>JARHVA010000314.1:787500-1387500 GCA_037957365.1 Torreya grandis
AAATCCACCAGAATACATGCTTTTGAAATTAATTCAACACATAAAATCATTGACAACAAATGTTGTCAACATTCAAGCCATAATTAGATATCCCCACATCTGCTACTTCACGGCTAAATTTTTTTAATAAACCCACTGGGTTTTATCAAAATATTGAAATATTTAGAAAAAATAAATTACACATATTCAACATTTATATTTCACCACAAGAAATCCTAACTAGTGGTCTTTAACTAACTATATTAATCTAGTTAAGTCAAGGTTATAGTTAATCCACTTAGCTAAGGATCACCATGAACAAATATATAAATCATGAATAATACTGAATAACCATAAATAATGTATCACATCATAAATGAAATAGTACAAATTTAGCCATAATTGATACAACGTTATAGCCACTACTATAGAAGTATTATGTCTAAAAGTTCTAGTTTTTAGTAATACATAATAATATCACAAATGATAAAACATGATACACAACTCTTCTGAGTAGAATCTCCATGAATCAAGAGTCTCCATGACTCAAGTATCACTATGTAGTTATTGGAAAAATGATTGTCATTGATGTCAAAAAGGACATTATGAGTATGTCTTTGATGATTAGGATTGAATATGGTGTTTAGAGGATATGCAAAGGATCCTATCAAAGGTCAAGGATGATTGAAATGTTTGTGTGCATAAGTGGAATTCATCATATTCTTTATATTGATAATTTAGACATTTTGGGTCTATGACAGGAAAAGATGAGAAAGCATCTTGTTGACATCATCATTACCACACATGAATGAGTATGGGGGAGTTGTTCACATGGTTGTGATCACATTAGTCCCTAGTAGTTATGCACCAAATTTGAAGACATTCGATGAAGCACAGTTGAAGATATGGGCATGCAAATTTGGCTACTCAAACAAAAATCAATAAGTTCCAACACTTATTCAAATTTGTAGATTTCAAGAAATAGATGAACATATATTTTTATGACGTCATATCTTGAACATATGAAGAATTTAGGATCAAATGGTTATATGGATGAAATACTATATGTAAGAGGATCATATGCACTGATTTTTAAATCATGTTACTAAGCTCAACAAGAGTTATGTAGGTGAAAAGTTAGCCTTCTAAGCATATTGAAATGGTCTCCATACTTAGTCAAAATTTTCACAAGGTCTGAGAAAGTTGTCATGCTTTTACAAAGATCACTTATAGACATTTTCAAAGGAAACAAATAGAAGATTCATTATGGGTTTTTCGAGAGCATCTTGAATATGTGGTCTGTAGGTTCAAATGAGAAGGAATGAGCTTAGAATTGAATTATCTTTGATCTCAAACATGATAGGGTTTCTTAGTAAAAACCTAAGGGTATAAGTCATGGTGTCAATATGATTTTCTTTTTTGATGGAGACTAGATATAACCTAGACCTGGTATTTTAAGTTATAACTTAAGCCTTTGTTGTCTTTATAAAATTGGCCCCTCGACCTAACAATTACTGGTTTGAGTAGTGTTTAAAGGATTTAACATTTCTTAAGTCTAAGACTTTATATATGTCCTAAATTGATCAATAGCTATCAATTTACTATATGAAGATGATCTAATGAAGTACAATGAAGTCAAATTGTTAAAAGGACCTCTGAGTAAATGTGTAAGTGATAAATGTCACATTCATAGAGCTTGTCACACAAAGACCCAATGAGCGTAGGCTTGTCAAAGTTAAAGATCAATCATGATAGAAGATATGATGGTGAGTGGATGATCATATAAAAGAGATCTAATGGAGTGAGTGGATTCAGATGGAATAAAGTGATCAATGTTTATCGATACAGTGGCAAGTTAAAGACTGAGCAAGTCTAAGAAGATTGATGGAGTGAAAGTGATCCAAAGATATAAGAAGCAGTGATATGGGATAAAGAGCTCAACATTTAATGTCTAGATATAGATAAATAACATTCATATTTAGAGATATAATGACATGTAGAATCTCAAAATAAGAATATCAATAGACATATTTTAAAGGTGATAAAGCTAAAGTTTGAAAGTGTACAAGGATCAGATGCATAGATGAGCCTATCAGAATGTGATCAAATGGATGCATTTTAAAGTTAAGATATTTAAATATAGACCATCAGATAGTGGCACCAAACATAATATCAATGATTTATATTTAAAGTTATGTTTAGACTAATGGGCGTTTGTAGGAACATGCAGGAACTTGTGTGTAAAATCTATGTCATGACACAAACAATGAGATTGATCGATCTAACTGACCAAATATATATTAATGAGCATGTGCATCAAAAATTAAGTCTATAAAATAATATATATAGTAATGAGATATGAAATTATGATGGTGATGCATGGAATTGAGACATTGGAAACTTATAGTTCAAGTCATAATGAACTAAAGTCCAGAATTGGCATGATGTGTTACAGTTTGAGAGTGAACACATAAAAGAAATTAAACCCTACATCAATTTATTATAAATATGATATCTAGGATAAATAATAAGGTTGGTGAAGCTATTGAATTGTGTCAAATAAAAAATATAGAGACACAGAGGAGTAAGGTGTGACAAAGATGAAGTGTGTCGAATAGAGTTATATCTAGACATAGAACTAGAAGGGTAGAGAAGGGTAGAGAGTAATAAAGGCACATAGAGATTATGTGTTTAGTATGAGTATTTTTAGATTAGACCTATAATAAAGAACTAATATTTGGATTTATGTATGAATCTATTTTTTAAATTGGAGTTATAGCTCCATTATAGTTTTGATTGGTTAGTGCCATTAGATATAGTGAGTTGGTGCTTAGATTAGGGAGTGGGTGCTTATTTACAGTTGAATATATTAAATTAGGGGATTTGTGTCTCCTTAGGGTTGGTACCCTTAAATGTGTAACTAGTGAGGTTTTCACTATGAGGTTGGATTAGAACAATATATTCTAGTAGTTATTCTTACTTTAGTTCTTCCCATTGAGTTTTTCACATATACATCTGGTGTCATGTGTATTTTTGTGTGTATAATCTCTACATATTTTATGTTATTTACATATATCTTTTAATCTACACTAAAAGTAGTTAAAGGACTGGTTTTAATTGATATACTGATTCCCCCCTCTTAGTATCTAGTTGTGTTCCAACAATTGGTATCAAAGACCTGGTTATTTTAAAGAAGCTTAATCAGCTCAAGTAGATCTTGAAACAATGAACACAATGGATATTCAAGAAGGATATTCATCAAACAAAGCACCTCTCATTGATGGATCAAATTATGCATTCTAGAGCATAAGACTAGAAGCTTATCTATCTTCATTAGGGTTTGATGTATGGATGTTTGTGATAAATGGATACACAACCCCTAATAAAACACCTATTGAGTCAGCTACCAAATAGTCATATGAGATTAATTCTAAGGCAAAAAATGTTATTCTTTGTGGATTGTCAAACTCAGAGTTTATCAAACTTATGCATTGTCAGAATGCACAAGACATCTAGAACAATTTGAAGAGTATCTATGAAGGTGATGATAAGGTAGATTAATCCAAGTTACAAACTTACAAAGGCAAGTTTGAAATCCTTAAAATGAATGAGGAAGAGAAGATTGAAAACTACCTCCTTAGGGTAAATGAAATAGTAAATGCAATCAGAGGCCTTAGAGAATAAATAAAATAATTAATCATTGTCAAAATGGTCCTAAGATATTTTCCATCAAGATATGATTCTAAAATATCTACAATAGAGGAAACAAGAGATCTAGATAAACTCACTATTGATGAGTTACATGGAACCTTCACTACCTATGAGATGAGAATGGGAGAGGTAGATACCTTCAAAAGAGAAGTTGCATTCAAAGTTTCCAATCAAGTAAAAGTAGAAGCATCCTCATCCACATCTAAGGAGACTGATGAAGAAGAAGCCAACTTTGTTAGGATATTGAAGAGAGGATTTGGAAAGTACTGAGGTAAATTACCCTTAAAATGTTTTAATTGTGGTAAAGTAGAACATTTTGATGCTAAATGCACTCAGAATAAAAAGGATAACTCTAAGCAAGTAGATATTAGAAAAAATTGAAACCTTACTATCTAAACAAGAATAACTTCTTCAAGAACATGAAAATTCTATACACAAAATAAGATAGTGATTCAATGGATGACAATGATAGTTTAATGATGATCATGACTGTGCTTTTGTGGCTGAGGAAAAAGAAGTCTTATTCATGACAATATGATCAAATTCTATGGATCAAGAAGAATTTGAAGATTCACATGAAGAAGAAGAAGAAGGAGAAGTGGATTTAGAGTGTGATCTCATCTATGCTTTAGAGGAAATTGATAAGCTCAGAAAAGAAAGCACAAAATAGAAAAAACATGGACAAAAAGAAATTGAAAAAATGTCCAAAGTCTTGAGAAATATGATCATATGGTAGTGAACCTAAAGACCCAAGTTGAAGAGGCCAATAGGATAGGAGATGTAATCAAAATTGAACTAAAATCTAAATTTGATGAATTTATAAATCTAGAAATAGAGATAGTGGCTTTGATAAAAGAGCTTGAAAATGCCAAAGGTCAACTAGAAAAAAGTCTAAAGTTGATTGGAGGATCATATATTCTTGATGAATTGATCAACTCTCAAAATACCTCAAAAGAGAGATTAGGTCTTGGATATGAAAAGGGAAAGTGTTCCACTACTACTACACCTACCAACCTATATGAAAACTTCAAAGCAGAAGGAGAATCTAGATTAATGATAGATAAATCTAGAAAGGACACAAAGAAAGACTCAAAAATAGTTGATGTGAAGAAATCTAAACTAGAGAAGAAGCTTGAAGAGAAGAAGACAAAGGTAGCTGATGCAAATGGATACACCAAAATGAGAAACTTGAAGAAGCTAGACTTTATAATAACTCCTCATATTACACCAAGAAATGTTATGACCATGTATTCCTCATATTTATATGGTTATTGTTATAAATGTAATCATTTTGGTCATAAGGATAATAATTTTAGAGTTTTACCTACAAGTAGAAAAAAAAATTTAAGTAGAAACTCATTTGTTCCTTTATTAGATACAAATATAATGTGTTATAATTGCAATCACTTTGGTCACATAGCTAAACATTATAGAACTAGCTTTTTAAGATAAAAAGTATACAATGTAAAGAAAGGCATTCCTCCTAGTATGAACAAGAGTTCACATGTATCTGATAAAGAGAAAAAGAAGCCATATAAGAAACATAATGAAGTGTGGAAAGTGAAAAATCAATTCATGATTTATCAAACTACACTCCATGCCAAGGAGTAGAATTTATGGGTGATAGATAGTGGTTTCTCAAAGCATATGATTTGTGACAAGAGAAAGTTCACCAAATTGAGCAAATGTAAGGAAGGATCTATTAGCTTGGGAGATAACACAATAGTAAAATTCAAATGTAAAGGAACTTTGAACATAGATGGTAAACTACCTACACATGATATCCTTTATGTTGAAGGATTGCAACATAATATACTAAGTGTCAACCAAATGTGTGACAATGGATATAAGGTCACATTTGATGTAGAAGGCTACAAGTTAAAGAGACTTGGAAAATTTGTTTCAGAATGGAAAGGATTGAAAGTAACATCTATAATTTTGTTAAAGTGAATGGAAATAATTGCTTGATAGGTAAGATTGATGAGAGTTAGTTATGGCATAGAAGGATGGGTCATGTTAACTTTGATAACTTAGTCAAAATAAGCTTAAATAAGTGTTTTAGACACATTCCTGGGATAACCAAACCTACAAATACTACTTTCAAGGAATGTCAACTAGGCAAGCAGACAAGGGTCAGATTTCAAACAAAGGAGTATGCAACTACAAAGCCTCTACAATTAGTTCATATTGATATTTTTGGCTCTAATTAGATAAGAGGATATAAAGGAGAGAGATACTTCATTTTATTTGTAGATGAATACTCAAGAATGACATGGGTAACCTTTTTTAAGGACAAGTCTCAAACCTTTGAGAGATTCAAGATCTTTAGAGCCATGGTTGAAAATGAGATTGGAAGAAAGATAAAATGCTTAAAATTTAATAAAGGTGGATAATTCACCTCAAATGAGTTCATAAATTATTGTGAGAAGCATGGGATTAGAAGTCACTACTCAACAAAAAAGACTCCATAAAAAAATAGATGAAGGAACATGACAATCAAGGAGATGGATAGAACAATGCTAAAACAAGCCAAGTTACCTAATGGATATTGGAGAGAAGTAGTCCAAACAATAATATACATCTTGGATAGAGTTCAAGTAAGGGTAAACAATGAAAAAACTCCCTATGAGCTATGCTATGGAAATCCTACCTCTATTAAGTACTTTAGAGTGTTTTGAAGTAAATGCTACATCAAGATAAAGGAGGACAAATTGGGAAGCTTTAAATCAAGATGTGATGAAGGAATATTTATTAGATATTCCACTCAAAGAAAAACCTATGTATGTTACAATAAAAGGATACACAAAATAGTAGATAGCATCAATGTAAAGGTTGAGGAAGGATTTAAACATTTTGAACCCGAAAAGGAAATAAATATTGAAGAATAAGATCTTGAAGAAGAAGTAGATAATGAATAGGTTGAGGAATTAAATGAAAAGGCAACTCCAATATTTGTTCAAAAGGATCATGCTAAAGAGTAGATAATTGGTAATAAGAATGAAGTATTTTAGACAAGGAGAAGAGATGTAATGAACAAGGAGCAAGTAAGTTTTGATCTAATGTCTGAAATTGAGCCTAAGAGCTATGTTGAAGCCAGTAAGGATCAAAATTGGCTAAAATCCATGGAAGAAGAGGTAAGCTAAATATAAAAGAATAAAATTTGGAAATTAGTCTCAAGACCTTCTAATAAGAATGTGATAGGTACAAAATGGGTCTATAAAAACATGCTCAATGAGGATGGAGTTGTTATAAGGAATAAAGCAAGATTAGTGTGTAAAGGATATACACAAGTTAAAGGCTTAGATTTTTAGGAGACATTTACTCTAGTTTTCAGATTGGAAGCTATAAGAATGTTTCTAGCATTATTTTTTTATAAGAAGTTCAAAGTCTAACAAATGGTTGTCAAATATGCTTTCTTGAATGGTAACCTAGAAGAGGAAGTCTACATAAAAAAATATAAAGGTTTTTAGTTTTTAGAACAAGAAGATTATGTATGTAGACTAAAGAAAGCACTATATAGTCTAAAATAGGCACCTAGAGCATGGTATTCAAGATTATACTAGTACCTACAACAAGGTTTCAACAAAGGATGTACAAACATCAATATGTACTTCAAATCCAAAGGTGAGCATATGCTGATTGTTTTTGTTTATGTAGATGACATCATCTTTGGTGGTAGCAATAATAAGATGTGTAAAGAATTTGCTACACAAGTGCAAAGTGAGTTTGAGATGTCTATGCTAGGATAACTTTTTTTTCTTCCTTGGTCTACAAATAAAATAATTTGATGAAGGGATATTCATATCCCAAACCATGTATGTAAAGGAAATTATCAATAAATTTGGAATGGAAGATAACAAAATAGTTAATACTCCCATGATAACTAGATGCAAGCTGAGCAAAGAGGATGAGTCCCTTGATGTAAATCAGACAATGTACAAATCAATTATAGGTAGCTTTCTATACCTAACTACATCAAAATGAGATATAATAAAATTAGTATGCATGTTCATAAGATTTTAGGCTTCTCCTAAATAATCACATGTCAATGTAGTGACAAGGATCTTTAGATACATAAAGAGTATAATTGACTATGGCCTATGGTATCCTACAAGTGAATATTTCACTTTGACAACATATATAGATGTTGATTGGGTAGGAAGTATGGATGATAAAAGAAGCACTAATGGTGGTGCATTCTTCCTTACAAATAGAATTGTTTCATGGTTGAGCAAAAATCAAGAGTCAATTACTCTTTCTAGTAAAGAAGAAGAGTATGTAGTAGCATTGGCATGTTGTACTCAAGTCTTGTGGAAAAAGTAAACACTCAAGGACATAAAGGTAGACTACAAGGCACCTATCTCTATTCTTTGTGATAATTCAAGTGATATAAATATATCAAATACTATAGTGATTCATTCTAGAACCAATCACATATCAATCAAGTATCATTTTTAAGAGAGAGGGTTGCAGATCAAGAGGTTGTAATGGAATATGTGCCAACTAAGGATTGGATTGAAAACATATTCAAAAACCATCTTCCCAATGAAAAAATTGAGTATATGAGATAGAATTTGGGAGTGGTGGATCCTACTTACATCACTAGATCCTAGTGATAGGGCATGATTCTAGGGGTAGTCTAATAGAAGCTTTGTTAAATCCTTGGAAGAAGATAGAACAAACAACTCAGGTATGCATACTTATAAATATTTATAATGAGTTCAAAGTTATAGATTATTAGACAAAATCCTTTATCTTAATAAAGGGGAACAAAAAATTGGACAAATATTTATAAAGAGTCCATTTACCATTGATGTCAAAGAGGAGCAAAAAGTGCAAATGCTCTCTATGAGAGAAGAAGAGAAAATTTCTCTCTATAAAAGTTTGGAGAAAAAGTGCAAATGTCAAAGAAGAAGCAGAACAAGTGTCCAAGTTGAGTATTAGGCATATGTACCATTGCCTAAGGGGGAAAAATTATGGTATGAATAGCTTCAGTTCATACTCATCAGAAGCCAATGCAAACAATGCTAGAGAAGGAGCATAATATTCGAAGATCAAAGCATTTAGTTTTCCATCAATGACAAAGGGGGATATTATTGGAAATATGATTGCCATTGATGTCAAAAGGGACCTAATGAGTATGTTAATGATGATCAAGATTGAATGCGGTGATTATAGGATATGAAAAGGATCCTATCAAAGGTTAAGGATGATTGGAATATTTATGTGCATGAGTGGAATTCATCTAGTTCTTCATATTGATCATCTAGACATTTTGGGTCTATGACAGGAAAATATGAGAAGGCATCTTGCTAACATCACCATTACCATATGTAAACAAGTATGAGGGGGTTGGTCTCATGGTTATGATCACTCTAGTTCCTAGTATTCATGTGCCATATTTGAAGACATGCGATGGAGCACAATTGAAGATATGGGCATGCAAATTTGGCTACTCAAATAAAAATCACTAAGTTCCAACACTTAGTCAAAATTGTAGATTACAAGAAATAGATGAATAGGGATTTTGATGATGTCATATCTTGAACGTATGAATATTTTAGGAGCAAATGGTTATATGGATGGAATCTCCTATGTAAGTCAATTGTATGTGCTAATTTTTAGGTCATGTGACTAAGCTCAACAAGAGTTATGCAGGTGCCAAATTAGCCTTTCATGCATATTAAAATGGCCTCCATACTTGGTAAAAATCTACATAAGGTCTTGAAAAATTATCATGCTTTTAAAAATATCACTTATGGACATTTGAAAAAAAAAAACATATAGAAGATCTGTTATGGATTTTTTAAGAGCATCTTGAATATGTCGTCTACATGTTCAAATGAGAAGGAATGGGCTCAAAATTGAATTATCTTTACTTTCAAACATGATAAAGTTTATCAATAAAACCCTAAGGTTTTAAGTCATGGTGTCAATAGGCTTTTCTATTTTGATAGTGACTGGATATAACCTGGACCTAATAGCTTAAGTTATAACTTAATCCTTTATTGTCATTATAAAATTGGTCCCTCGAGCTAGCAATGACCGGTTCGAGCAATGTTCAAAGGATTTAATATTTCCTAAGTTTAAGACTTTATATATGTCCCATATTGATCAATGTATATTTCTTTATCATACTAAGATGATTTAATGACTCACAATGAAGTTAAATTGTCAAAAGTAACTCTGATTAAATGTGCAAGTGACAAATATCACATTCATAGAGCTTGTGAGATAGAGACCCAATGAAAATAGGCTTGTCTAGAGTTAAATATTGAGCATGTCAAAAGATATGATGGTATGTGGATGATCATATAGAGGAGATCCAATAGAGTGATTGGAATTAGATGGAATAAAGTGATCAATGTTTATCGACATAGCGGCAAGTTAAATATTGAGCAAGTCTAAGAAGATCAACAAATCGAAAGTGATCTAAAGATATAAGAAGTAATGAGATGGGATAAGTATATTGACATTTAAAATATAGATAGAGATAAATAATGTGCATCTTTAGAGATTGAATGATGTGTGAAAGCCTAGATTAGGGAGATCAATGGATTCATTTTTAAGTTTATAAAGCTAAAGTTCAAAAGTGTACAAAGATTAGACAAATAGTGTGAGCTTGTCAAAATGTGATCAAATGTATGCATTTTAAAGTTGAGTTATTTACATATGGACCATTTCCAAATGCAAGATCAATCACTAATATTTAAAGTTATGTTCAGACTAACAGTCAGTTGCAAGAACTTACATGTAAGCTTTATATCATGACACAGACAATAAGATTGATCAATCTAACTGATCAAATCTATATTAATGAGCATGTGCATCAAAAATTGAGTCCAAAAAATACTATAGATAGTAATTAGATAGGAAATTACATTGGTGATTCATGAAATTGATATGTTAGAGACTTATAGTTCAAGTCATAATGAACTAAAGTCTAGAATCGGCATTATGGGTTACATTCTAAGTTTGAACATATAGAAGAAATGAAACCCTAGATAAATTGTTTATAAATATGATATATAGGATAAAGAATAAGGTTGGTGAAGCTATTGAATTGTGTCAAATAGAAAATATAGAGACATAGAGGAATAGGGTGTGAAAAAGATGAAGTGTATCAAATAGAGTTATATCTAGACATAAAACTAGAGGGGTAGAGAAGAGAAAAGAGTAATAAAGGCACACAAAGATTATGTGCTGAGTATGAGAAGTTGTAGATTAGACATGTAATAAAGAACTGAGAGTTGTATTCATGTATAAATATGTTTTGTAAATTGGATTTATAGCTCCATTATAGTTCTAATTGGTTGGTTCCATCAAATAGACTTAGTTGGTGCTCAGATTAGGGAGTGGGTGCTTCCTTATAGTTGAAGCTCTTAAATCAGGGGATTGTTGTCTCCTTAGGGTTGGTGCCCTTCAATGTGTAACAAGTGAGGTTTTAACTTTGAGGTAGGATTATAATGATAGATTTTAGTAGCTATTCTCATTATGGTTTTTCCCATTGGGTTTTCCACATATACATCTAGTGTCATGTGTAATTGTGTGTATAAAATCTCTACATATTTGATTTGATTTGATTTTCATATATATTTTAATTTACACTAAAATTAGTTAAATGAATAATTTTAATTGATATACTAATTCACCCCCCTCTCAGTATCTAGTTATGTTCCAACAATAATCTCAAGTGTAGTCTTAAGTATAGTACTCCATCTAGAATGGAAAGCATCATCTGAGCACTTTTCCACACCAACCATAGACTATAGTTCCCCCACACTATCTAAAAAATAAGGGGATGGCCCTCCATGGATTGGTAGATAATGACGATGTGATAATATAGCATAATAAATTAGAACCCATGTGTTGAAGATATCTAATAGATAATGTGTACCATAGAGAAATCCATTCCAATATGATATCACACAAATATGAAAACTATATCAACATATGAAATGATAATGTTTATCAAACATTACTTTGGCCAAATTTTTCAATAATAAATGATCTCTAGGATCAATCAAATTCATACACACCACTTGATCAGATTACCCTTTGTCTTGCATTGATGGTACTAATTAATCTAGTAGAATCCATCCACTAATTAATTAGGGTCATGAATTTGAGATTAGGTGAAATAAATAATAATAACAAACATATTCTTTTATAATATCAAAATTATGCTAAGTATATAAATATTATAAACATTCATTTAGTTCATCAAATGAAGTAAATAGAATCCATACATCTAGTTTATTACAAATAATAAATAGAATCCAAAAATAGTCCTTAATATAACATACCATCCAAGTAATGATTATCTAGGCCACTAGTTGATTTAACCACTAAGAAACTTATAATATTATTTCTCCACAAAATAATATTATAACCCTGACTAAATAAATCATTTATATTCCACATATAATAACAACCAGTTTATAACATACTATTATCTTCAGTATTTAAACTCTTAAATATCTTATCTTAATGCTTTTATTCAAACATTAAAATAAAATAAACATTCATTTACACATTGTTATGATAATAAAAATTATAACACAACTAAATGCATCAATATATATTAATTCACACATACAAATATATATAAATACTTTGTTTTATAGAGTATACTACTAAGTTGACATCCACTGTCATACACCTTAAAGTATACTATATACATGAAGTATACAATTAGTTTACATACAAAGGCCCCATAACCTTTTTCAATAAAATAAGAAATTATATTTACTCATGATAAGTAAACACATATAATTCTATAATTGAAAATCAATTTTCATTTATTCATCAACACATTTTAATCATTTAAAAATAAATAATCATTCAAACTTTGCCAATTGAATAATATTCATAAGTGAAAATATAATGCATCACAGTTGCCTTTAACCAATTCTAGTATTAACAAAACAACAAATAATACTCAGTTAAATACCTACTCAAGTATCATTTGCAGTATCTCATATTTATCTAAATAAAATAACTAAAACACTAAGTCATATGCCTTATTCGAGTATGGTTTATAAAAAATCATACTTGGATAGAAATAAAATACAATCATGTTATTGAACCCACATAGCCAGTCTCCCTATGAACTAAGCAAAAATTACATAGTTCACTCATTATAAAAATAATACACAGTCCTCTTCGAGTATAAGTGATTTAACAATTTTGGGAATATTGGTGTATCATTCCTAATTTAGTTAAAGGGTCTAAGTAGTAAAGCTAGTAAATAAATATGCAATAATTAAGCTACTAATTTGTTTAAATTAGATTGCAATTTTAACCTTTCTAAGAATAGTAATGAGAGATGGAAAATAAGGCTTAGCTAGAAATTGACTCATATGGCTGAGACAAAGTCTAATATTCACTGTCAATACTGGGACACTATCACAAACTAAGATCTGGTCTTCATTTTGTAAGTAGATAAGAGCACTAAAAGTGGATAAGAGTGGCACCAACACTATAGTCCACCTTTACCACTGTTGTCCTGAGGATCTAAGCTTTCTAGGTTTGTGTGACCCTATCTATGAAGTTTTGATATTAAATGTCTATAGAGCTCCTTGTAGAGTACATTTTATCTTCAAACCCTATGTTCCATTGTGATTTGACCAATTTCAAATAAAAAGGGGTTAGTATGTGTAATATTCATTGGACATGGATCCACACCCCTTGTGTGGGTACGCTACCTATATACCAATACTCCGAAAAGGGATCAAGCCATATGTAGTTCTCTCACTTGATGTGCTTTATGAAATTGTGTGTATGAAAATGTAGAATGCTAAACTAGATGTAATTGAGGTGGCTATGGACTGGTGTAAGGATTTGAATAAGCTTATAAGTATGTTGGTTGGTTGTATGCATAGAATAAAGAAGATTTTTTGAGTAGTCTTGCTTACATTATTGCTTGCTTAGTGATAATTGCTAACTCCAACCAAATGATCTTTGAATGGGATTTTATTCGGATCTATTGGTGATGGGTTGAATGTACTTACAGTAGGCCAACAAGGATAAGGATTTGGATATAGAAGGTGTTGTTTCTAAAATCAGCTTAGCTCGCTTTTGGGAACAACCCCCTACAAAACTTGTCCATTTCATCTTTTGTCTCTCTAAATTTGTTTTTGAGACGAGTTTTGAATTCGTTCTCATCTTGGCCTAGGAATGAGAGAGTGGTTATGATCTCGTTGTGACCAAGGAACCCCTCCCCTAGACTGCCTCTTTTAGAGTTAGTCTTTTCTTCCATTTTGTGCACGGGTGGCAAATTTTCCCGCCAGTGCATTTTGACCTTTGTAATGCAAGGGCGGCAAAATTTGCCACCTCTGCATTTTTTTTGCAAGGGCGGCAAATTTTGCTGCCCCTACATCTTGACCTACAAGGGTGGCATTTTTTGCCACCCCTGTGTTCGAACTCACCGAAACATGTAAGGGCAACAAATTTTACTGCCCAAGCACGCCTCAATTTCTGTGTGTGGCATTTATTGCCACACGTGGTGGGTTGTTGGGGTCATTTTTCACCTAATATAAACTAATTTGAACCCCATTTCTTCTCATTGCTTCCTCCTCTCCTCCTGCCTTCTGCATCTGGGCCATCTAGCGAATGATTTGAAGCACGTTTTTACAGATTCGAACTTGTGGCGCGTGTGGCTTTCCAGGTGGGTCTTATTTTTGACATTTGTTTTTCTTATTCTTCCTTAGTTTATTTATCATTTTTAAGTTATTATGGAAGCTTTCTACCTGTTGGGGATGGCTAAAAATGTCGTCCCTCTTCGTTGCCCACGGTCTTATTTGATCCCACATGAGCAGCAATTTTGCCGCTTGTACCCTCATGTTTTTCCCAAAGCCTGCAAGGGCAGCGATTTTTGTAGCCCGTGTGTCCCGTACCCCTGTGGTCCTCACCTTCATGGGCAACAAATTTTGCCACCCGCACTCACTCTTTCGTGCATGAGCAATGAATTTCACTACTCACGCACGCTCTTTGCCCAACATGCAAGGGCAGCAAAATTTGCCGCCCAAGCCTATCTAGTATGCAAGGGCGGCAAAATTCACTGCCCCTATCCTACTTCTCTATTGTCTTGCAAGGGTGGCAAATTTCACTGCCCATGTAGGCCATCTCTGCAGGGGCAGAGAATTTCACCACCCTTGCATATTTTTCACTCCAACTTGCAGGGGTGACAAATTTTACTGCCCATGCATCCCTCCTCTGGATTTTCCTAACTCTGGAGGATTTTTTGTGTTGTCTTTTTCTTTTCCTTTCTTCCTCATTTTCTGGTCCTTTTTCCAACCCAGCCTTTTTAAGTGACCTCCATTGACCATGATCACTTAAATAGTGCTTTCCCCATTCGTTCACTTTCCTCTAATCTCGTAATCATGTCTACAGCACCTTCAGAGAACTCTTGCTCATCAACACCTGTCTGACTAAAACTAGTTCCCATGTCTGAAGCATCTTCGAAAAAGGCAAAGACCATGAAATATAAATATCAAGGTGTCTTCCCGCTCACGTCGGTCTCCTCAAATGTCGATGACATCTGGGACACTGAAATTGGCCACGTGGACATGGCCGAATTCATAGCTTGAACAAAGGCGATGAACCCAAGCACCAGAATAAAGAGGATCATCGAGAGTAATATCCACTTGGTGGCTACTTTTCTGGTGGCAACACATCATACAGAGTTCGTTCTCTAATGTGCCCACTTCTATAACAAAGAGACCAGGTCGGTCTCAAATGCAAGTGGTAATGTGGTGATTCGGCTGGATCCTGAATTCATTGATAAAGTTTTTATGTGCCCTCCAGCCACCAAAGTAACCAAGATTGACTTCATGAATGCCTAGAAGGAATATGACAAAGACCCTGAGAGGGCAAAGAAAGTAATGAACTACAGATGGTTGAAGACCCCCAGGACCAACTTATCAAGATGGCCACGGAACTTTCTGAGGAGTGACTTCATTGAGGAGGTTGGTGACTTGATCACCCTTCTCAGCAGAGTACGAGGCCTCCCATCTTCTTCACTGTTCTATAAATGGATGTACCCATTCATCAAAATAATCCTCCAAGGCAAACAGGTCATCTTTTGGGGAGAATAGATCAACAACACCCTCCATGAGCAGCTAACCAAGGTACAAACTTCTTATAAGTTTTATATGACTTCATACCTTGTGTACATAGCTGCCACAATGTGAACATTTTCAGGCTTAACCATATAAGGGGATAGAAAGATGACCCTAGTGTACTCATTTTACCCTCAGCTAACTCTGCAAGGGTCAACCCATCATTTTAAAAGGGTAAATGACACCTTCTTCACCACATTTCTATGTCTCTTCGAACCTCAGCTTGAGTAGAAGAGAGTATCAGATGAGGCTTGGGTAATCGTCAATGATTACGGGTGCATGTTCCTGCAATTCCCCACCTTCTGCTATCTTCAGGTTGGCTTTTTCCAAGGCTACCCCTATATGCTCCCTAGGTTCCCTTCTGACAAGCTAATTTTAATGGAACTTTGTCGACAACTGATTGTCGTGTATACCAGACAAATGGAGCTGAAAAAGCCAAGTTTCTAGTTTTTAATCAAAATTGGCAGATATTCCATTGCAACAGTAGCTAAAGCCAAGGTCATGGAAACATAAATGCAGATTGTCACTCTAAAACCATTCAAGAGAAGAGAAAATTTTGACTACAGGGGAGTCAAAGATAAAATCAGGCAGAAGACTCAGTTCCATGAGCCCATGATTGAAGATATCTGGATCAACCTAAGGACAACTGAAGAAATCAAGAAAATAGATTATTGCAGGCTGACCCTAGACTACATTGAATATCTGAGACTTGCAGAGATCCCCTCCAGTTTGGCCGATGATAGAAACATCGTTAATAACAAATACCTGGCCAAAAAGGTTACTGGTTCCCCTCTTCCTCTAACTCAGTGGTCTTAGAAAGAACTAACTTCTCTAAGAAAAAGATTCGAACCAATATTGGCTAACACCAATGATTGGTTAGCAGCCAAAGGGATCATCCTAAGAGAATTCATCACGGGATCAGAGGCTGAATATCAAGCAGAGATGAAAAAAAAGGAAAAGAACAGAACCAAAAACAAAGGTGATGTACCTTCCCCTTTTATGCCTCACAAGCCTAGAATCATCTCTGTATCTAAGAAACCAAAGACTGATGAAGAGCCTGAAGCGGCAGGAAAAGGAACTGAAGAACAGAGCCCTCAGACATAGGTAGCCCAGCCAATGGAAATAGATGATCAACCATCAGGGCAACCAATCACTAGACCTCCACTCTCACAAGAAGAAGCATAGCTACTTAAGAGCATCTCTCCTTCTCCCCCATAGTCTCTTGTGGTACCCTCTTCTCCTATCTCTTCGATCAGTGTTCCCTCCTCTGGAGCCGCCTTTCCTTCCAAAGTCATATTTGGCAATCCTCAGGGCACTTCTGGAGGTTCTCCTCATTCTTCTAAGACCATTCCAATTTTATCATCTCCTTCTTTCAACTTGGCAAAAAGCCCTACACAAGAGCTAGAATTAGTAGTTGGTACAATTTTGCCAGTTACTCCAATTACGACCACTGTCACCAGTAGCAGTGTAGAAGCTGCCGCAGTAACACCAACTGAGGGAACCATTGCCACAATAGATACTTCTCTCTCACCTTGGATGATAGCTTTCACCCCCAAAAGAAAGAAGTTGGCCATTTCTCCAGATGACTTCGACTTTAGCAAAATAGTGCTAGTGAAAGCCAAAGCTCCAAAGAGGCCAAGGATCCTCTCAAAATTGGTCAAAGAAAAAGGGCAAAAATTTCTGAAAATTGCCAAACCTCCACAAGACGCAACCCTTGAGGGTTTTGAAATGAGCAGCTATTCCATCTCTCATGTTGAACTTGGCAAAGTTACTCATGAAGGTGTGAAAAGTGACCTTCAGTCTGCTATAGACATCATGGTCCAAAAATTTGACTGAGAGAAGGAGATGAAAGATTATTACAAAGCCAAGACAGAGCAGCTAACAATAGTAATAAGAAAGTTCACTCTTCCCCCTGAAGCGGCAAATCTAAAGGCCTTCTTCGTAGATGACCCAGTCATTTAAAAAGCAAAGAAGACTTACTTGAAGGGAAAAGTCCTGGAGGATTATATTGAAAGAATGTAACCTCAGGGAATTTCTTTGCTATCAGAGGTTGCAAAAAAGACGGGTAAGATGAGAAAGGTAAGAGCAAATTTGGATGACTTTGTCTCTCTTATCTCTCAGGAGATTGATAATTTAGAAAAGGATCTTAGCAAATGGAAGGAGATGAGGGATCTAAAGAAACACCTTAATATCTATCGGTGTCATCTCCAGCAAGGACTGTTATGTTGAGATCAAGGAGTCACTGATTTTCAGGGTCCAGGTACTTAAAGATTTAATTGATGATCTCAAAGCTTTCAAGGAGGCTAGTGAGAAGAGCGACCTAAGCCTGCTAAATAAACTAGAAGAGTTGCCTTGCAACCTAACCTCTAAGGACAATCAGTTCCTTCCGATAGAAGAAATGATTCAGAGTTTCAAAGAGATGATTCAGAGAGATTTTGAAGAAAAACCCTTCTCAATGTCTTCTATGGACAATATTCTAGACGCTCAGTTAACTTTGGAAAACCTAAAATCTAGGTCAACTGGTCATGCTAAGGCCATCACAACATTGAAAAACACATTAATCAGAGCTAGAATTGTCTCCAAGAATACGGTTGCGCCATATAGTATAGAAATTCAGGCATCCATCACTATGTATGATGCCCATATGAAGAAATCTGGTAGCAAGAGCTGAATTTTTTTCACTTCTTTCTTCTTCTTTCCTTATGCACTTTTATTTTGTGAAAAGTGCATGCAATTTTTTAAGATGTAATTACATGTAAATATTTTGAAAAAATATCTCAAAGTCAAAGATGAGTCATCTTTGATCGAGATATTTTTTTATTTTATTATTTTCTAGTTTTTGAGGATTTTCTCCCTATATATAGTGGAGACCTCATTTGTAAATGATCTTGAAAAAATAGAGAGCAAACACTCTGCTGAACTTTAAATTTTTTTTGAGACTTTGTGCTCAAACTTGTAAATCATATTTTGTTAAATGAATGAGAAGCAGGTTTATTTCAGACTTTGTGTTGAAGTTATCTGTGTTGTCTAGGAAATAGTTTCTTATGTTCTCTTTCCTGATGATCTCTTGTTTATCTAATTTAATAAGCAAAGTGGGTGTGTTAATATTATCTGAGAGCACTTTTAAAAGGTAGATGATAGACTTGGGGCTACCTTTATCTTTGAGATTCAATTATCTTTTGCAGTTTCAAGCGAAGACTTTGTGCTTCATTTTACTCTACAGTTACGCCTGTCCTAGATCGGTGAAAGAAGCTATGGAAGACTTTGTGCTTACGTGAGTGTTCTTGTGGACCTAGTCACTTCAGTTGATCTTTTACTCCCCGTTTAATACCATTCCCGAAAGAAGAGGAGTGTTGTTAGCTAAGGATCAAAATATCCTTCTTTCTATTCTTTATCCATTACCTCTGAAAAAAGAGAGGTAGATGTTGTTATACCACCCAAGGTGTTCTTTTTTGCTTAATTATATACATATATCTATCACGTAAATATTTATAGGGAACCTCCCCTTAATGAGAGGAGAGATTTAATTCATCCAGATTTGGTAAACCCATACTTTTCGTGGTGTAAATCTCCCTATGTTGTGGTTGATATACCCATTTTGTCATCAATTAGTTGACGACAAAATATTCACCCAAAAGTTTTTTGGCGACTCCACTGGGGACACAAATGCGTATTTTGAAGCCTCAAGCTCCAACTCAAAGCAATTTCAATCCCTTTTCCATTTAAAATCTGGAAACTCCACGCTGCACTAAAAGCCAGAGATCTAAGGGTGTTTTTGACCCTATGTTTGAGTTGGCACAACAGAGCAATTTTGACCTATTTCCTCCACCACCTTTCCTCCAACGATCTAGAAGTCTTCCTCCTGACCTTATCGGATCACCCCCACAAGGAAGAGCATCTTTTCCTGCTGTCAATCATGCCTTGCCTATAAATACCCCACCAAGGTTTGTTATCCCACCATTTAATCATCCTAACATAATGGCTCAAGGCCTGTGGGGTAATTCCTTTGGTCCTCTCAATTTGACTGCACCTCTGCATGAACTACCTCATAGTTCTAGAAAAAAAATTCCTAAGTTTTTTGGTGATGGAAAGGTTCATCCCGACAAGCATATTGCCACCTTCCCCATAGCATGTGGCGTGATCGGCGTGAAATTCAAGGATGTAACAGTTAGGCTTTTTGTGGAAACTTTGCAAGGAGCCGCCACGGATTGGTTATATCACTTACAGGTCAAGTCAGTAACAGACTAGGATACGCTCAAGTCTAGATTCGAAGCTAAGTTTAAACTTGCTGAAGATGCACACGCTTTGTTAGCTCAGCTAACACAGTTGAAAAAAGAATCCCAGGAACCCATGAGGTATTTCATAGCTAAATTCAACAAGTTGAGAAATTGGATTCCAATTGTGGCTCAGCCCACGTCAGAAAATCTCAAGTGCTTTTTTATCAATTTACAACTTCCTAAAGTAAGTTTCCTGTTGAGGTGAGCTGGCCCTATGGATCTAGCATTGGCTCAAAGTTTGGCTACTAAGATTGAGGATGATCTTATCCTGGCAGGTAAGATTAGAAAAGACCCTAGTAAAAATAAATTCTCTTCATCTGCTGAAAGTTCTTTAGGTACTACAGATCTTATGGTGCAAAAATTGATGAATGAACTGATAGCTTTGAAGAGGCAAATAGCCCAAGGTACGTCTGCTCCTACCTATCGAGATGCATCCAGGAGAATGTTCTTGAACCAACAGTATCAGGGTAATGCTACCTGGAACCAAGGGCAGTCCAATCGCCTACCTCCCCCTCCAAGGAGATTGGCCATTAAAGCAACACCTACCAATTCAATGATCGATTACCTGGAGGCTGAGCACGACAATTCATTTCAACCTCAGTTGGACCGACAAGAAGATGCTAATCTCTTCAATGAGCAGGAAGAAGAATTAGCTGGCGACTCTAATATCAATTTTATGGATTACCAAGATGAAGCTGGAAGTAAAGGGGAGGGTTTGGATGGATCTTACGCTATTTTCACCAGCTCTCAAAATCAGTCAGCTTCGCAGACTGACAAAGGAAAGGTAGAAAAGGAACCCTGACCAGCGATTTCCATCGCTAAACAAGGGACTCCATTGCCTCCACAATCAAAAGAGTAGGTAATTCATAAAAAAGTAAGTACCTCCAACCATGCCATACCTTCCACTTCTGTTGTCTAGACCAGTGCCACACCTATTAAAGTCCCTGATGATGGACTCTCTTCCTCTATTGCAAGTTCTTTTCAATTATTTGATATAATTGATCATGCTAGAAAGACTAAAATTCAAATGACAGAGGTTAAATATTTAAGGGCTAACCTAGAACAGTTTGATAGGTTAGCAGAATATGTGAAAAACAAAGCCGTCCCCGTAGGACAAGATTCTATGAAGGTCGTTCATGATCCTCCTAAAGATAAACTGGCCCAAAACAATCTTGTTATGACTCCTCCTGTTGCTCCCAAGAAAATAGAACCTTTCTATGTTTTCCTACTTATAAATAGTTATAAACTGAGTAATTGTATTATAGACTCTGGAGCTTCAAATAATGTCATGCCCACGAAAGTGGCAAATTCTCTTGGCTTGACTTTGACCAAATCTTTTGGGAGGTGTTTTTTCATGGAAAATAAGCAAGTTCCCCTCCTTGGTCAAATAAAGGATGCTCAATATGCCTTCGCGGCTTTTCTGAAAAAGTGGATAAAAATGACGGTTTTAGTGGCCGATGTTCTAGCATCTTACGACATCTGGCTTGGGCAGAATTTCTATAAAGATTTTGGAGGCGAGCTAAATATGGACATGTCGGAAGCAAGGATTCTAGTTCAAGGTGTCATGAAGAAGTTGCTTCCTGAAAAAGAAGCAAGGTATGTAGTTACCCAATCGTTAGCACCAGAAGCTCAAATTTTATTTGAGTCCTCGGGCATGGGCAACTACTTCTTATCTATAGACAGAACCCATGAGACATCTGATGAAACTCTTACAAGTAATGACTTGAGATTGTGTTCAGTTGGCGCAGCGAGAAAATCAATAAATCAGAATGAACACATGGAAGAACCTCCTTCCCCAAACAAAAGAGTTTTCAAAGAAAAGACAGTGTCTAACGAGGTATGGACCTTAGAATTTGATTGCAGCTGCTCCTCTACTGGTTCAAAAGCTAGGGTTGTGCTGGTATCTCCTCAAGGAGACATTATTCCCTCATCCTACAAATTGCAGTTCAATAATACCAATAACACGGCTGTATACGAGTCTATATTGCTCAGACTACAGGCTGCCAGAGAAAGGGGCATTAGGCTATTCCATGCCAAAGGGAATGCTGAGTTGATAGTCTGCCAGGTGAGGAACCTCTATCAGATGAAAAATGAAAGGTTGTGCCACTATCGCAACTTGGTCTAGGATCAGATTGAAAATTTTGACGCTTTCAACATCTCTGCCATTCCAAGGGAATTCAATGACTAGGTAGATGCATTGGCTGTCTCTGCCACCCTTCTAGTCCCTCACCTAGACTTTAAAGGAGATAGATACACTATTGAACTGGTCTTTTAGCCAAGTGTACCAGATAATGCCAGCCATTGGCAAGTATTTAACAATGATGATCAAATCATTGCCTTCTTGGAGCAAAAAGATAGTTTTGAACAACTGCGTTTTGAAGGTAGTGAACTCTGAGAATGTGAAGCAACTCTCGAGCCAAATATGAATACAGGTAAAGATTTACTACAGCTTAGGGGCAATAGGATTGCCAAAGGTCTAGTTTCCCTAGAGAAGTTGTTTGATAACCATGACAGGTTTATTAAACAACAACAAACATATTCAAATTCTTCCCAAGATTTTGATCAGGTCAACTTTGGAACCAAGCACAATCCTAAGATGGTAAACATTGGGAAATGCTGCACTCCTGAAGAAAGATTTGAGCTTGCTAGTCTACTCCACCAATATATGGATGTATTGGCCTATTCCTACGATGATCTAAAATCACTCAGGCTAAATGACATCCGTCACGACATTCCCCTAAAAGCCAACTCTGTACCTTACAAACAAAAATCCAGGCAATATAATCCAAAAATCTCAGGTACTATTTTAGCTGAGATACAAAAGATGCTTGATGCCCAGATAATTTTTCTAATCCATCACTCAACATGGATTGCCAACATAGTGCCTGTCAAAAAAAAGAATGGCAAAATTTGAATCTGTGTGAATTTTAGAAACTTAAACTAGTTATCTTTAAAAGATAACTACCCCCTTCCTATTATGGATCAAGTCCTACAGATGGTAACAGGTTCAGAAATGTTATCAATGTTAGACAGTTTTTTAGGGTACAATCAGGTCAAAGTCAGAAAAGTAGATCAGTGTAAGATAGTGTTCACCACACCTTGGAGCACATTTGCTTATCGAAGAATGCCTTTTTGTCTAATAAATTCAGGTGCCACATTTCAAAGGGTGATGGACCTTGCTTTCATAGATGAGATGGGAAAGTTCATTGTAGTATACTTGGATGATTTGACAGTGTTTTCAAAACATCATTCTGAGCATGTTCACCATTTGCAAAAGATACTGAAACGGTGTCGTCAAAACGATATCTCTTTAAACCCAAAGAAATTTGTCTTTGGAGTAACTGAAGGAAAAATTATTGAACGCATCATGTCCCGAAAAGGTATTAAAATTGATTTAGAAAGAGTCAAATCCATCCAGGAACTTACTCTACCTACCAACAAGACTACAGTTCACTCTTTCTTTGGAAAGGTGAATTTTCTCTGAAGGTTTATTCCTGAGTTTGCTAAGAAAACCCATCACATTGTCAACATGATGAAGGGCAATGCTACATTTAGGTGGAGTGCTAAGGGTAAATCAATATTCAAAGAGATTAAGGAAGCAATCACCCGCGCACCAGTCTTAGTCTGTCTAGATTATACTAAAAATTTCAAAATATATAGTTATGCCTCCGAACATACACTATCAGCTATTTTGGTCCAGCAAAATTTAGAAGGTGCAGAATCCCTTATCTCATTCATGAGTTGTCCACTCAAGGATCATGAGCTAGAATATTCTCTTATGGAGAAGCATGCATACGCTGTGGTCAAAGTGGTCAAGCATTTCAGGTTTTATATCCTAAACTCTCACACCAAAGTTCTCGTACCAGACACAACAGTAAAATCCATTTTGACTCAGCAGGAGTTCGATACGAAGAGAGGTAACTGGATTGCCAAGACTCAGGAGTTTGATCTGGACATCAAACCAACCAAGATCGTATGAGGAAAGGGTCTTTGCCAGTTGATTGCCAACAACATTCCAGATGAAGCAGAAAGTGAAGAAGTAGTGATCGAAAGCATGCCTACGGTCCTCTTTATTGCCACTACTGATGAGTGGTATTCTAACATTGCTCATTTTATGACATATGGTGAGTGTCCCGCTCATCTTTCTTTTAAAGAGAAATTAAATGTTAAATTGAAAGCAGTTGGTTACTTTCTATGGGACAATGGTTTTTACAAGAGAAACCTAGATGGGACATTTCTTCGTTGTGTTGACAAGGCGCAACAAGAAAGACTCTTAGAATCTTTCCACAATCTAGCCTGTGGGGGACATTTTTCTACACCGATGATAGTGCACAAAATTATATGAGTAAGGTATTATTGGCCCACGCTTTTCCAAGATGCATACAAATGGGTGCGTAGGTGTGAATTGTGCCAACAATTCGTTGGGAAGCCTAAGCTTCCTGCATTGCCTCTCAAGCCGGTAGTGATCGAGGAACCATTTCAGCAGTGAGGTATTGACTTCATTGGGGTGGTCAACCCATCTTCAAGTGTTGAACATGATTATGTCCTCATGGCAATAGATTATTTTAATACGTGGGTGGAGGCCATCCCAACCAAGCATGCTACATTTGAAGTGGTATGCAGCTTTCTCAAAGAAAATATCATCTCCAAGTTTGGGGTCCCACTAAAGATCGTAACAGATAATGCAGCCTATTTTTCATCACATGAAATTACTCAATTCTATTTTTATTATGGGATTACCTTATCCCATACTTCAGATTATTTCTCTCAAGGAAATGGCCAAGTAGAATTGAGTAACAAGAACCTGGTCACTATTATCATAAAGTTGGTGGATGACAATCAGAGAACGTGGCACAAAGCATTGTATGATGTTTTATGGGTGGATAGAATAACACCCAAAAGGGATATAGGTATGTCCCTTTTCCATCTTCTTTATGGTTTAAATGCAAAAATCCCCATCACCCTTGAACTGCCAGCACTCAGGTTAACTAAAGCAATCGAAGACTCAACTTTTGAAAGCTCGATTGACAAAAGAATCATGTGTCTAAACGAGCTGAATGAGTGTCGAGCTATGGTAGTGGATAGGATTAAGGAAAATCAGAACTAGGTGAAGGCGCTTTTTGATAAAAAAGCTAAAGTTCATGATTTCTAAGTCGGAGATCAAGTCTTGTTGTGGGACAAGAGGTGAGAACCAAAAGGGATGCATGGCAAATTTGACTCCCTGTGGAGAGGCCCATTCACCATTCAACAGCTCTATGGTGAAGCTAGTTTCTTGCTGGAGTACCAAAATGGAACACCATACACACTACCTCACAACAGGCGGCATCTGAAGCTGTTCAATCCTTGAGGATTGGAGAAGTCCATTTGTATATATGTACAACTTTTTTTTTTCTTTTTCATTTTTAGCCTGACTCCGTAGCCTAATGGCTTGGATGAAGGCACTTAGAGACTAGTTTCTACTCCCGCTAATCAATTTGATTAACGAAAGTTCCCCAACAGGAGCCAGCTGTTGTTTTCAAAATCAGCTTAGCCCACTTTTGGGAACAACCCCTTACGAAACTTGTCTGTTTCATCTTTTGTCTCTCTAAGTTTGTTTTTAAGACAAGTTTTGAATTTGTTCTCATCTTGGCCTAGGAATGAGAGAGTGGTTATGATCTCGTTGTGACCAAGGAACCCCTCTCCCAAATTGCCTCTTCTAGAGTTAGTCTTTTCTTCTGTTTCGTGTATGGGTGGCAAATTTTACTGCCAGTGCATTTTAACCTTTGTAATGCAAGGGCGGCAAAATTTGCTGCCTCTGCATTTTTTTTACAAGGGCGGCAAATTTTGCCGCCCCTGCATCTTGACTTGCAACGGTGGCAATTTTTGCTGCCCTTGCATTCAAACTCACCAAAACATGCAAGGGTGGCAAATTTTGCTACCCAAGCATGCCTCAGTTTCCATGTGTAGCATTTATTACCACATGGGGCGGGTTGTTGGGGTCATTTTTCACCCCATATAAACTGATTTGAACCCCATTTCTTCTCATTGCTTCCTCCTCTGCTCCTACCTTCTGCGTCTGGGCCATTTAGCGAATGATTTGAAGCACATTTTTGTGGATTCGAGCTTGTGGTGTGTGTGGCTTTCCAGGTGGGTCGAGTTAGTCTTTTCTTCTATTTTGTGGGCAGCAAATTTTGTCACCAGTGCATTTTGATCTTTGTAATGCAAGGGCGGCAAAATTTGCCGCCTCTACATTTTTTTTTGCAAGGGTGGCAAATTTTGTAGCCCCTGCATCTTGACCTGTAAGGGCAGCAATTTTTGCCACCCCTACGTTCGAACTCACCGAAACATGCAAGGGCGGCAAATTTTTCCACCCAAGCATGCCTCAATTTCTATGCACAACATTTATTACCATATGCGGTGGGTTGTTGGGGTCATTTTTCACCTCATATAAACTGATTTGAACCCTATTTCTTCTCATTGATTCCTCCTCTCCTCCTGCCTTCTGCGTTTGGGCCATCTAGCAAATGATTTGAAGCATGTTTTTTGGATTCGAGCTTGTGGCACACGTGGCTTTCCAGGTGGGTCTTGTTTTTTACCTTTGTTTTTCTTATTCTTCCTTAGTTTCTTTATCATTTTTAAGTTATTATGGAAGCTTTCTACCTATTGGGGATGGCTAAAAATGCCATCCCTCTCCATTGCTCACAGTCTTATTTGATCCCGCATGAGTGGCAATTTTTCCGCCCATACCCTCATGTTTTTCCCAAAGCCCGCAAGGGTGACGATTTTCACCACCCATGTGTCCTGTACCCCTACAGTCCTCACCTTCGTGGGTGACAAATTTCACTGCTCGCACTCACTCTTTCGTGCATGAGCGATGAATTTCATTGCTCGCGCACGCTCTTTGCCCGACATGCAAGGGCAATAAAATTCGCTGCCCAAGCCTGTCTAGTATGCAGGGGCAACAAAATTTGCCACCCCTACCCTAATTCTCTATTGTCTTGCAAGGGCATCAAATTTCACCGCCCATGTAAGCCATCTTTGCAGGGGCAGTGAATTTCACTGCCCTTGCATCTTTTTCACTCCAACTTGTAGGGGCGGCAATTTTTTCCACCCATGCATCCCTCATCTAGATTTTCCTAACTTCGAAGGATTTTCCATGTATTTTTCTTTCCCTTTCTTCCTCATTTTCTGGTCTTTTTTCCAACTCAGCCTTTTAAGTGACCTCCGTTGACCATGATCACTTAAATAGTGCTTTCCCCATTCATCCACTTTCCTCTAATCTCGTAATCATGTCTACAACACCTTTAGAGAACTCTTGCTCATCGACACCTGTCTGACTAAAACCAATTCCCATGTCTGAAGTATCTTTAAAAAAGGTGAAGACCATGAAATACAAATATCAGGGTGTCTTCTCGCTCACGTCAGTCTCCTCAAATGTCGATGACATTCAGGACACCAAAATTGACCACATGGACATGGCCAAATTCATAGCTTGAACAAAGGTGACGAACCCAAGCACTGAGATAAAGAGGATCGTCGTGAGTAACATCCACTTGGTGGCCACTTTTTTGGTGGCAACACATCATATAGAGTTCATTCTCTAATGTGCCCACTTCTACAATAAAGAGACCAGGTCGGTCTCAGATGCAAGTGGTAATGTGGTGATTCGACTGGATCTCAAATTCATCGATAAAGTTTTCATGTGCCCTCTAGCCACCGAAGTAACCAATATTGACTTCGTGAACGCCCAGAAGGAATACGATAAAGACCCCAAGAGGGTAAAGAAAGTAATGAACTACAAATGGTTGAAGACCCCCAAGACCAACTTATCAAGATGGTCATGGGACTTTTTGAGGAGTGACTTCATTAAGGAGGTTGGTGACTTGATCACCCTTCTCAGCAGAGTACGAGGCCTCCTGTCTTCTTCACTGTTCCATGAATGGATGTACCCATTCATCAAAATCATTTTCCAAGGCAAATAGGTCATCTTTTGGGGAGAGCAGATCAATAATGCCCTCCATGAGCAACTAACCAAGGTATGGACTTCTTACAAGTTTTATATGACTTCATACCTTGTGTACATAGCTGCCGCAATGCAAACTTTTTTGGACTTAACCACAGAGGGGGATAGAAAGATAACCCCAGTGTACTCATATTACCCTTAGCTGACTCTACAAGGGTCAACCCGTCATTTTAAAAGGGTAAATGACACCTTCTTCACCACATTTTTGTGTCTCTTCAACCCTCAGCTTGAGCAGAAGAGAGTATCAGATGAGGCTTGGGTAGTCATCAATGATTACAGGTGCATGTTCCTGCAATTCCCCACCTTCTGCTATCTTTGGGTTGGATTTTTCCAAGGCTACCCCTATATGCTCCCTAAGTTTCCTTCTAACAAGCTGATTCTAATGGAACTTTGCCGATAACTGATTGTTATGCATACCAAATAAATGGAGCTGAAAAAGCCAAGTTTCTGGTTTCCAATCAAAATTAGCAAATATTCCATTGCAACAGCAGCTAAAGCCAAGGTCACGGAAATAGAAATGCAGATGGTCACTCTAAAACCATTCAAGAGAAGAGAAAAATTTGACTACAGGGGAGTCAAGGATAAAATCAGGCAGAAGACTCAGTTCCATGAGCCCATGATTGAAGATATCTGGATCGACCTGAGGATGGCCAAAGAAATTAGGAAAATGGATTATTGCAGGTTGACACTAGACCAGATTGAATATTTGGGACTTACGAAGATCCCCTCCAGTCTGATCGATGATGGAAACATCATCAATAGTAAATACCTAGCTGAAAAGGTTGCTGGTTCCCCTCTTCCTCCAACTCAGTGGTCTCAAAAAGAATTGACTTCTCTAAAAAAAGATTTGAACCAATATTGGCTAACACCAATGATTGGTTAGCAGCCCAAGGGATCATTCTAAGAGAATTCATCACGGGATCAGAGGCTGAATATCAAGCAGAGATGAAGAAAAAGATAGAGAACAGAACCAAAAACAAAGGTGATGTACCTTCCCCTTCTAGGCCTCACAAGCTTAGAATCATCTTTGTATCTAAGAAACCAAAGACTGCTGAAGAGCCTGAATCAGTAGCAAAAGGAACCAAAGAACAGAGCCCTCAAGCACAGGCAGCCCAGCCAATAGAAACAGATGATCAACCATCAGGGCAACCAAGCACTAGACCTCCACTCTCATAAGAAGAAGCGCAGCCACTCAAGAGCATCTCTCCTTCTCCCCCTCAGTCTCCTGTGGTACCCTCTTCTCCTATCTCTTCGATCAGTGTTCCCTCCTCTGGATCTGCCTCTCCTTCCAAAGTCATATTTGGAGATCCTCAGGGCACTTCTGGAGGTTCTCCTCACTCTTCTAGGTCCATTCCAAGTTTATCATCTTCTTCTTTCAACTTGGCAGAAAGCCCTACACAAGAGCCAAAATCAGTAGTTGGTACAGTTTTGCCAGTTACTCCAGCTACGACCACTATCACCATTAGCAGTGTAGAAGCTGCTGCAGTAACACCAACTAAGGGAACCATTGCCACAGCAAATTCTTCTCTCCTACCTTGGATGATAGATTTCACCCCCAAAATAAAGAAGTTGTCCATCTCTCCAGATGACTTCAACTTTGGCAAAATACTGCCGGTGAAAGCCAAAGCTCCAAAGAGGCCAAGGATCCTCTCAAAATTGGTCAAGGAAAAAGAGCAATTTTTTTTGGAAATTACCAAACCTCCACAAGATGCAACCCTTGAGGGTTTTGAAATGAGCAGCTATTCCATCTCTCATGTTAAACTTGGAAAAGTTACTCACGAAGGTGTGAAAAGTGACCTTCAGTCTGCTATGGACATCATGTTCTAGAAATTCGATCGAGAGAAGGAGATGAAAGATTATTACAAAGCCAAGATAGAGCAGTTAACGACCGTAATAAGAAAGTTCACTATTCCCTCTGAAGTGGAAACTCCAGAGGCCTTCTCCGTAGATGACCCAATCATTCAAAAAGTAGAGAAGACTTACTTGAAGGGAAAAGTCCTGGAGGATTATATTGAAAGAATGCATACTCAGGGAATTTCTTTGCTATCAGAGGTTGCAAAAAGGATGGATAAGATGAGGAAGGTAAGAGCAGAGTTGGATGACTTTGTCTCTCTTATCTCTTAGGAGATTGATAATTCAGAAAAGGATCTTAGCAAATGGAAGGAGATGAGGGATTTGAAGAAAAGCACCTTAATATCTATCGGTGTCATCTCCAGCAAGGACTCTTATGTTGAGATCAAGGAGTAACTGATTTTCAGGATCCAGGTACTCAAAGATTTAATTGATGATCTCAAAGCTTTCAAGGAGGCTAGTGAGAAGAGCGACCTAAGACTGCTAAATAAACTAGAAGAGCTACCTTGTGACCTAACCTCTAAGGACAATTAGTTCCTTTCGGTAGAAGAAATTATTCAGATTTTCAAAGAGATGATTCGTAGAGATTTTGAAGAAAAACCCTTCTCAATGTCTTCTGTGGACAATATTTTAGATGCTCAGTTAACTTTGGAAAACCTAAAATCTAGGTTAACTGGTCATGCTAAGGCCATCACAGCATTGAAGGACATATTAATCAGAGCCAAAATTGTCTCCAAGAAGACGATTGCACCAGACAGCGTATAAATTTAGGCATCCATCACTATGTATGATGCCCATATGAAGAAATCTAGCAGCAAGAATTGAATTTTTTTCACTTCTTTCTTCTTCTTTCCTTATGCACTTTTGTTTTGTGAAAAGTGCATGCAATTTTGTAAGATGCAATTACATGTAAATATTTTGGAAAAATATCTCAAAGTCAAAGATGAGTCATCTTTGACTGAGATATTTTTGTATTTTATTATTTTCTAGTTTTTGAGCATTTTCTCCCTATATATAGTGGAGATCTCATTTGTAAATGATCTTGAAAAAATAGAGAGTAAACACTCTGCTGAAATTGAAGAAATTTTTGAGACTTTGTGCTCAAACTTGTAAATCATATTTTGTTAAATGAATGAGAAGCAAGTTTATTTCAGACTTTGTGTTGAAGTTATCTGTGTTGTCTAGGAAACAATTTCTTATGTTCTTTTTCCTGATGATCTCTTATTTATCTAATTTAATAAGCAAAGTGGGTGTGTTAATATTATCTAAGAGTGCTTCTAAAAGGTAGAGGATAGACTTTGGGCTACCTTTATCTTTGAGATTCAGTTATTTTTTTTAGTTTCAAGCGAAGACTTTATGATTCATTTTACTCTACGATTACGCCTATCCTAGATCGGTGAAAGAAGCTACGAAAGACTTTGTGCTTACGTGAGTGTTCTTGTGGACCTAGTCACTTCAGTTGATCTTTTGCTCCCTGTTTAATACCATTCTTGAAAGAAGAGAAGTGTTTTTAGCTAAGGATCAGAATATCCTTCTTTCTGTTCTTTATCCATTACCTCTGAAAAAAGAGAGGTAGATGTTGTTATACCACCCCATGTGTTATTTTTTGCTTAATTATATACATATATCTAGCATGTAAATATTTATAGGGAACCTCCCCTTGATGAGATTAGAGATTTACTTCATCCAGATCTGGTAAACCCATACTTTTCATGGTGTAAATCTCCCTATGTTGTGGTTGATATACCCATTTTGTCATCAGTTAGTTGATGACAAAATATTCACCCAATAGAAGGAAATGACCATTGGGGCTAAAAAAAGACTTAGATAGGAGCACCAAAAGGGGACATAAGTGGTACCAATGCTATAGTCCAAGTGTGGCACTATTGTCCTAAGTAGACAGGACTAGGGGGATTGATTTGTCTTGGAAAGAGTAGTTTGGGTGAGCTAGGACCAAGTTTTGAAGGCTATGAATGATTGGGAATTAGTGAAAATAAGCCTAAAAGGGTTAAGATAGCAACCAAGAGGGGCTTAAGGGTTGGGTGTCATTATCCATGCTCAAGTTACCAATTTTTGCATTTTATATGACTACATTCCCACCCCCCTTTATTCTAGTGATACACCAAAATGAAATAATAGGATAAAGGAAAAATAGAAAGCATATCTAAACTTATCTTCAAGGGTGAAGCTCATGAAGTTATTATGATGCTAGGTGTGCAAAGAGATCACATTGTGAAGTGTGAATCTATAATAGAAAATAGAAAGTAGATTAGTTCTTACTATGTATGCTTTATCTAAAATAAGAAAACACAAAGCTAGGTAAGAGAGAGAGGAAGAGAAAGGAACAAATACACCTCAATGGGTATATGAATAATTACAAAACCCATTGTGATGCTAAGTGATGTTGGATGTGTGCTGAACCAAGAGTAGTATAATGAACATCATTGATTATGTAATTCCCTAGAAGTGGCTCAAGATTGCAAAGACTATCAATTTGACTCTATCATCTCCCACTAAGTGAATCTAGGTGATCATGCATGTGCTAGTTGATTTTTGTACTATGTATCCAATATCTTTGAATAGGTGGCTCAAGAATACAAAGGTTATCTAGTCTTTTGGCTCCATCTTTGCCCCTTGAAGTGAAGCTATGAATTGATACTGGTGTGAAATGTATATCATATGAGATGAATATTGAATCACATGAATGATATATAATTTTAAAATGATTGCATGGATAGCTGAATGTATGTTAGAAACTAGGCCACTCTTGGCCACTCTAAAATATAGAGATTAGGCTTGTGTGAAAACCACTCTGAAACTAGTGCACTAGGCTTATATGAAAGCCACCCAAAAACTCAAGAATATGGAAGTTAGGATTGTATTAAATCCATTCTAAAATAATTCCAACCACCTACATATGGAATAAGGCACGTAACTATGGAGAATGCCTGGGTAATATTGAACTTGGAAAGAAAAAGAAAACAAATGTGTTATGTACATTGCCCCTAATCACTGGTGTCTGGAACATGGATTATATTCTATATGTTATATTAATTTACATGCCTTGAAACTAGAAGTGAGAGACATCATGCCACACATGATGTCCCCTATATCTAGATTCTCTAAGCAAAAGTGTACTAAAAACTATTGATTTTGAACTAGTCTCACTCTGCAAAACTGTAGTTGATCTTACTTTTCTGTCTACTTTTGGAAAGTCTAGTTTTTTTGTTGTTTGGACAAGAGAACTGAAAGTGGATAGTAGTGGCACTGATTCTAGAGTCCAAGTTAGGATCTATTGTCTTAGGCCAAATCTAGTAATTATTTTTATATTTTCACTATCTAATTGATCTGTTCTGACTATTTTCATGTCTGGTTGCTATTCTAAGTGTATTGAATGCTACTTTTTTTACCATTAAGAGATCTGATCTCTATGATAAAACCCCTATTTGTTGTCCCCTCTTCTAAGGGTAGGAATGAAGATCCTACAATGACTACCCTTAGAGGAAAGATCCCTACAAGTGTGTTATGCTACAAAGATACATGATATAACAATGAAAATCAACAAGATATCTCAAGATATACCATGATTTATATTGAGAGATTGTTATATCAATATGGTATGCCTAGATGGATATACCAATGTAATAACATGTGTCATATATTGAACTAGAAATAAAAATTTGGTTAGTTATTAGTTGTTAGTTGAAGGGATGGAGCATGATGTCCATCATGGCATCCAATAAAACAAGATAAATGCATGATGTAGATCATGACGTTGCAAAAAATGAGAAGAAAACAAGAAAAAAACACACAAAAAAAGAAGCATGAAGCATACAAGGGTGGCCAAGGGGCCACACAAACATGGGGCATGGACACATATCACTCATATTGGAAGACAAGCATACAAGGCAAAATTACACATACAAACCACAATCATATAGAAGAGTACATGCAAAGGACATTGGCAAATGTCCTAAGGCACACACATGAATAGAAGCAAAGGACATTGATAAATTCCCTAAGGCACATACATGAGACAAATAGGAATTGAGAAATACAATCACATCTAGCTACTCAAATCAAAATGGGAAATCATGTAATAACTAAAAATAAAATCACATCCAACCAATGAAATTAAGAGGGAAAGTATGCAATACATATTAGTACAAGACTAGGTATATGATAAGAAATACACAAGTTGTATATACTAGTGAGTGTCGATAGTGTAATCTATGTAAGATAGTAAATAATGTACATCAACATGATAACTAGAGTGTGCGGTTTATAAATGAGATAATCTAGATGTAGTCATGTAGAAGATTCTCCTAGTGGGTATATATATCAATGTGTTTCTTGATGTAGAAGTAGGATGCCCCCTCCATAGGTAGAGTGAAGCAATCAAAGAGCTGGATGTCACTGTACACACTCAAAAGAGATCAAGTGAGGCATGGTAATGTAGATAAATCAACAAACAATAGCATAGAATAGAAGATGTAAGTATAACATGATAGTATAAATGTAAATAATGGATAATGCATACAATCAAAATGTTTTTGGTGTTTTGGAGTTATTTTCATGTTTTTGTATTTTGAAATATTTGAATGTTTTTACATTTTTGATACAATCTATGTATAATAAAGCATAAGAAAATATGTACAAGTAAGATAAAAAAAATTATTCTAACCAATGAGTCTTGTGGCAGAATCCCTATCATGGTGTCCTGTATCAAGGAGATGAATTATGCATGATCATGAGGCATGATAAAAATGCTAAGACTATGGATTTAAAAGATTTATATGTTGTAAATTCTCTAAAATATCTAAAGTAGAAACCAACTATGAGGTCCCCTTATAAATCTAAGAATTGTATTCAACTTTAGGGCTCTTAAGGACCCATTTGGTAGTAGGATAAGTTCTCTAAACATGTGCTCTATAATTAGACGCATGAGATCTTAATGATAGAGCCCTGGGTGTGAACATTGTAGTTGGTAGATATTTAGAATCTTGAAGCTATGGAGGTGTATGAAATTTTTGTACTAGTGATGGATGCCTCAACTATGTTTGAATTAATATTAGAGGAGGAACTATAACTAGTGGAAAAACTAAAAGTGGTGGCCAAACTAAAACTAGTGGCAAAACTAAAAATAGTGACTACAAAGTAGAAGATGGATGTAGAGTGTGGAGTGATAACTCATATGAAACTCTACTAACTATAACAACCTGATTAACATAAATGAATTTCATGTATTTATGAACTATATAAGGTACTGTTCAAATTTTATAGATCAATGGTTGATCAACTAACATATAAAAAACTCCTACACTGGGAATAATAGTGAATGGTGTGGCCATGTGTGTTGGACCAACATCTAAAGGAAGTATGATCTCACCCAATGAACTCTATATGTGCCCACTAAATCTTTTGATAATTATGTTCATCGAGGTAATAGCCTACTTGAAAGATCCTAAATGCTATAATAATGTCATAGTACACATGTTCAAATTGGATCCATTATCTATGAGAACAATATGAATAGGATGATTATGGATGTAAGCTTTAATAAAGAGTGCATGATAATTTGAATCATCCTCAATGATATCTTACTCTAAGAAGGAGATGGAAGGTCTAGCTAGAACTCTAAAACTATATATATATATATCATATTGCTCAAAGGATGTGTCTCAACTGAAGGTGTTATGTATGTATCTGGTGGTAGATATGCATGATATGCATGGTGAACCCCTGATGTCTCCCCTATCTCTTGTTTAGAATACTATGGAAAGGGATTTGAGAATATTTTCAAAGCTTTATCCTATTTTTGATTTTCCTGAGGAGGCTCAACTAAAGTGCCAAGATCAATATGATTTCCATCTATCAAATCCTGTATCTTGTGTCTCAAATTGATGAATCTATTTGTTGTATGGCCTAGTACCCTATGAAATTCAAAAAATATATGTTGATCATATCCTTGTGGAAGAGGCTTTGTTGGGTCAACTTCATAAATAAGAGGGAGAGATATGATGTTACATTCTAATAGTTGATGTAAAACTCTAGCTAGAGAAACTAGTAGATTGTTGAAGGTTCACTAAGGAGGTAATGATAAAACCACTCACTAAGGGGGATCAAAAGTTACATTAACTGTCAGTTGATTTTAAATATTATTATCATTGACCTTGAATTTAAATGGGAATTTTTTGTTACTCTTGTTTGTTTTGTCTGAGATAATTGTGTACTTGAGTTTTCCCATTGAAATGAGTTTGAATTTTCATTCCTTTAGTGTGTGACATAATTTAGTGAAGGAAGATAATCTTTTGAAAATAATTAATTCATGAAAAGTTGGTAGAAGACTCTATGTGAAGAGATCTTGTAACTCTTGATCGACCATGGGGTTAGTCATCTTAGCTAAAACAACCTTATATCAGAGAACATAATTTGTAAGATGATCATTTGACCTTTGTTTTTGCTATACAACTTGGGCATATGAAACCTTATCACCAATTTTGATGTTAAAATTAGTTAGTAACGTGTTAGCTAAAGGATTGGATGCATTGATCTATTTATTCAGTAGACTGTAGAACCATTGTAAAGCATAATCTCTTAGGCTTCATGGGAATAACTTGGTAAGAAGCCAATCACTTAGTACATATTCCAAGCATGATACATGAAAATATCTCAAATGTGTCTTTAAATCACCCTTGCCATCATATTGAGTAATCTTGGATTGAACAAAACCTTGTGTCAAGGGTGTAGGAGCAATGTGATGTGCCAATGGTGTATGTAGTAGATCAAAATAATCTAAAACCTATGTAGGTCTAGAGGCACCTTGATCAAGATGTATCACCTTGGAGTGAAGATATTTTATCTATTTCATAAGGGTTGCCACATTAGGAGACAAAGATGTACTAGTTATAGCTAGTAGCATAGAGGCAGGTTGGGTTGCTATAATGGGTTGTTGAGACATAGTTACTCCTATAGTGTCATTTGTAATTGGTTGCTATGAATGAATGGAATATTAAACTTGTTTATCTTTTTTAATTTCCATGATATATTTCAAGATAAGACTATGATCTTAGGGCTGGTCCTAGAGTCTTTCTCAAAAAAATTGTAGGATCAAATCTTTGTTGAGGACAACTTTATTATCAATAATTGGTGGAAGTGGATTAGTAGTCTAATGTGGTGGAGCATGAACATTGGTCTATACATTATCATTTTCATTTTAATAATTCTCATTATTAGAGTCATCTTTATTGAAATTAGTATAATCTAGATGTCTAGAATCTATAACAGGAACCTAAGTTGGTTGTTTATCCATGGTATATGGTCAAATTTCTAGAATCTGGGTAAATTTAGGAGGATTGCCACTAAGTATTACACTTCATCTTGAAGGAAGAGATGCAATAAAATTAGGTTTCATAAGTAAAATAACTTGTATAATAGTAAAAAATATTAAATAGATATAATTTAAACAAGGAACTAAAATATGCATAAAAAGGATATGAAGTTCGCACACATTTAAGGTGATACCTCAAGAAATAAATAAGAACTAGTACATACAACTAGGGTTTGAAAGATAATTATTTTATAAATTTACTATGAAAATTTGAAATTGAAAGTGAAATTTTGATTTTAATATGCTAGTAAAAATTAATAAATTATTGGAAAATTAGTGGGAAAATACCAGGACTTAGTATGGGCAACTAGGGTTTGAAAGACAATTATTTTAAAATTACTAAAACAATTAAAAATTAAATGCTATTTTTTAATTTTATTATGTAGGTAAAAAATTTAAAAAATATATAATAAAAATTAGTAGGAAATTTACCGTAGGTTTTCTAGGGTTTTTATGCACAAATGAAGTAAGTTGGGCTCACCAAATGATTTAACAATTTTAGGAATATTGATGTATTATTCCTAATTTAGTTAAAGGGTCTAAGTAGTAAAATTAGCAAATAAATATACAATAATTAAGCTACTAATTTGTGTAAACTATAATTCAATTTTGACCTTTCTAAGAATAGTAATAAGAGATGGAAAAGAAGACTTAACTAAAAACTGACTGATACAACTGAGACAAGGTCTGATATTCATTGTACAAGACTGGGACACTGTCATAAATTGATATCTAATATTTATTTTATAATTATAATAAGATCACTGGAAGTGGATAGGAGTGGTACTAGTGCTATAGTCCACCTTTACCACTATTTTCTTAAGGATCTAAGATTTTTGAGTTTTATTTGCCAGGTCTGTGTGACCCTGTCCATGAAGTTTCGGTAGCTTGATGTCTATAGAGCTCCTTATAGAGAATATTTTCTCTTAAAATCCTATGTTCTATTGTGATTTAACCAATTTTGAGAAAAATGGGGTTTAGTGTGTGTAAAATTCATTGGACATGGATCCACACCCCTTGTGTGGGCATGTTGCCTACATACCAATACTCTTAAGAGGGATCAAGCCATATGTAGTTCTTATAGTTGATGTGATTAATGTATTTATGTGTGTGAAGATGTAGAATGCTAAATTTGATGTAATTGAAGTGGCTAGGGACTGGTGTAAGTATTTAAATAAGATTGTAAGTGTGTTGGCTGGCTATATACAGAGAATAGGGAAGATTTCTTGAGTACTCTTGTATTCTTGATTTCTTAGTGATAATTTCCAAACCCAACCAAATGATCTTTGAATGGGATTTTATAGGGATCTATTAGTCATGGTTTGAATGTGCTCACATTAGGATGATAAAGATAAGTATGGGGAACCAAAAGGAAATGACCATTGGGGCCAAAACTAGAATTGGATAGGAGTACCAAAAGTGGATAGGAGTGACACTGATGTTACAGTCCAAGTGTTTTAGGATTATCCTAAGTATATGGGACCTAGGGGGATTGATTTGTCTTGGAAAGAGTAGTCTGTGTGAGTTGGAACCAAGTCTAGAAGGCTATAGATGATTAATAATTAGTGAAAATAAGCTTAAGAGGGTTAGGAAAGCAATCAAGAGGGACCTAAGGGTTGGGTATCATTAGCCATGCTAAAGTTACCAATCTTTGCATTTTATATGACTACAATAAGCAATATTAATAGTAAAAAAACTAAATTCTACCATTAATTCCTTATCAGTCCACTAGTATACATATATTCATAAATCCAAATTCAAACTTATAGTCATAGTTTTCATCTACCCGTACTCAGGTTACATAAAGTGACTACGTAGAAAAGATCCTAATTCTGCACATATTCCATTATGAATAATTCAAGATTTCATAAATGAGCATAGATTTTGAATTATCATTCATGCCCAATCTAAGAAAAATAAATTTGTCTTTTAAATGTAATATAAAAAATCACCCATTAATCAATTATCTAGAATCAAACATCCAAGACCAGTGACTGTAGAGTGAACACACACAACTATTAAATCAAGAAATCTAAAAGTGAATAGAAACTAAACATAATGTATTCAATAATGGAGATGAAATGATTATACAAAGAGATGAAGTTCAAAACTCTCAAATCGTCATAGATCACAACTAAGAAGATTAATGAATAATATAAAGGGAGAGAGGTGTATATATAGGTTATAGAGTAAAAGATAACACACATTCCAATGAATGTGGTACTAATCTTTCCAAGTAACAAACATAACCTCTAGATCCCTAAGAAAGGTAATGTAACTATGTAGCCAAAACCCAATGGGAAAAAGGCCTACACCAACACCCCCAATAAGTATAGCTTAGGTAGGTGATGATATGAAAAATGGGTCCTAAAAACAAGGCTTGATTAGGTACCCATGTATAATGCAATCTGTCATAAAGTAGAGAAAAGGAGATAACCTGTAGGAAAAAACTCCCCCCCACTACCCCACCCCCCCGAAAAAAAAAAAGAAAGGAAATAAGAAGAGGAGACTAAAATACCCCCTAAATGATTATTCTAAATAAATCAATACTCCAAGTACAACTCACAAGATCATGAAGTTTAATGATGAGATCCTCTACTTGAAGACTATAGAAGCTCCATCCATATCAAATAATGTTTCTTCCCTTTGGAAAAGGAAGAACCTGATGAGTCTACTAAAAGTCTACCCATTCCATAAAATAAGATGAAGGAATTAGTATGAATATCTCTAAATGTGGTCTAAATAATATATTTTGCATAGGTATGTCAAAAATGTGTGTCGAATCTAAAAATAATACCACTAATGTAAAATAGTCAGAAGAATGACATGGAACATTCATAGAAATAATGTCCATGTGAAGAGTGGAGCATGAATCACCAAGTGAAGAAAGAAATTCTATAAAAAGAGATAATTCATTGATGCTCATAATAGGTATACTCATACTATAAACAATGGAGTCCTCCAAAGTGAAAAGCTATGAAAGCTCTGGAAGAGAAATAATCAACATAGGAGTGGAAGTAGAATATATTATAGGACAATCAAGGTCTAGTATAATCTTGTCCTATAGTGGGGGCTTGATAGAAGGAAGATAACTATCCACCATGGATGTGTCATCATAGAAAATAAAAGTAGGAGGTGAGAGTATAACTATCTCTGAAGAGATAATAAGAAGTAGAGGAGTGATGTAAGTCTCAGTTGGATCTTTGAAAAGAGTCTAAAGAGTGCTTCAAATAGTAGAGGGATACTTTGTGTGATTACATGATGATGTAAATCCCATGAAATGTGTATCAACAAGTGACCATAAACATAGTCACAAGAGTTGGCCTAGTCATTGTATTGAGATGGGTTAATAGGATTAGGAATATATCGATATAAGAATGGAATAAGTTCCTAATATGTGAGTGAACATTCCATATAAGCACACCAAGAACAATAATTTTCATTTCCAAAAAGTATCAATGGAGATGAAATAACTCTCATCATCTAGAGTAATAGTACACACTCTAGACATGGACTTCAAACTATGTCAAAAATAAGTCTAGCCAAATGAGAGCAATCAATGCACAAGTGATAATGTATGCTCGAATAAATGTCAGGCTCTACTGATAATGCATCTAGGAATACAAGAATAATCTATATAGGTAGAGACTAAAATAATGGGCATAGGTAATATTTATGAAAACTAAATGTATGCATGAGAGAATGTAGGGCCCACAAAAACTCTCCAAGATACTCAATAGTGACCCCCCTATGTTTGTAATTATAACCATGCTCAATGTGAGAACATCAAACTTAACTAATAATATGTCCAGATAGGTACGAGTAAATAATGCATAAGGGACAATGCACATTTTAACAAATATATGCTAGACTCAATTAAAAATGCATCTATAAGAATGAAAAATTAGTGCAATTGACCAAATTAGTACACATAAAATGCAAATAGGCCAAGTTGGAGGATGTTAGACTCTATCGATAATGTATCAGTATGAGGAGAAGTAAATGTGTGAACTAGTTAGGTAGCCCCCCAAAATTTTGGCACTTTATAATTTAGTGCATTTTACAATGTAAATGGGCTATCTACATGGGAAATTGAAAATAAATTCAAGCTACACTTTTTCAAAATATGGTGCTCAATTTTGAGCTACCATTTACAAGATATTAGCAAAATAAATTTCCATTGATAGCCCATTTTTAATAAAATAACACTAAATGATTAAAATATTCCTGATGCTAAGGGGTTACCTAGCCTTCCAACCATTTGTTAGAATCAACAATAAACAATAAATGCAATGGTTTTGTTTGTGAGAGGGAATTAGCCTCCTACCAACCTGGGCCTAACCCTTCATCTTTGTCAGGAGAAAATACAAAGGTAAATTAAAACCAATGACAAATCTCCCTTATAACGTATTGTTTTTTAAATTAAAAAAAAAAATTCCCCCATAGTGAATTGACCCCATCTACAAAATACCTCCCCACTAACCACTAATGGAAAATTGGCAATCCACCTCCCACTCCACCTTGCACAACATCCCAAAAAAATTATAATATAATATACTTCACTTTAATGATTATTTAAAATCATAAAGGAATTTTATAAAATACTATACTATAGTTTAATGATTTTCAAATCATAAAGTAAGTTTGATTTGTTTTGAAAAGAATTATGTAAAAGAAAACTCTTATCAAACTTTTGTAAAAGAAAACCACATTTTTGTTCACAGTTTGGGAAACCACTGAGGGTGGTTAGGCATGTATAGGTGGATTTATAGAGGATGGAAATGGAAAGAGATGAGAACAGTTGTGGTTTCTCCCTTGCACATGTATATGGTGTTGTTATTTCATGAAGAGTAAACTAGTTTGACACATCACACCTTGGGATCAAACACCAAACCCTTCCCGACCATCACCATGCACAACATTGATGATAAATTCAAACCCTTGATATATCTACCTATCAAGATTGTTAATGATTTCTAAATTTACTGACAATGCATGCTTAGATAGGAGGCAATCCACAAGAAGGTTGGTGGTCATGGATCCAAGTGAAGCACACCCATTAAAAGATTAGTTATAATTACTAGTGAATGTATTAGCGAGCCTCTTAAAAGGTCCAGATCAATCTGATCATTATAGGCAAGAATATTGAAACCATGTTTTGAAGATATATGATCTACCCCTAGAGAATGGATGGGCTATTACTTGTCATAACACTACATGATAGACAAAGACTCTTATTGTTGTTAAGAGTGTTGATTCTACAAATAAAATAGAGTCTCAAGAGATTTTTTTGTAGGATACTTGGTTAAAGAAGGCAAATAGATCTATCCCAAGGGTCAAAAGGATTTGGTGATAATGGCCAAGGTAATCCAATGGTTCAAACCCAACACCACCTATTCCAAGAACAAAATAATGGGCTCAAGGCATAATGTAGGTTGTATGATGGATGTTATTTCAATTGATGTAACCTAAAACTATGTTCTCCAAGCTACAATTTAATAGATACAAATCACCAAGATGAAGGAGAAAATCAATGTTTTCTTCCAACACCTATCTCTGCCAAGCTAGAAATAATAGATCCAAAGCAAAGTTCTCTAAAAAAACATTCAGATCTAAAATCTCTCAACAATTTCTATGAGATAATAACAAATCTTAGGATAAAAAATATAATATCTACTCAAGATTTCAATAATGAATAATAGAAAATAGAGGTGTTTGATACAAGATATCTAGATCTCTAATACCATAAAAGAGTTTTTTAGAATCTAACATCCAAGACTGATGACTACATAGAGAACACACATAACTATCAAATCAAGAAATATAGAAGAGATAAAAAATTAAACCTAATGCATTCAATAATGGAGATGAGTTGCTTATATAAAGAGATGAAGTTCATAGCTCTCATAGCTATCATAATTCACAACTAAGAAGCTCAATTAATAATACAAAGGGAGAGAGGTGTATATATAGGTTTTAGCAGGAAAGATAACACACATTTCAATGAATATGGTTCTAATCTTTCCAAGTAACCAACATAACCTCTATATCCCTAAGCAAGCTAATGTAACCATGTATCCAAAACCCAATGGGAAAAAGGCCTAAACCAACATACACACAATCACCCATTAATGTTTGACTATCATTTGTGTGTGTGTGTGTGTGTGTGTGTACACCTGTATTCATCAAGCTAATGTAACCATGTAGCCAAAACCCAGTGGGAAAAAGGCCTACATAAACATACACACAATCACCCATTAAAGTTCAACTATCAATTTATATATATATATATATATATATATATATATATATATATATATATATATATAATGAGTATATTTATTTATATGTAATCATAATTAACCAAATATACTTAGGTATATATATTTGTGTATATATATTTATTACCCGAAAAAACCCACAATCTTAACTAAAAAAATATGATTGGTTTAATAATCGAATGATCATATAGACAAACATTCTTGAGTCTATGTTTCAAAACACCCAAAAGAATATATAATAACCTGGTTCAAGACAAATATCTATATATATACCCATAAGAATAATTCCCCATTTTGAATAGTGATATTTGAATTGTTAAGGAGGGTTAAAATAAAGTTTATAAGCCTATATTTATCACAGCCAAAGGCCTACTACTCTACCCCCAACCTTCCTAGGTTAACTTGGATTGTATATAGGGTTCTATGGAGGCTAAGCCCTCTAGAGGGCCCTATATATAGCCCTTAGTAAATTTTCCAAATAATTAAAAAAACCAGTAACCTAAAAGCAATTTGAAAATGCATTCAATAAAAAGTATCACACATAGGTATTTGAATTACAAAACCAACCTGGTAAAACATATGTATGTCAAATAAGTCAAGCCAAAAGATGAGGTAATTCCTTTTTCTTTGCACTTGTTCTCCTCTTCTCCACCTTTTATCTTGTCCTCTTGATATTTTGTGATCCATCTCATTCACAACCCACACTATCCTCTTTTTATTATTTGATTCATCTACCTACTCGCCTTCCACTTCTCCATCATTAATGGCAGATAAAACTCATTTAAAATTATGCATGCCCAGATAGATTAACTAACTCATAGTTTGCCTTCATGCAAACATAGTGAACCCCATAATTTTCTCCCAAACATTGCTTAATTGAAGTCAATGGGTGATTAATAACCTAATCATCTCAATGCTTCTCTCCAATCCCTAATTAATCATATTATATTCCTTTATCAAATATACATGACAATGATTTAACAATCCATTATCAACCATCTAAATCACATAAGTCACATAGTCCCTATGTCTTATTCCATCAAGACTATCAACTAGTCAATAATTTAAACTATTCCCATGTAACAATTAAGCACGTTAATGATTATATAACTTGGAAATTCAAATAGGTATAGGTACATTGAAATCCTATCCACTAACATATATAATAATTACAATGATTTACTGAAATCATTTAAATAATTAACATTAATATATTCATTTATATATAATGAATATTGATCCTTAAATTAAATAATTAATCAAATATATTTTAAAAAAATGCTGTTATCATTCGACATTATAAAAGAATACGTAATAATAATATTTAATTATTATTATCTAAAACTTATATATTGAGTAATGATTATGGAATCCATTCAAACATCATAATGTTTTTCTATATATCCATACATAATAAAGTCAGTGAGATAAGTAAACATAAACAAATTCACTCATCTAGCCAAACAAGATGAGATACATAAGATCATAAAATTAGTGAAATAATTCAAACAATCAACATGATCATCATAAAAAATGAAGATTATATTAGAAAGCATATTAAAAATAACCTAAAGGAAAATTACACAAAACATGCTTCTCTATCCATATTAAATAATTATGAAATATGATATACTAAGTGGTGTATGCAAGGGTTTCCAAATTCATTCTTTGTCATCCCTCAATGTCTCCATCTAAACCACCTTCTCTGATGATGCTCTCCCTCTATCATACTCTGAGGAGAGAATCTATCCTACATCTACCTCATGATAATGAATGTAGTTAGCCCGAAACATCATTATATCCATAAAATAATGTTTTATAATAATCAAATATGACAATAATAAATTGATTGTAATCAAATATTAGTTAATCAACCATAATAATCCATGGATCAAACATGTTATTTAGCATAGATAGAAATCAGGATGTGACATCCTCCCCCCTAAAGTTGGTGTTTCTCTTAATTTTTTCTCATTTCTTAATTTTGGAAGAAGATAAGAAACTAATAATAAGGGTGTGGTAGAAATACCTATTTGGTGATGTGTGCATAATCCAGATGAATGTTGAGAACTCCTCTTTGGCTTGGAAGGAATAACCTGTATATAAAAAAGCACCAACAAAGGGGTTGTTAGCAAGATAGTTGGGTGGACTACCTAGTGTGAGCTAGATCCAAGAAGCATAAGCTTACTAAGAGGCTATCAATCCACTCTTAATAACAACCAAGTTGGAAATGATAAAGTAAAGTAGTTTCATAAAGTAAAGGTAATGAAATACAAGAAGAAAGTAGAATGATTACAAAATAAAATGGCTAAATATAGAAAGAGTGGGTTAATACTCATGCTAAAAGGGATGAATTCAAGTTTAAAATTTTATAAAAAGGGCCGTGAATAGGTAGGAACATATAAAATTTAGTTTGGTTGGAGTTAAGGGGATGAAAATAACTTACTATTATTGTTTTCCAGAATGACTGTCAATTGTTGAGTGAATCATCGATGGTTAATATGACCATCAGTGGTTGGGTAACCATCAACGATTGGGGTGACCATCGGTGGTTGCCTATGTATTTTTGAAGGTACTCAAAAAAGATTTATAGAATGGGTGAATGGTCTAATAATGGTTTTGTTAAGGATCTAAATGGAGAGGAAATAAGGTGTAGATAGGTTTGATTAGGTCAAGGGGTTTAGAAATCTAATGAAACAAAGAACAAATATAATATAACTATATCTTGTTAGTTGGATGATGGTTGAAGGCTAGGTAAATTTTTCCAAAGTAATAGTGCTTTGGCCTCAAAAGTAAATTTGGTAGAAGTTTGGGTCTCTTTTGTTGTTATTGAATTGTTGAAGGAATAATAAATGTTGGAAGACTTGAATACCTATGTGTAATAAGATTTGATAACTTGAATATGGTTCATTTCACCTTCTACTCCCCTCCTTTTATAGGAAAAGAGTGATGGAAGGTTCCCTAGAGGGTGAGGTTGCTGATCATGATGCTTAGAAGTTTGTTATCATTGCATAAGAAAAACATATTAAATTTTGCCTCATTATTTAATAAAAAGATGGTGATGTGCTAAGAAGGTAGGGACCTGACCATCGATAATCAGGATAACCATCAATGGTTAAGTTGACTATCAATGATAAAGTGTTTAAAGGTAATTTAGTCAAGGAAGGGGTTAAAATAAGTTAAATATGGTTGGTTAAAAGGTTAATTTAGTAGGTTGATGAGTTAACTAACTAGGTGGTCAAATAGACTCAAGGTCTGAAAGGGGTCCTAAGGTGTTTCAACAACTAGAACTATCATGTCTAGTTTTCTAGTGTCTATATTTTTCCCCTTTTTATTATGTGGCTTTGAATTAACAAGATATAAAACAAAAATGGAGTGTTGGTTAAAGGTTTGATTTCCCTGAGTATGAGAGGAGGTGTTCCCCCTAAAACTAGGAGTCGATGAGGTGAAACCAAAATTGAGTCAGGGTTTGATAAGTGGTATATGATGAGTCACAAGGTTGGTGACAAAAAGTGTTGGGAATTTTAGATTAAAACATGAGCATAAATTGCAATTAAATGTGATAGACAAGATCGTACATAGAATAAGGTTATCAATGTTGGTAAAAATAAGGTTGGTTCTAGAATGACAAGTGATAGGATAACTAGTCCACAACATTGGTCATAGCTGATCAGGTTACTCTATAAGTCTCCTAGACAAGGTTAATGTTTTTATGGGTATTCAAGGTAGGAAGTACTCCCTTGAAAATCATAAATGGTCTGAATCTGTATGAGGTAGTGTAAAATTCAAATGGTCAACATGGAAAAAATGCTTAGTGAGGTCAAAAGACCAAGCAAGGTCATCATAAAATATGTGAATAGTTTGGGTCAAAAATGGCCAACATCAAGATGGACATGGTCAAGTGGTTGGTTAGAGAAGGGTAATATTCAAAAATTTCATGTTTTGGTTAGGGGGAGATTGGGTGATATTTTAAAATCTAGCACTTAGGTTAGGTACATCAAAACTTTAAATATGATACCTTGATCGTCAACGGTCAAGGTTTCTAAGGTCAACAATTGACTGTCACCCTGACCGTCGATGGTCAAGGGGAAACCCTAAAAAGATAAAATATAAAAAATTGAAAATTAAATTTCATTTTCATTTTTGACAATTTGAATCCATTCTTTCATGTGTCTTGATGATTTGGCATTTAGTTGAGTGGTTTGATTGAGTGTTTGTTAATTGGTTGAGTGTGTTTACACTGATCTAGCTAGGACCAAACATGTAGGGTGGATGAGGATGTGGGAGACCAGAAGGATGTGGGATTTGAACTTGAAAATGATAGAGGAATGAGGTAGGAATTATTTTAAAATTGATAGTTAATTGATTTATTTATTGTTAAAGTTGAATTAGGGTAATTTGTGATTGTTTGGAAATTGGATTTGGGTGGTTTTGCACTAGTTTAGGTTATGGGTTAAATTGGAAGATGTAATCAATGAAATTTATTGATTGAGGTTTTGAGTTAGGGGTGGGTTGTAGGATAGATTTAAGTAGTTTAGTTTTTAGTTTTTATTGTTTTTGGTGTTGTTTTGAGGTCGATAAGGTTAGGGTTTCATTGCTAGTAGTCACACATAGTGACCATTAGTGGTTTGACCTGACCATCAATGGTCATCTTGACTATTGATGGTCAAACACCAGGGAAAAAGGTGTACATGGACCATCGATGGTCATCCTAACCATCAATGGTTTAATGTTTTAGGAGAGGTTTATTTAGAAATGTGTAGATGAAAATAGTTTAAAATGTTGTTGAAAGTGGTGTTTGTAAATTGAAGTGTTGAGTGTAATTTTAAGCTAGGTGATGTGTTGAGTGATGGGTTGGTGGTTTAGGAAAAGTGTCAAGTAAGAATGTTTTTTGGATAGAATTAGGTGTTTTTGTGGTAGATTTAGGGAAGGTGTTATAGGTTAAGGTAGGATATTGAAAACTTTGTTGGTTAGGATAGATATTTTAATAGATTTAGAAAGGGCAATTGTTAAGTGAGATTGATGTTTGTAAAATAGTTGTTGGATAGAGTTTGGTAAGAATTTTTTGGGTAAGGGTAGATGTAGTAGGATCCTTAGAGGTATTGTTGTAGGGGATAATTTGGAAATAGGTCAATAGAGGCAGGTATAGGTTGATAATAACGTCAATTTAGAAATGAACAATGGTGACATGTGCTAGGCTTGAATTTTTTAGGCATGAGACCAGATCAAAATGAAAGATTGGGTGCTAAATTTCTTCATCAAGGTCCATGGAGGGATGATGTAGGATGATTGGACTCATATGAAGGAGGTTGGCCTAGGAGCCATGTGACATTATCAGTGACTTTCATGAGATATGATGATGATAGTGGCCCTCATCAAGAGATGGGATCCAACCACTAATACCTTACTACTATTGATAGGAGAGATTACCATCTTCTTGGAGGATTTCCACAAGATTACATAGCTATCAATTCAAGGGGAGCCTATTTATCATATCGAGAATGAGGAGTGAGATGAGCAGATGAAGCTACCATATGGTGACGATCGATCTCATACCAAGTGGAATTTTGGTGGTTTTGATTATGGGCCTTTATACTAAAGGTATCTAGATAAGAGGAGGATGATGATGATGATGATGATGATGGTAGTGTCCTATTTTGCATTGCCTAATTTGAGCAGTGGATGATTACCTTATTTACTACTAGGTGTGTTAGTGGAGATGTTGGGTAGGACTATGTTGGGGTGGGCTCCTATTTTTTAGTTCATATTTAATAGGAGCTCTAAGGATTTCAATATCATAGACAATATGGGATCAGTGTTGGGTTTGTGCTCAATTTTTAGGAATACAATCATATCACAGTGTTGAGACCTTTGGGGCTACCATGGGATGGCTATGCTCAGGCAGACTATAGAGTGGGTTTCCTATGATGGAGATGTGATTATGATTTGATAGGAGCTAGAGGTGGTGCTAGAAATATTGAGTGGTTTAGATATGCATTGGAGGGTTTGGTTGAGGTGACATGGTATAGAGACCATATATTGATTGGCCTAGGTGGGTCCTCTATAGTTATCACACTTTGTCTTTATAGAGTTGGAGTTGGATATATGGGAGGTGAGATAGTGATACTAAGCTTATCCCCTTCAATCAAGTTTAGAGTTAGTATGGTCTCATGCATGGGATTCTAGCTCCTTCTCAGAGGTACATGAGAAAGGATGTAGAGTTTCTACTTCCAGAGCTATAGCCATAGGATGTAATGCTAGATCATGATCTACCAGCTAGAGTAGTGATAGATGATGCTAGTTTTGTTGATGGATATGGAGGATGGTATTAGGCTTGATATGTAGTGTCCAATTTTGGATGAGATGATGGGGGCTGATAGGCCATGGATGTGGATCTAGCTGGGGCATAGGTGCAGGGTGATGGTCAAGATGGATAGGTAGAAGTAGCACTGATAGCTACATAAGCTTAAGATGATATGTTTACAAGGACATGTAGCCACTCTATAGGGATATATTGTTACTTTATGAGGCCAAGTTTTCACCTTGATAGGAGAGTAAGTTCAGGGGAGGACCTCCCTAAGATTGGTAACTCAGGAGAGAGATACCTTGAGATAGAGGGTAGGAGCTATGGTGACACTAGTAAAAGGACCACCTAAGATGATTCTTATGACATGATAATTAGCTATAGTTTAGGAGTTAAGATATTATGAGGTGATAGTGCTAGCATAATGTCTAGAGTAACTGAGATGGGGAGAGTGCAGGGCTAGTTTAGAGGGTGGTCTAGTTGTTGCGACTCTAGTGTAGTTAGCCTCTATAGTGAGGTGACATATAGGTACCCTAAGAGGACTGATACTAGATAGTAGTGTAGGTGGAGGAGAAGGAAGGACTAGTGGTAGTGATGCCCTAGGGGCATGATATTATACGTTTTGATATATTATATGTACATGATTTTGAAATTGACCTACATGTTGATGATGCAAGATGTACATGAAAGAGAGAGATTATACATTGTTACATGTATTATTGATTGATCTAATGGATATGATGTATATGATGCTCATGATGATATGTATATGATGTATGCTCATGGTTCATAGTTTATATGTTGATGTGGATATTTATGTTCATATTATGGTTCATGTGTATACTTTATGAGATGTGGACTTAGCAGCTTAGGCATGTGATGTTTTATGGATGATGTTATGTTTGGTTTATGGATATTATGTTGTCATCATTGTGATATTTTTATGGATATGATGCTTATGGTTTTATGATTTAATGTTATATGATGAATTGTTATGATGCTATGGTAAATGGATAGGATGATACTATAGATAGATAGATAATGTATGATGTGGTTCATGATATTTTAATCATTCTTGATGTTTATTATTTATGATCATGGAGATGAAAGGTGATTATGGTTAAGGATGTAATGAAAATACATAAAGTAAGTTAAATAACAAACTAAATGTAAGAAAAAGAAATGAGAGTCATGAGATGCATGTCTACATGAATAAATGATAAGAGGTTAAATAATAAGCATGATGATTTTTCATTAGTAAGGACTTAAAAAACCCAAAGTTATATTTGCTTAATGAAACTGAGCCTTTTGAATGCTTTGCATTAGCATGCTTTGTTTGATAAAATACTGTCTTGATCACATTGTGTCAAGTAAGTTCATAATCCCTTAATTTGTAGATAGTATAAAGGAGAGGTAGGTAATAGGAATATAAAGGAAATGGGTGATAGGTAGGGTAACCTTATGTGGGTTAGTTTTCCCCTTTTATAGGTAACCTAAGAACCATAATAGATAAGTCCATGTCTTATGTTAGGTGTAGACTAATCGATGTAGGAAGTCTACTAATGTTAGATATGAAAGTTTATTGTAGCTTTCTTCATATAACTTATTTTATGTTGATATAGGGTCTGCTTGTTATTGATATTTGTTTTTGATAATTCTATGAAGATGATCAATGCAGGAAGCTTCAAATGATTTATTTTTACAAATTTGACTTAGCCATCCTGCAAGGGAGTAGTCTAAGTTTGGGTTTGTCTATTTTGGTAGCTGTCCTTCAAGGGAGTAGTCTATATTTTAAAAAATTTAGAGGATTTTGGGGCAGCTATACTTCAAGGGATTAGTATACAATGCTATAAATATGTGACCCAAATGTTATTTTGGTATCCCAAATTATTTTGATTTCTAGGTTTTTATACATGGACAAGTCTATTTAGGCTTAAAGGTTTACCTTTATGAGGGCAAAAATTTTAACAAAAGAAGGTAAAAGGAGGGGTTTGAGAGAAAAATGATCATGGGATTCCATCTGTTTAGAGATGAAAAGTATCCATGAGAATAATGCCATGGGTAGAGCTGTGGTACTCATATTTAGGATTAGGTTATAACTGTGATGGTTAATCACATGGTTTTATGTTGTAATCAGTTGTCCTCAAAGGGAGAGGGATAGGTAGGTGAAGGTGAAAATATAATAAATCAAGGGATGAACTAAAGTTAGATATAAAGGTGAGTTTTTATACATATTTCTTAAAATAAAGGATGTAGATGTGAAACATTGAGAGGTTCAAGTTAAGGTTTGCCTTCAAGAAAGGACAAATGATAAGCTCTTGATCCATACTTATGGGTTATGATGTAGGGTCCAAGCCAATTGAAATAAAATTTACCTCTTTTATTTTTCTCCATATTGGGAACATGTTGATTTTCCTTTAATACAAGGTCTCACATATTTAATTCTCACTCTTTGAGGTGTTTGTTATAGGCACACTTAATTCATTATTAATAAACATGAAGATGATCAAGCATTGCTAAGAGATGTTCATCAAGTAGATCAAGTCATACTAGTCATTCTTGATGATATTCTCTCTCAAAAATGATTTCCTACAAATATATACAAAGAGAGGGAATCTATACTTTTAGAGGCAAGACCACTTCTACTTCAAAGACTAGAGAAAAAAGGGTAGGACCCATAGACGTTTAAATGCTAGTGTGATAGGCCCATAAAGCAAAAGGGATGTGAAAGTGCTAATCTTAACTTGAATCACTAACAAATATAGTTAACATTTTGTTAAAGGCTTATACCTATCCATTTGCTTGTGGATGGTAAGGCAAAGAGAAGCTTAACTTAATGCCAAATGCATTGCAAAGACCTTAGACTTTCCTGTTCTTGAAAGATTTACCATTATTGGTGATGATCTTATGGGAAACACCAAAATGATAGATGATGTGATGGTTGATGAAATTGATAATTTTCTTGGATTTGGTAGAGATGAGAGGAATATCTTCCACCCACTTGGTGAAATACTCGGTGGTGGTAATGATGGATTGGTGACGTTATGAAGAATGGGGATTGATTTCCTCAATGAGATTGAAGCCCAATTTTGAGAATGGCCAAAAGTATTTGGATACTTAGAGGCCATGGGTAGGTGTGTGGTATAAATTAGCATGTTCTTGACACTTGACACACTTCTTTACATAATCACAATAATCTTGGTTAAGGTTAGGCTAATAGTAGGTAGGGCAAATGATATGTTTAGTGATAGGTAAACCACTAAAAGGTCCCCCATAGATTCTATCATGTTTTTCCTTGATGGCATGGGAAGATTCATGACTATAAAGGAAATAGAGAAAGAGGTCATCAAAGCCATGGTTTTAAAGGATTCCTCCTAGTATGGTGTAATGAGTGGTATTTTGAACAAAGGTTCTTTGGGCATTTTGAGAGAGGTTGGGAGGAATGATACTGAGGTTGAGGTAATCAAAAGTTTGTTCATACCATATATTTGATGGAGATTTCTCTAAATTAAAAATGGTAGGAAGGTTATAATGGATATAATATGGGGTGATAAAATTATGGATGGTAACTAAGATTTTAGAGTCAGAGGGTTGAGATGGGATTTGGGTAGTAAGGGAAGCCATTATATCCATGAACTTATTGGTATATCATGGAATAGACTGGATAAGGTAACAATTTAATGATGTTAAGAGTACATATAATAAATATTTATACTTTAGTAAGACATCATTCTTATAATGGTATGATATATTGACCCAGTTAACCAAAAGTTGGGAATCACCAAAGACATTGATTGTCTTGACTCCCAAGGCTAGAGCGGTTTGGAGACCTATGACGAGGGCTTCATACTCAGCCACATTGTTAGTGAATTCAGATTCAAGTTTAAAGGAAAGAGGAAGAGGTTCATCATCAAGGTGAATGAGAATAAATCCAACACCCCCATCATGCTAGCATTTGGAGAGATTAAAGAACATGGTCATTCGGTAGGTGGGGTCCTCTTGAGAAAGATTTACAATGGACCTATTTGGAAATGCAATAGGAAGTGATTGGTTATCTGGTAGAGGGGCTTCAACCAATTAATCATAAATTACTTTCCCTTTAATTAAATTTTGTTGAAGGAACTCAAGATCAAACTTGTCTAGGAGCATGATCCACTTAGCCACATACTAGTTTTGGTATGGTTTAGAGTACATGTACTTGAGTGGGTCAATGTTGGTGATGACATAGGTTTTATGATTAAGAAGATAATGGTAAATTTTGGAAGATATGAATATGAGTATGAGGAAAAGTTTATTAGGATGGGTATATCGAGTCTCATACTCTATAAGCATTTGACTTATGTATTAGATAGCTTTCTCTTTATTTTATTCATCATGGTGAGTGAGCATTGCCCTTAGGGAGTGGTCAGTGGAGGAAATATAATGGCAGAAGGGTTGATCCTCTTTAAGATGGGTCAAAATAGGTGGAGAAATAAGGTTTTATTTGAGTGAATCAAAGGCTTATTGGTAGTCCTTGGTCTACTCAAAATACATGTCTTTCTTAAGGAGAAGGTGAAAAGGTTGAAATCTATCCAATAATTGAGAGATGAACCGATGGATTGATTAGAGCTTCCCCTACAAGATATGGAGTTGATTAAGGTGGGTCAAAGGTGGAATTTCAAGTATTTATTTGAATTTTGTAGGGTATAATTCAATTACTTGAAGGGATAAAATGAAACTAAGGAGGTTTCCAGAAAGAACCCTAAAAGTACATTTCTTGAGGTTAAGATGGACATGGAAATGGATAAGGTATTCAATGATGATTTTGAGGACATATAGATGATATTTGAAATATTTGGATTTTCCAAGGAGATAATCCACATAATCATCCATGATTTTTTGGATGAGGTCATGGAATATGTAGGTCATTGCATGCTAGTAAGTGGCTCTAGCATTCTTCAGAATGAAAGGCATGACCCTGTAGTAGAAGGTTCCTCATGGGGTGATGAAATAAGTTTTATGATGATATTTGGGGGTAATAAAGATTTTATTATATACCAAGAAACCATCTATGAGAGATAACATCTCATGGCCAGTTATAAGATCAACAAGTTTATGAATGCTAGGTAGAGGAAAGTCATCCTTTGGGCAAGTGAGGTTGAGGTCACAAAATTCAATATAGAGGTGAAGTCACCCTATGGGTTTAGTAATGGGAATAATGTTAGAAACCAATTAAGGATAATATATGGGTTGGATGAAGTCAACATATAAAAGGCATTCAAGCTCTTTTTTGACTAGAAGGGTGATGTGAGGGTGCATCCTACGAATCTTTTACTGAATAGGCTTAGCATCAGGATGGGTGAAAATGTTATGGAGAGCAATGGAAGGGTCAATCCTGAGTATATCTTGATAAAACCAACAAAATGATATGTTATGGTCATGAAATAGGGGAGGGTAATCCTATTATTCTATAGAATTTAAGGATTGTCTGATCTTGATGATGTGAGGGTTATCCTAAGTACCCAAGTTAATATCAATGGTAGACTCATTTAACATGGTATGGTTCTCAAGAGGAAGGAATTTATGAATAGAATAGTCCCTCATACCAAGGTAGGTGAGAATGGAATCATCATCTTGAATTTAGATGGTGTTGATGGTAGGGGAATTGTTTTCTACCATTTTAGGATGGATGAGAGGAAGGATTTTAGTTTAACCATCCTTTTGATAGGTTAGCAGGCCCAAACTAATGGTATTGATTTAAAAAAAAGTTAGATGGGATGATATAAAAATCCTTAAACATTGAGGGAGATGGGGTTGGTTAGGATGGTACATCCTCATTGATGGTGGCGATGAGTTTAGGTGAGGTGGGTTCTTTGGGTGGTATGAACCCAATGTTAAATAACTCATGAGGTTTTTGAGTTTTTATTATGGGTAGCTTTTGATGTCCTTTTTCATAAAATCCAAGGGTAAATCCCTCCCAATCACACCTATGGAGGTACACTTTAGAAAATGCAAGTCTATTTAGTTAGAATTTAGAGGTGAATGGTCAAATATTAAGGGTGGTAGAGGAAGCAAGAAGTGGATGATAGAGACCCCCATAGAAAAAATTGGTTCGATAGTTGGGTGGTCTAAAATGGATGATGATTCTGATGTTAGGGTCATAGCTAGGGTCATGGTCAAGGTTACCATACTCTTGAGGAGTAGGTAAGGCATCCAAAGCTAAAAGATGGTATTCTCCTAGAGATAGATGTTGAAACATTGGTTCCAAGGGGTCCTCTGTGGGGATCTACAAAAAAGAGATGGATGAGATTATTGAAGCTTCATCAATGATAGGGGTAGATTATTGGTATTTGGTGGTGAGGTGGATATATTAGGAAGAATAAAATTATTAGGTTGATACATCATATTTCAAGATGCAAAGGGAGTAGGGTCAACTAGTATGGTGATGACGTGACCTTCGTGCTAAAATTTGATGCAACAATACAAAGTGGAAAAGACACAACTCATAACATAAATCCAAGGGAATCCAAGTAAAACATTGTATTTGAACTCACCCTCTACAATGTAAAAGAGTTATGAAATGGTACGAGGTCCCAAATGAATATGAAGAATAACTGTTCCCAAGGTAGTATCCATAGTATCATTGAAAGAGTAAAGAACTACTAGAATTTTAGACATGATTTTCTTTGGAAAATCAAGTTGGTGTTAGGCATGGGAGGAGATAATATTGGTTCTATCCCATCCATAAATCATCACCCTTTTTATATGGGTTTGGTTGATGTATGTTGTGATGAAGATGGGAGGATTAGGATCTTCAGGATGCATAGAAGGTATTTAAGAATATTTAAAGCTGACTAGGGTGGAAATTTGAAGGGATCTAAAAAAGGATACAAGAGGTTGAGGGTCTTTGATTTGAACCTCTATGGATTAAAGAATCTCTATAAATTTTTGATGGTGAGGATTTGAGGTGTTGATTAATTCATATAATCTCATCTTCACTAGAGTTTGGTGAAGTTGTTTCAACACTACACACTAAATGGATTCAGAAGGATTGGAAGGAGAGGCAGGAAAAATGGATATTTTGGGGTTTGGAGAAGATGAAGGTAGAGGTGATATTTCTTGGTTTTGGTTGGAAGGTGGAGGGGTAAAAGGGTAGGTCCATGGTATGGACACTTTTTTTTCCCTTATCTTTTTGTTGGGCCCTAGATCAGGTAACCATATAGATACTATGGATTAAGGGAGGTGTTGGGTTAGATGTTTTCTTTGGTTCCCCCTCACTTTCAAATGAGAGTGGAGGAGTAGGTAAATGTTGGATGGTTTGATTTTTTGGATGGTTTGGTAATGGGCTCAAGGGAGGTTCATCTGGTAATAGATCATCCTCATCCCAAAAGCTATGGATAAGTTTTAGGAGAGCTTTGTAGCTCTCTGTATCATGTCTAGGGGTCCTATGGAATGAGAAGATCAAATTCCCATTGAACCATGATGTTTTATGATGTGAAGGGTCAAAAGGTTTGATGGGTGGTAAGGTCAAGGAGGAGGTTTGAAACAACCTTTATAGCATGGTTGAATAAGATTCAATCAAAGGAGTTGAGGGTGTTGGGTTTTTAGTTTTAGGAGTGTGAGCCTTCCTAAGAGTAGGATTTATCATGGAAATTGGAGGTGGTGGAATGGTTTTGGTAGATGATTTTAATTGGGATTATTTGGTTATGATTAGTTTGGATGTCAAAGATTTAAAGGTGGAGGTTGAAGGTTAGGTGATTGGTGGGAAGGTAGAGGTAGCTACGTTAGTTAAGAATGATGGGGATTTGGTTGATTTAGAGGTAGGTGTGGGTAGAGTAAAATGATAAGGTTTATTAGATGAGGAATAGGTAATGGGGATAATAGAGGGATAGGGTCCTAATATGGTAGATAAGTGGGAAGGATGTGGTATAGGTCTAGTTTGAGGTGGGAGTTTAGGTGGTTCCACCTTCCTAGTTGGGTTGGTTTCAATTTTATTTGGTAGACTAAAAGGGTTTAAATCCAAATTTAAATATGGGTGAGCTAGGCTAAGTGTAAAAAGTATTCTTAAATTTTTTATGAGCTTGGTTAGAGAGGCATAAGGCGATTTGGAAAATTTAGGTGGAGGTGGGTTGGATGGTTTTCCTATGGTTCTAGAGGAAGAAGTGTTTGATGATGGGATTGAGGTAATGATAGGTTGGAGGGTGGATGTATGTGAGGCTAAAGGTTCTTATTTTTTTTGGTAAGTTATCCCAAGATAGTGCCAAAAGGTTTCCCTATCTAGATTGGGTTGAGAGGTAGAATCTAGACTTTGAACCAATCTAGAAAAAAGGTTTATAGATGGTTTTGATTCTTTGGTCATTGGTTTCAAATATTAAACCCATAGGTTGAGGTGAAGTAATATTTTCTTCATCTTTGTCTTGGGTGGAAGGTTCAATTTTTGAGGAAGATAATGTCACTATATAAAGAATAGAAGAGTTGATCTCTTCCTTTGGAGTGGTTTCCAAAGAAGGAGTGATTGGTTCTATGGTAGGTAAGAAGGGTGTGGTTTGTTCAAATGGAAAAAGGGAGGTGGGTTCTTTGTTTCTTTGGATGTCCAAAGAAAGAGTAGTTATTCCACCACTTTCATAAGTGGATTGGAGGAAGAAGTGGTTGATGTAATAGTTGCCTCCTTTGGTATTTATATCAAAGGAGAGGTGAGTAAGTTAATGGTCTCATCAATTTAAAGAGAAGGGGTTTTTTGATTTGTTTAGTTGTCTAAAGGAATATAATAATATTGCACCACTTCAATAAGTGGGGTTTAGGTAATGGTTTATTCAATGATGTATTCACTAATAATGACATTGATTGTTTACACCTCATGAGTGTGAGATGATTCTGGTTGGCTATTGCCATGGTTATTGGAAGGTGAATGATTAGGAAAAGGTTTTCAAAATATGTTTAATGATTGGTTTAGGGGTGCATTGGGATTATCTAATGCTATTTCACCCTTGTCAATCATATTTTGGATAATAGTTTTAAAGGTATTGCACCTACTAACTACATGCAATTGGAATTACATCATGTACATGAATTAATCTTGCACCAGATAAGATTGAGCACACCTACACTTATGATTGGGTATACACTTTTTAAGCAGAAGCATGACCAATATGGGGATATACTAAACCCAATTAGGGTATCACTTGTATCACTTGTCACAACATATTATGCTAGGAAGGGTTCTAAAACGTATAGTCCAACACAATCACAAAAAAACCCTAAAAGAGTCTTATGATTTTATATTTAACTTATGCTAATAAATAAGAGAGTAAACTATTCTAATATTAAGAAAATCAAACTAATATAGTGCACATCAAAGCTTGTCATACAAAGTGGGGGTTTAAACAAAATAAATAAACAATAACTAAACTAAGTATGATAGGAGACATATACTCACATCAATGTCTATGGAATCCTAATACATGGAAGAAAAGAATACATACTACATTATATATCTAATCTTACAAAGGGGAAATAAATTTAGGAATACTTACCTTTGAAGATGAACTTACCGAACGTCAATCTCTCCCTTGGCCAAGGTGCTTCATAAGAGATTGTTGTGGTTTGTAAGGATAACTAAAATAAATTAGCTCTAGGTTACACAACCTACCTAAGCATCCAAAATAATTCTCCATGAGACAAGATCAGAGCTCTAAAGAAAGTATTGAACCCTAAATATTTATTCCTCAAGTAGAATGGTCAATAAGTAGATGTTAATTCACACTTCTTTGCTTAATTTTTTGCTCTCTTTTGAAATGGTGGTAAATGACCTTATATATATAGTAGTATCTTACCTAAAAACTTTCAAACATGTCAGTTGTACTAGGTCAACCAAGTTGACCTAGCACATTTTCAAGCTAACTCACTAGGTCCATGCTAGGTCAGTCAGGAGGCTAACAAACCAAAATAGCTAAAGTGTCCCAAAAAGACACTAGGTCAATTAGGTTTTTTGAATAGGTCAAAAGGGTAACCAGGCAAAATATGAAGGAATAAAGCATGAAAATGACTAGAATGGATAGAAAAGAGAGAAATATGCTTAGGTTTTAAGGTTTTAGGAAGCAAGAGTGTAGATGGCAAGTGGCAAAAGGAAAAATAATCTTACGAAGCACTGATGGTCTACCCACCCCTTAAGGCATGCACTCAGAGACATTGAGACTCGATAGGTTCTTGCAAGATACAAAGTGTTAGTAATCAATACAAGTTTAAAAATATTATGTGTATACATATGCCCCAGCCGAAGCTCAGCACATGTCACGTAAGTACAACACAAGATGGTGCTTTGAAGATATAACATGATAACACACAATGCTAATGCTAAGTATGGTGTAGTAAGAAGAAAATAATATAAATTAAATGATAGAATTCAAACACACATACATTTAACTTACCTTAATGCTATTGATAAATAAGAATATTGTAATAAAGTGAAGGCATCCAATGTTAAGCACACTAGGTAAACCTGTAAAAGTTAGTGCAAAAAATAGCCAAAAAACAAAAAAAATGGAAGATAGGCATATAGTAATGGAAAATAATTTCTACATCACCATGAATCTAATACATTTTATCATTTTCAAAATGGATTAACAGAAACAAAGAATTTGAAGGAAAATAATTGAAGAATTTGAATTGTTGAAAAGGGGTTTTAAATAGGAAAAAGAGAAGTCATTTTGTTATTTTGAATTTGTGAAAGAGAGGAAAGAGAGCTATGGAGATTAAACAAGGCTAGGATGGTGAGAGGATGACATGCTAGATGAGGAGGATACCTAGAGGTGGTTGCAGGTACACTACAAGTATGAAACTATGGATTTCAAACAAATTTTTGAAATTTGTATTGAATTAAGTGAATTTTTAGGAAAATTTAATTTTAAGAATTTATATATGTCAAAAATGAACAAAATTAGATTCTAAGAGTGGTAAATATGAAGATAGGAAATGGGTTTAAAGGAAATTAGGAGAAAATAAGAAAAATACATAATTTTAGCAAAATATACTAGGTCAGTACATATAACCTACTAGGTTGACCAGGTTGACCTAGTAGGTTAAATCAGGGTAAAAATCCATATGGTTGACCTAGTAGGTATAGGTTGACCTAGTGTAATCTGCAAGCTAAGACCTAGTGAAAAAGTGTTCAGTTGGTATGTAAGGGCCAGAATGGAAATGTAACACCAAGGAAAAAAACATAAGAGGAAAAATAAGAAATTTAGGATAAAATAATACAAAACCTAGTTGACCAGGAAACCATAATAAACATAGAGAAGTGTGCCAAAATCCAAAAGAGGGCTAGAATGAAATGACTAAAGAAGAGTAATAAGGACCAAAATAGGATAAAATGGATAAAAATGAATAAATTATGCTTGTTTTTATTAAAAATATAATGTATAAAGAATGTATTGTGATTATACATGACATGGAGGAACTAATACATTCTTTGTTGTTTCTTTATTGTAGAGATGATCATGGTTCTAGAGGTTATTATACATGTCTTTATTGTTAGATTTATTAGATAGGTTGATAGATAGAGATAGAGCTAGATTTGTAGCCATGGGTCTAGGAGGTATATCATATATGTGTAGGATCCCCCTCAATGCTAATGTATTAGTCATGTCCCTAGGATGCTAGGAATGATTGACTAATACCTTCAGATAGGAGGTGGATGGGTATGTGATAGAGGTTTCGATCACACTAGAGGATGAACATGCCATCCTCAGACTACCTATAGTAGGAGCACCAGTGACCATAGGGATACTAGACATCATAGAGGAAAGGAGAAATTTATCCATGTGGGCTATAGGATTAGAGATGATATTGTTAGGGTGGATAATGAGTATGGATGATGTGTATATATCACAAATTCTATATCTCTATAAGGTGGTGATAAGCCTTATGACATAGTGAGTGCTCTATCGCAAGTCAAATGGCAAGGTACCACTATACACAATATCCTTGAGAAAGATGATTCTAGAGAGGGAGTGTTATATGATCTAGGATTTATCATTTGGGTCTTGCTCATTTATGATCTATTCAAGATGTAGGTCAAAGGACATAAGACCATGGGACTGATCATACTATTGACAAGATGGATATATGAGAGATTTCCTATGTATCAATCAGTTGGGTTACCCCATGTGGTCGATGATAGGTTACCTCAGGTGAGGAGATGGAGGGAGGACTAGGTAATGTGGGTCATTCCCCATGTGATAGCACTATATATGGTTAAATGTATTGATATGGTATGGTGATAGTATGAGTAACTAATGACTACCTAAGAGAAATGGCACACAATTAGACCAGTGTTAGAGAGGAGAGAGGTGATAGGACACTATACATGGTGAAGAGACCACATCTGATGGTAAGGGTGCTATGGCAAATGGGTCTACCTCATATAGAAAAATTGATAGTCATGCTCACGTATTTAACTTGACATGTGAGAGAGACATGAAGGAAGAGGGAACTCAGACCACTGATAGTAAGACTAACATTGAGGCCATGCTAGGAGTGACCATAAACTAGTTGAGTACAATGAGGGTTAGAGAAAGAAGAGGTGGAGGTAGAAGTGATGATACTAGATGTACCACCACTAAGTCCATAAATAGATGAGATATGACCACCAAAGACATGAAATTGATGGAGGAAAGAGGAGAGAGTAGAGACCGTCATCATCTTTGATGAGTCAAAAGCTAGATCAAAGACATATGAGAGAGAGACTGCTCAAGCATAGGTTGAGATGGATGCAAGCCATGATAGATGGGTTTGAGTTGAGGAGGTGACCTATAGAGGAGGTACTAGGAGGCTACGTATATGGGGAGACTATCCTAGGTGTTCACATGGATGGAGAGACTATAAGAGCTGAAACACATATAAGTAAGAAAAATATGATTGATTTATTGCTTATGTTTTTATTTAGATGGACAGATAGATATTGTAGGATATGATAATGATCTAACATCCATATAGTGTGATTTTTTAGGTTTACCTAAGGATGAGGAGGATATATGGGTGTCCTTGGTTAGGGGAGCACTCCATGACATCCTTGATGAGACTCTACAGCCATACAACCCCATGACACTAGAGGATCTGAGTGTACCATCTACCCTAGCTCAGGTGAGTTAGTTCAGACTAGCGAGAGAGGCCATGAGGTAGATATATGATGTATCATTTTATCTTATTGGTGTTGGTTTTATATGTTATCTTTATGATGGTTGTATTTTTTTATTATGGTTGAGGCTATGGATGCTTTGGATATATTTCTTTTTAGCACATGTATTTAGCTTTGTTTTATATGTTATAGGAAATATATGTGGTGTAGTTTCTTTTATAGAATTATGGATTACACATGTATGGTTTAAAAATAAAAAGGCAAAAAAAGGACGTGGAAAAATATAATTAATGAAATAAATGTACTACACACTAATTCAAGCTAGGAAATGTGTAATAACATGAAAAATGACTAAGTATAAAGAACCAAGAAATGGCAAACAAGATGGTAAAAAGGGGATTTATTTTTAAACCAAGGTAAAATATTTTTGCACAAAATTAAAACAAATAAGATCATACTAAATATCACATTAGGAAGTATGACAAATAGTGTAATAAAATCTAATATATGTAAAAGGGCACAAATGGTAATAAAAACAAATCAAAATTAATTAAATCAATTATACTATTTCATGATGGGAAGTAAAAAAGAAAAACAAAATTTAAAAAAACTTTGTCTTAAATTTATCATACTAATTCAAGATGGGAAGTATGATAAATTCAAAAATGTTTGTAATTTTACATACAATCAGAATATAAGAAAATAAAAGGTGAAATAAAAGTGAAGCATAAAACATGCTAATTTACGCTGGGAAGTATGTCGATGACATATAACTTCCTAATGGATCAAATCTTAGCTCTTACTTGACACATGTAATTTGATGGTAACTTGATTATTGAAAAAAAATTGTGAGGAGGGTCGGGTCCTATCCATGGTCTTACAATGCAACTCATAAAAGAAAAACTTAAAGGGTACTAAATCAATATTGGTAAGTAGAAGGATAGGGAATGGTAAATCAAGGATGTGGGTAATAGGATGGAAAAGGTGGTAATTTGTGAGGAATTTTGGGTTCTATCCATGGTCCTACAAAGTAACTCATAAATGAAATCCCATGGAGAGTGATCAAAAAACAAAAAGATATATCTCAAGAGGAAATATGAGGAAAGGGAATGAAAAAGGGAGTGTAAAAATCAAATACTTAAGCATCTTATGAGAATACCTTAGGAAGCAAGAGGCATACTAAGGACATGAGAAAACACTAAGTGACTAGAGGTCATTTATGTATAAAGGAAACCTATTCCCTATAGACACAAATCTTTGTAGGTAGATAAGTGTGCTAATAATATTAGCTCATGAAGGTAGATTGGTATAAGGAAAATTAAAATGGACCTACCTCCCCACGATGTGTTCCCCACTCCTTAGGACCCCCTTACAGAGCTGCTGATCTACTATGAATATTGATTACTTGTATGAGAAAGTAGGTAGAACTATAAGATTTTTTTATTCTCCTCTTAAAATATACTAGCCTATCATACCCTAAAGGACCTCAGCTCTATCGTGAGTCTAACTATGGAGTTTGACCTTAGACTAGAAGAAGGAGATGTTCTTTGAATCATGTATTTTAGTGTGATTTTGACTTTTAAGATATTCAATATTTTTTCCTTTTGATATCATTGCCTTTTATTTAAATGATCTAGATTTTAACTTTCTTTTGAAGAATTTTTTAATATTCTTCCTCCATACAAATTTGGAATGACTAATTGTGAGAGATATAGTGATACACATGAATGAGTTTTAGGATAAGGATAAAGGAAGTTAAGTAACCCAAGATAAAATACTGACTAGGACACTTAGACTTAGCAATGAACAAGTATGTGATCTCAAGTCTCAACATGTATATGCTTAGTTTGTGGAAAAGTAAGAAGGAAAAAAAGAGATCCAAAGGTGGACCGATAAAAGGAAATAGTAATGAGAAAGATTGTTTGCTAACTGATCACATGGTAAAAGGAGATAATAACTAAATGGAACAGGGTATGTGTAACCAAGTCACCATGACAACCTTCTATGAAAAATAAAGATATAAAAGTAAACAATCATGAAGATACAAGGGAAGAGTTTTGAGAAAAACTCTAAATTAAAAGAAAGCAATGATAGTGAAAATTAGTAATGATAAGGAAAAAACAAGTAATGTGAAATTCAAAATAAAAACATAAGCTAACTATAGTACAAAAAGAAGGAAAAATATGATATAAGGTAGGAAATAATTTGACACAGTGTCAAATGATATAATCAAAAATAGAAATAAAATTGGAGTACATGTCCAATCCAAATGGAAAATGAGGAAGCACCATGAATGTTATCATAAATACTAGTAAATTTATCCACACACATTATCCAAAACATCAGATAAATCTCTATGAAGCTGAATACGAACTGTTGCTAATGTCTCATCAATCTTTGTTGAATACTGGGCAAATACTTCTTTTCTAATATCCTCAATTAAAAAAGTATGAATACTCATTAAATCATGTTGAAGAGGGAAATTAGGGAAAGGATGGTGAAGATAATTCATGGGAATGGGATCTACAAGAGATGCAAGAATCACCTGTAGAGAAGGATCCATGGGTGAAGGAGGGTCCATAGGTGGAGAAGGAACCATTGGTGGAGGTATAGAAGGTGGTGAAGGGACCATAGGAGGTGTAGCTATGGGAGAAGAAGGGGGATCCTTCGTATGAGAATTATCTATGGGAGGAATGGTAGAAGGCCTAGTAATAGATATAATATGGTATTTAAGATGTTTTTGAAGGATATGATAATGATCAGCGTGAAGTGTGTTGCATTAGTGCCATAGACAACACCTCTCACCGTATTTAGGTATATATTTAGGAAGGGTATTTGGAGGAGGTAAGGTAGTGTCTATCGATGGGGAATAAGGACACATAGTATCAATATCTTATCACAACTTATGATAATGGGTAGAAGAGTGATTATCTATCCCATGGAAACAATAGTTATGCTTATGAGTATTTTTAAGAGAAAAACTCATAGGAGAAGGTGTAATAGGTGTGGAAGAAGAAAGAGATGAATCATCATCCCATTTGGTGGAAAGAGGATCCATCTTGGGCAAAGGATGTAAAACATCACCAATAAAAGGTGGTGATGGAGAAAGAATAGAACTAGGCATAATAGGAGTAATAGTGAAAGAAGCAAGAGTAGGCTCAACAATAGTAGAAGTAGAAATAATGACTGGTTCTAACACAATTTCCTCTATGGGAGGGGTGGGATCAATATAAGGTCTAAGGAGGGTTGAAATAACCTTAGGGGTGAACCAATGATGGGATTCAGGGAACTTATAAAAATGGTAAGGTCTGGTCATAGCATGATCCATGAGCATAGTTCTACGAGGATCCTTAGAAACTGGAGGTGTCAAAATAATCTCTACTCTACGATAAATAGGAAAAAATAAAAAATAAGGAAGTATAAATGTTGGAACATGAGAATATGTATGAAAATAATTAAGTAAATAAGAAGAATAATTCAAAATCTTGGCATTATGGGCTTGGACAAGACCACCTAATAAAGGATCATCTAAAGAATAACCACCAACATAATATGATGTATGAAGATCAATGACACAAGTAGGAATAACAATGAGGAAGTGTTAATAGAAGGTTGATTATTATTGGAAGATTAATTATCATTGGTATTAGAATATTTTGAATAATGGTAGAAATATAATGGATGTGTTATCTAAGGGAGATTCATAAATTGGACTATCAGCAAATTTTATAAGATCTTCTTGCCCCAACTCATTCAAATGAGTTGGAGAATAATCTTGGATAACATGGTATGTTTGAGAAGGAGGTGGGGTGTAAATAGGTTGAGAATCAATTAAATCCACCACCCTTCACATGTTAGCCATGCTAACCACATTCTCTACAAAAGTTGGTTCAACAAGACTTTCTACATTATTGGTGGAAGGGGTGGGCTTGTCTTGGTTTTCTTGAATAGGTTGATGATTAGGTAAAGGATATTTATAGATAGCTAAATGATCATTTTATTGATTCAAGTTTTGAGATTTATCATGAGTTTTTTAGTCTTTGAGAGCATTTTCATAAGCTTGTTGATGCTTACGAATAATACAAACATGATCAAATTTATGTCCAAGAAGAAATTCCATAGCTAAATAATGAAGTTGTCTACAAGTCTCATGAGAGTGACCCCAACTAGAATGAAACCATAAAAACTTATAAGGATCATACAAATTTTTCATAGGATGAGTAGGGTCAATCACTTGAGGAAGAGGCCTAGGTAGACATTTAAGAAATTTATCTAAGGAAAGAGGTTTATGAACATTAATGTTATTTGGTGAACAAAAATGAGGATTAGTATATTGTTGAAAAGGAGTTGGTTTTGAAGAAGGGGTAGGATAATAGATTGAACATTGTGAATGGTATCATATGAATCGATAACACCATCATTGGTAATATTATGGTTTTTGTTTTTAAGTAATAGATGAGGACTTGCATAAGGTTAGGGTGGATTGAATTGATGCATAAGTAAATCATGTTGTTTGTCTTGGTCAATGGCCTCTTCCAAAGTATGTGGAGAAAGGTGCAGACTCGATATTGTGATTTAGGATAAATATCAGTGGTAAAGAGATGACATATATTGTCATCAACCATGTTATGTTCACACTTATTTGATAAATTCTTCCATAATTTAATAAAGGCTTGGGTGGTTTCATTTTCATTTTGTTTTCAATTGATGAAATGGGCCAAAGTGTTTTCATGAAGATCATTAGTTTGGAATTTTTGTACTAAATAATTCACTAAATCTTCCAAACTAGTAATGGAATGAGGTCTAAGTTGATTATACCAATTCAAGGCATCACTAGTGAGGGTTTTGGAAATGATTTTGGTAGAAATAAAGGTGTTTAATTTGACCCAATCCTTATAAATATTTCCAAATGTCTTAAGATGAAGGGTAGGATCGGTCAAACCATTATAAGAGATTATAGGTGTTATACCTACTATATCAATGTTAGAAATTTGATTAGTAAGAGGTTAATTTTATAAATTCTTGATGACTTTATTGACTAAATGAGGTTGAGGAATGAGATTACCTTGAGAATATTGAAGAGGGGGAGGAATAACACTTTGGTTATGTGTGCCCCAAGTCATTGGTTGAGGATTAGATTGAAGATTAAGAAGGTGGTTTTGCATTTTCATCATTTGATTCATATTATGAGCTTGGAATGTGTTCATTTGATTGAGAGTTTGAAATAATAGTTGATGAGTTTGATTAGTTTTATTAGAATTAGTATTGGTTTTTGTGTTGGTATTAGTGTCTTGGTACCAATATTAGTGTTGATATGATTCTTAGAAGAGCTATGAGAATTTGAGGCACTAGTGGCAAAATTTTCTTGTGAAGCAAAAAATGGACTAGTAAATGGTTGAGAAGAAGAAGCACTAGAATCATGAGTTCCTTGGGTATCAAATGATGAACTAGTGGAATGATTAAGGATAGTGAATCTTATGAGAGGCCCACTAGATGTAGAACCAACCATATTAGTTGAGATACTAGGCATGGAGGTATAAAAAGTTAAAGAAGATGTTGTCAGGAACCTAAAACAATAAACATGCTCTGATACCACATGTCAGGATCTTGATCCAACAATAGAGCACATATGATTACTTCTTGTATTAGCAACTAAACACAGAATTTAACCAGAATCAATAAGTAACTAGAAATATGAAACAACACAGGAATATGAGAGATAATACACAATTGTATTAATAATCACTCAGAAGAATATACAATAAAGAAGATGCCACTTCTTCTTCCACCTCAAAGGTTTGCCACACCTCAAGACGTTCTTCCCTCTCTCTCTTGGTCCCAACAATCAACTCCAATATAGAATTAATGTTCACCTCTCCAACTAGTCAGTAACACGCTGCCAGTTATGTCAAGTACACAACCATACTCCAAGTAGATCCCCTGATCTCTGTTGCTACCTGCAAATCACTAGACCTTACTCACCATTGTAGATCTCCAAAAGAAGCCATGCTATCCTGCTGACTAAGATCATATAAATATGAAGAACCCTGTTGATTCTCCAATCCAGTACCCACCTTAGTACTATGGCACTAGGAGGAACACACCATTGCTCTCCTCTCTCAGAAGGAGCTTATTTTGCTCTCTTACTCTCTAGTTACAAGTTTACACTACAGCCTATGAGTCTATTATATAGATCTCATGCATACAATAATTAGACTATCCTAATTACAATAATTAGACACACAACTCAAGACCAAAAATAGCCTTTACATGAAAACACTCGGTTCAACGAACTAACTGTCTGTGGAACAAGTAGTTTTGGAACTGCCACAGGTGACCGACGTCGGTCCCTGTCTGCCTAGAGGTGACCGACATCGGCCGACCTCCTGCCGATGTCGGTTTCCTTCCTGTCCATCTTGCTATCATTGGTTGCCTTATGCACTACACTCTACCAATGACGGTTTCCCTTGACCTTAGCAACCTCCTCCCTGTTTGCACCAGTTGAAGCTTTTAGCTCCACATCTAAACAATCTCCACTTGGAGATAAACAGATGCAATTGTACCTATATTTGTACACTATCTAATTTGTACCCTAGCTTTTATCCCTCTTCAAGATCAATCTTGAAGACTAACCACCACACCCTGTGATGCTCTAACCTTTGTGCCTTTGTCATCCAAGTAACCTGCCACATCTGCATCTACAAACCTATGTAGAAAATAGCTTGACCCTGCATAGCATGTTGACCTGCTATTGATCCCTGTAAGAATCCACTGAACTGCCCTTCAGTACCTCTTCCTCGAATTGGCTCCATACTTTTTGACAACTCCCACTGCTTGGGAAAACTCAGGTCTACACTAGACCTTATGTGATTTTGAACACTTGTTCTAAGCTCTGCTTGAACTGTCCAGCCCTTGGTGTGCTTTCTGATTCTACATCTTGAACCTTGCCAACACCTTCACATCAGCTTCTTATTTGAGACAAAATCAACCTGTGATCCTCTATGTCTCTTATGCTAAGTAATTTTGCTGCTACCAAATTCTTCATAACATACCTCTGAAACTAACTTTACCTTTTAGCTCAGAGAACTCCCTGCATATGTAAACCTGTAATAAGCAACCACTCCACATACAGTAACAAGATGATGTCGCGACTCATCATCCACTTGGTAAAGAAAAGAACACAATAGTTACACTGACATTAACCAAAGCCATGCTTAGTCATCCACCTATCAAACCCTGTACCACTGTCCTGCAGCTACCTAAAGACCATGTACCTTGGCCTTCTATCTCACTTATCCATTCACTCTCTTCTCTAATAAGGGAATCCATTCCATCTCTCAGTGCTTACTTCTGGCTGACAACTCTACCAACAAATACCTGTTTGGTTCTTCTCCAAGGACTCACACTCCTCATCCATGCCAAGCTCCCACTGTATCTGAATTCTACCTACATTGCCTCTATACATCTTCCTGGTTCTCAATCATTAGTAAGCAATAATAAAGAAGGTGAACAACAAATATGAGGTTCACTTACCATTTTTGACCTCTACATGAGCGTTTGAGACTTGTTGACAGCTTGTTGTCCGCCCAACATTTGTTTTAGTGACCGATCTCAGCCATCTCCCAGCCTGCACCTGACTGATGTCGATTCCCTGCGACTGCTTCCTCGTCGATGTCAGTCCTCATGACCGATGCTAGTTTTTACCTATCCCTGTTTTGCCGATGTCGGTCACTATGAGGACGCCGATGTCAATTTTATAACCGATGTCAGTTTTTGTGTTTTCCTTGTGAGTGACAACTTTTACCCGCAATCTCCTTTTGGGTCAAAACCCTGTTAAAGTTAACACAGCCCTGCTCAGAATAAATTAGTTTCCTCACCTGATCTCTATCTGTTATCTCCTCCATGAAAACCAAGGCTTTCCATTTCTTTAGCTTGTCAAAGACATCTGACTTCCACTTCAAAACCTGCATTCTCCTTCTACATATGTGACTAAGCCTACAAAGCCACATCTCTGTAACAAAAGGTGAATCAATAATATAAGTAGATAGATAAAGGATACCTACTTTATTACCACCATATAATTCAAGTGTATCCACTGTGAGAGTTACAGTGCATCTCCCATCACCCAAATTTCTTAAAGAAATTAGACCCATCTCCAAGACTGGTACTTGCATGACTTCCTTCAACCACTGTGTGTCATCCGTCTGCAATTTCAACTTCACTTCCCCTTTGTCAATAATCTGACAAGGCTCTCCAACCCCTAAATAAATCTCTCCAAAGTCTCCAAAGACATACCCATGAAAAGATGCTCTATTTCGGGCTGCATCGAAAGAGGCAAAAGAATTTGTAAACAAAGATTCTACTTTATCCAGAGCAACTTGTGCAACGTCACCTGTAACATCTGCTTCTACATGCTGATCTTTTGCCGACCAATAATCTCTTTTTACCTGCTCTTTCTTTCCATTAATCAGACCATTCATGTTATTCAGTTTTTCCATTCGTAGCTTACTATCTTCTACCATTGCTATACTCCCACTCAATTTGAAACCCCTGCGAGTGACCTGTAATCAAAAACACTACCAAATCTGAAACCACCTATTAGTCAACCCAACCAAAAGCTCTGATACCAACTGTCAAGAACCTATAACAATAAACATGCTCTGATACCACATGTCAGGATCTTGTTCCAATAATAGAACACATATGATTACTTCTTGTATTAGCAACTAAACATGGAATTTAACCAGAATCAATTATTAACTAGAAATATGAAACAACATAGGAATATGAGAGACAATACACAATTGTATTAATAATCACTCAGAAGAATATACAATAAAGAAGATGCCACTTCTTCCACCTCAAAGGTTCACCACACCTCAAGACCTTCTTCCCTCTCTCTCTTGGTCCCAACAATCAACTCCAATATAGAATTGATGTTCACCTCTCTAACTAGTCAATAACACGCTGCCAGTTATGTCAAATACACAACCATACTCCAAGTAGATCCCCTGATCTCTGTTGCTACCTGCAAATCACTAGACCTTACTCACCATTATAGATCTCCAAAAGAAGCCATGCTATCCTGCTGACTAAGATCATACAAATATGAAGAACCCTGTTGATTCTCCAATCCAGTACCCACCTTGGTACTATGGCACTAGGAGGAATACACCATTGCTCTCCTCTCTCAGAAGGAGCTTATTTTGCTCTCTTACTCTCTAGTTATAAGTTTACACTACAGCCTATGAGTCTATTATATAGATCTCATGCATACAATAATTAGACTATCCTAATTACAATAATTAGACACACAACTCAAGACCAAAAATAGCCTTTGCATGTAAACACTCGGTTCAACAAACTAACTGTATGTGGAACAAACAGTTCTGGAACTACCACAGGCAACTGGCGTTGGTCTCTGTCTGCCTGGAGGTGACTGACATCGGCCGACCTCCTGCCGATGTCAGTTTCCTTCCTGTCCATCCTGTTGTCTTCGGTTGCCTTGTGTACTGCACCCTGCCGACGCCGGTCTCCCTGGACCTCAACAACCTCCTCCCTGTTTGCACCGATTGAAGCTTTTAGCTCCACATCCTAACAGATGTCATGGCATAAGAAGGATTCAAGAATGAAGGAAGAGGTTTATAATCAAAGAAATTGGTACCCCCAAATCCAATTAAAATATTGGGATTAGGAGAATGAAGTTATTCAACTTGAAGGCTAATCATAAAGTTATAGATGATAGAAGGATCCTTCCCTCTATGTTGAGGGAATTTTGTGATAAAGAAAAGTGTTTCAGGAGTATACTCTAACTCAAGCTGATCCTCTAAGAGAAGAGGAGGGTTTTTCTATAAAGAGGTATGAGGAGGGGTCCCCGAGTCCATCGTATAGGTTATAATATGAACATTAATAGAATTCTTAAAAGGAACCCTAATTTGTCTATGGGAGACCCTATTAAGATTAGTAAATTTCATCATTTCTATAGAATAAACTTCAATGTTATCACCAAATAGATAGTCCATGATGAAAGGAGAAGAAGAAAGATGAGAAAGAAAAGAATCAGAAAGTGACTGAAACAAGACTAGGTCAACCTGGTCAACCTAGTGCAAAAATAGGGACTATGAAACTATACAAGGTCCATAGGATCAACCCAGTATAGATAATAGAGACTAAAAAGGGGGGGGGAACCCTATAAATAGTGATAAGTTGAGCAAGTCAACCTTGTGTAGTGTATAGGGGCTGAAAAAGATGTTAAGTCGAAAGGGTCGATCTAGTGTAGTGAACAAGAAGTAAAAGAAAGAGTTGATAATAAGTTTGTGAAATGAAATAAGATAGTTCACAATTGATTTAAGAAAGTAAATGTTGAAATTAAATAGACAGTCAAATGAATTGATACTAGCCAATATAATTGGTGCCCATAAAGTAAGACCTTGCACCAACACTAGATAATGCAAGTTCTTACATAGAAAATTAGGCAAAGAGCAAGAAGACAGCTTGGAAAGTAAAGATAGCTAATTGGTCAACCTAAAATGTTAATTATAACATTAAGAATAATTTTAAATGATAGGGAGTTGCTTATAAGTAAGGTATTAGATAACAAAACTATGGATGGTTTTAGGTGAGTTTAGGATGAAAGGGACTGTAGTGGTAATGATATAGGCTTCATGATGGGGCCTACCCCCTCACTTCACACACTGCAACAATAAGGGTGTTGGGTGCTTAGCCAAAATATAACATTAACCATGATTTACACTTGACTAGAGCATCAAGTTGGCTTCCCCGTTGGTGATGAAATCCAAGTAGGTTGGCCTAGGTAGTCAAATGTTAAAATGCTTGTTGATGTTATGTGATTTGGATGTGTCTGCATAAAATAAAAATAGTGAAACGAAGTGGTTAATCAAAAACCTCCTAATTAGACTATGTGAACTAATATAAGCATGTAAACAATTGAAAGAATATATGTGATTAACATACAAGGTGAATTCTAACTTTGAAAAAAGGTATAATGAAGACACTATATGCATGACATATAGAACTAGGTCGACATGGTCGAGTTAGTACTATTGAAGATAGGGTTTGGAAAACCTACTAGGTTGACTAGTTTAACCTAGTTGTTTTAGATAGCATATAAAACACATAACTAGGTCAACCAGGTCGATCCAGATGACTATGCAGGGGTAGTTTTGAAGACTACAAACTTGAAATTAAAATTACATAATAAAAAGAAATAGATAATTAAAGACTGACCTTGATGGTTCAGAGATGGAAATGAAGGAGATTTTTGATCAAGAACCTTGGAAAATTTGATCCAATCTATAGAACTAGGTCGAGCTAGTCAATAAATCAATACATAAACTTGCTAAAAATGAACTAGGTCAACTTGGTTAATGTAGTAGGTTGAATAAGATGTTTGAAAATATGAAAACCTATACTAGGTTAAGCTGATTGATTAGGCTATATAGGAACCTACTATAAAATGGTTTAAAATGTGCTAGATTGACCTAGTTGACCTAGTAGGATGAATTGGAAGTCTAAAAAGTGATAAAAACCCTATATTGGGTTGAGCTAATTGATCTAGTTGCCTATTCCTATCCATAGAGAAAAATAATTTGGTTAATAGAATCAAATTAGTATGTCACAATATATGATAGAAATGATGAAAAAAGAATGAAAAATAAGTGAAAGAAATCCTATAAGGGTTAGTTTCACGTCAAGTTTGTAGAGAGGATTAAAAATCAAGTTAGTCAAGCATTAGTCCATAAATAATGAAACATGCATAAGGAAATAACTAACCAATCATATCTATTCCTACAGGAATTACAAAGGATAAGAATAAACAAATGAAAGAAATTAACACCATATTACCTTCCCAAATGGATTCACTATACCCATGTGGCTCAAAAACATGTACTCCCTTGATAAAACATCCTTGTCTTTATCATGAATGGTGGTAATCTCCAATGCCTCAAGAACACTCCATAGAACCTAGGTTGTTGATTCCAAATCACTAAACTAGCCTATCAATGAAGCTTGCAAACAAAATCTATGATCAAATGTAAATTCCTATGGAAATAATTTAGCATTATAAATTTGAAATATTCAATCTTTGAAGATATTTGAGCATAATAACCTTGCACTAAAATAACTTAGAAATTATGATCATGGCCTCTCTATTTATAGATTTTTGAGATTGGTCAGGATCAACCATGACCGTCCATCTCAAGATTGAGATGTGTGGCCATGGATAATCCTAATATTTGGAATTAAATACATAATTATCTTTAAGATAAATAAGCATTAAAGAGGCATGGGAGGCATTAACTAGGCATGGCTAACCCATAATCCTGATATTTGTGACATTTATGGCCTAGGGATGTCTTCCCAAGAAATGATGTCACCTAATGATGTAGTTAATATGAATCAATTTTCAAAGAGAAATATTCAACAACTCTCATGTAAAATCCACTTAAGCTCTTGATTTGGATTAATTATCCTTAAATAAGGTTAATCAACATTTTTGAAATTATTTAAAAATTGGCCCTCAATTAATCAAAATGGTCAGAAAGTCATATTATCGAGTCATAATTTGACTAGAGGGGAATTAGAAGGTGACATTAAATGCATTGGAACCGTATTCCCATTTAGGATGTTTCCAACAACAAATAATAAAGGTACATGATGTGTACCAATGAATTAGAAGAAAGGAGTGATCCAAAGCACTATATGGTGAAATTGTCATTTTAACTCAAAATGATCTGATCAAAGTTAGCTTTCTCATAAAATGCATTACCCTATTTAGGAATAATTTAACCTAAACTAGAAATTTTAAGTGACAAGTTTGAACCATTTAGGGCATTTTATGGATTTTGACCTAAAATGTGCATTTGAGTGCAATTCAAGTAAGATTGACAATTTCAACACAAATGGTGTTAGGAATTAGATGTCTACATTTTTCCCCTGTTTGAGAAGGCATAGTGAGACATTCAGACAAAGCAACATATTTTAAAATAAAAGAGTTTTCAAGAAGAAATTTGAACAAACCCATGATGCCCCCTTGAGAGGACATACTAGGATGGAAGAGAAGGATGGACTCTCAAAAAGAGAGAGAAAGTGAGAGTTTAACCCATGGAATAGATCACATCCAGATGAGTTAATGCTTGTACACATTATTACCATCAATGATCAAAATATAATTATAATTATAATAGGCCCTAGATATGGGGGGAATGGGAAAGGCACAATCCATAAATGTAAGGGACACATTGTAAATGTACCTAATTTGAGAGTAAAAGTTGTGTGCTTACGACATTGATCAATCCTAAGACAAGTTGCACACTAAAATATTGCCATCATGGGCTTTAATGTGGAGAGCTTAGAATTAGAGGAAAAGAGAGAACATTTTGATTCAAGAATGGAAGCACCACTAGAATGGGGTATCCAAAGTGAATATAATAAGAACTCCAGTAGAGCATATTTGATCATGATAAAATATTTTTGCCCCAATAGGGCAAATCTTGATCATTGATAAAGAATAAATAATGATTTTATCCTTGTAGAGCTAATTTGATTCGGATGTGGTTCAGATGTTGTGCCCCATCATGGATAATTGGAAAGCAAAATAGCTCAAAAATATAACCCAAAAGATATGTTAAAGCAAGCATGTGTAAATGTACATGCGATGGTGTAATGGCTTAGAAATCTATATAAAACCAAGCATATGAGAATGCACAAAGTGATGAGAGAAATGAAAAGAAGAATGGAGATAGTCGAGCTAACCTCAATAGAAATTGAGTGTTGCCTACATAGTTCCATGGACTCATGTTCCAAAATGAACTTCAGGCCAATGTAGTTCACCCAAGTTTGGGAGAGAATGGAATGAGGAATGATGAAAAATGACCAAGAATTGATTAGACTCATAATTTATGAAAAGAGATGCATGTCTAAGCATAGATAAAGAAGCCTAAAATGCATGTTACCTAGAATCCTAATTCTATATCATGAGCCTAAGTTTTGCAAAGTATTCCTGAGAATTGATCATCAGAGCTGATGTTGATGTTAAGACTTTGAGACCTGAGCATAAACTGCTTGCTATAGCAAAATAAATTAGGCATCATAAGTATGAATAAATTAGAATGACATAAGATTACAATTGCACTGAGCTAGTTCAAATGTGAATACCTATAACTAAGTATAATGGTAAAATAATGACCAAAACCAAAGTTACAGTGATTTACATTGAAACAAATAAAAAAAGAGAAAGAAGAAGATAAACATTCATGAACCTAACTTGAAATCAAGATATGATCTTAAGTAGGAACAAAATGTTTTAAAAACAAAAGTCAAGAATGTCTTAATGACATGAGACTAAGATATGAATAATAAAGATCCATGTGGACCATCAAGGCATTCTTGAGCACATAAGAGAAAAATAAAATCAAATAGGAAAACAAGACAAAGAGACATAAGATCAAGAATGGAACAAGAAGTAATAAAAATAAAAAAGGAGAAAAAATAAAAGGAGAGGTACAAAAGCACAACAAAACACCAAAAAAACATAACAAAACACACACAAACAAAAACCAAGTTAGTACATTTTAAAGATAAATGCTCATGCATGTGTGGTAGAGGTGTTATTTTCTACCACATCATAAAAAAGAATAATGACACAATAATTTTTCCCTAATTAAAGAGGAACAATGACAGACAAAATGGGGGAAGAGAAGAAAAGGAAGAGGTTGGTTGAGCTGACTCTAGATGTATAAGACAAGTGGACACTACTTATATAGTTATTTGGATGCATGTTCTAACATGAACTTCAAGCCAATATAGTTCACCTAGAAAATGGGATAGAAGAAAAATGATGATCAGACCAGCATGATTAATTTTATCAAAGAAATGGAAGATACAACAAAAAAACAAGAAGGGTCTAGCAAACAAGAAGGTAATGAGATGAGAAAGAATGATATTATAAAATGGCCAAGTGTGTGGAACAAGATGAAATGAAATGGTGTTCTTGTGCTTGAAAAATTGCATGACTATTCAAACTTAATAGTTACTCACAAAATGGTAAGGGCATAGGATGATGGAACGAGAATGTATAAATGTATAGAAGCATGAGACAATGTTTTTGTTCTTTTTTGGATCATGTTTGGATGTTTTTGGTATTTTCAAAGTATTTCCAATTTTTTTGGTGTTTTTGGGATAAAATATGCACAAGGTAGGACCATATAGTCGATGAGATGCACGTCCTAAGAGTAGAGGTTCCAATAAGAAAACTAAGCTAGATGTAATAAACCATGCTCACAAATCAGTGAGAGTGAGGTTATAGATAAAATAAGAAAGTAGAAAATACTTTTATTGAGAAGATGTGATTGTTTACCTATCAAAAGTTACACAAGATTATCCTTGTTTAACTACTATTGAATATGTTTATAATGATCATGAGACATTATTGAGATCATAATTGGTCAAGGGACAAAAAGTTTTCAAGCTTATAACATGTCCTAGACAAAATAAAGAATATGCCTCTCAAAGAGAGTGATCCAGAATGGGACAAAGAATGTGTTCAGAGTGTTAAGAGTTCAAATCCTTTTCTATCGAGATTCATGAAAAGTGGACCAGGGTAGTATAAAATGTGTTCAAGGTAAGATAAAAGGGTGGGACAAAATTATGATAGCACAATTTGCCCCCAAGTTAGAGGTCGTATAGACAATGGTTCAAATCTATTCATGCATAGAATATCTTAAGGTGTATGATGTTCATGGGCTCTAAAATCTCTTCACCATTAGGTTTATCCAGTTGGTATGCTCCTGATCCATAGTTAATTGTGACAATATATGGTTCTAACTAATTAGGTTGAAACTTGCCTTTCTTTTTGGTTTCAAAATTTGTGTTATTCTAATTTTATTTTAAAACCAAGTCACCAATCTAAAATTATCAAGGGAGAATACATTTATTGTAGCTTCTCTGTAAGTTTTCTAGGGTATCCAAATGCTTACCATCAAGAAGTTCTAGTTCTTGTAGCCATGAGGCTCTATAGCCTTCATCATCTTCAATGTGCTCCAGTGATATTCTTAATGATGGGATCTCAATCTCGATTGAGATGATAGATTTAGTGCCAAAAATAAGGGAGTATAGAGTATCTCCAGTTGGGGTGTGATGATTGGTTTGATAATCCCAAAGGGTAGGAAAAATTTGTAAGTGTCAATTACAATCGGCATCATTGACAATCTTATTTAAGATGGCTAGAATGGTTTTATTTGATGATTTCTCTTATTAATTGCCTTGTAGATTATATGGAGTAGATTTCTTGTGCTTGATTTTGAATTTTACACAAAGATATTTCACATCTTGGTTCATAAAGGATCCACCATTATCGGATATAATACGAGATGAGATGTCATATCGACAGATGATATGGTAATGAATGAATTTGGCTATTTGTTTCTAGGTAACATAAGTGAGAGGAATGACCTTAGTCTACTTGGTAAAGTACTCAGTTGTAGTCAAAATTTGTTTATGGCCATCTAAAGATGTTGGGTTAATTTTCCCAATGATATTGAGACTCCATGTTGAGAATGGCCATGGTGTTGTAATCAGCTTCAATGGTAAGGAAAGTGCATGTATCAAGTTACCATGTTGCTGACAAGAAACACACTTATTTAAATAATTACAAGCATCTGTCTCTATTTTGGGCCAATAATAAACTATTCTAAGGAGTTTATTTACTAGGACTACACCATTGGTATGGCCCCCACACATTCCTTCATGAACATCCTTTAGTGCCAGTTGGATTCTCCTAAAGATAAACAATGAAGAAACATTTCATCATAGCCTTTATGATAAAGCATATTTACAAGGAGGATATAATGTGTTAAGCGATGAAGGAAAAGTTTTTATTGGTTATTGGAAATTTTATACTAAGGAAATAATTATAAAAATCTTAGTACCATGGTATCTTAAGTGAGAGATTAAGATTAACAATGGTGCATATCCTCTCTAAATTTGATAGAATATGTGCAAGCTGAAGAAGATTTTTAATCAAAAACTGATACTCTTTAGCACTATCATGCATTTGAATCATGAAACTAATTGTTTCCATGACATTGGTAGATATGTTGTTGACTCTCAAAACTTGCTCAAATTGCAAAGATTTAAAATGTGTTTTAAGGATCTAAACAATTTGTTTGTAAGGAACAAGATTATCATCTCTTATTTGATATTAATTAGTTGTCTAATTTATGATTAGATGCAGATCTCCATAGAACTTTAAGATTTGAATAGCCCACTGTATGTCAAGATAGAGACCTATAACCAATGTTGCATATTCAGCCATATTGTTTGTACACTAAAATTGTATATGGAATGCTTTGGGGATCAAATCCCCCTATGGCATGATCAACAATATGCCAACTCCAGATCCTCAAGATATGAAGGATACATCAAAATAGAGTGTCCACTATTTAGTTTATTATGATGCCTATTTTATCATCATTATGGAATCATCTAGAAGGTCAAAGTTGAGGGGTTGAGTGGTCGTAATAGGAGCTTCTACAAGTTAGTCTACAAGAACCTGTCCTTTGATTACCTTTTAATTTTGGTATTCAAAATCAAACTCACTAAGAAGAATAATCCATTTATCCATGCATCCTTGAAGATTTGATTTAGATAAAAGGAACTTGAGAGGATATACTTTGGTGATAATAATATTTTTGTTATTTAGCATATAATGTCACAATTTTTGAGTGGCAAACACCATATCTAAACATACATTATCAATAGGCATATAATTATGTTCATAGGTTACCGATGTGTGGCTTAAATAATAAACCATGTGTTCCTTACCATGATCATCATGTTGAGCCAAAAGTGCTCCCAGTGCATGTTTCATGGCTGATATATAAAGAAGCAATGCCTTTCCTTATGTTGAAGGTCATAAAACTAGTGGATTGGCCAAGTATGTTTTAAATTTTTCAAATACTATCTGAAAATATTCATCCCACTAAAATTTTACCCCTTTATTTAAGATATGGGTGAATGGGTGGCACTTATCTACCAATTGATAAATGAACCTGCATATAGACTAGACCTTTCCTTGTAGGCCTCACAACTATTTAAGATTATTTGGTAGAGGCATTACCATAATAGCAGTGACCTTTGCAGGGTCAATTTGAATCCCTCATTATGATATAATTAACCTTATAAATTTTCTTGATATGAATCTAAAGACACATTTATTAGGATTCAAATAGACTTTATATGCACGAAGCCTCTCAAATATTCTTCATAGAATGTCAAGGTGTCTAGCTCTTGTTCATGATGTGGCTAGTATATCATCAACATAGTCCTCAAAAATTTCATGAATCATGTCATGGAAGATGATATTCATTGCATGTTGATATGTGGCTCCAACATTATTAAAACCAAATGGCATGACTTGGTAATAGAATGTTCCCCATGGAGTAGTGAACATGGTCTTATGTTGATCTTCAAGGGCTATCTTGTTCTACTTATAACTAAAAAATCCATCCATTAAGGATAGCATCTTGTATCCAATAGTTGAGTCGATAATCATGTCGATGTCAGGTAGAAGAAAATCATCTTTGGGGCATGCTTTGTTGATATCATGAAAATTAGTACAAACACATATGCCTGGGGTCTTTTTACTTACTGGAACTATGTTAGAAATCCATTCAGAGTAGTCTAGTGGTTTGATAAAATTGGCTCCTAACAACTTTTCTAACTCAACCTTAACCAAAAGGGCAATGCATGGATTCATCTTTCTCAACTTTGGCTTGACTGGTTTAGCATCAGGGTGAACAAGGCAATGCGCAACTAAATCTAGATCTAGGCTTGGCATGTCAGAATATGCCCATGAAAATATGTCTATATAATCCTTAAGAATGGATATAATATGTTCATTTTATACTTCAGTAAGGGAAGCTCTAAGATAATTTTTTTTTAGATCCTCAGGGGTTCTCAAATTCACTTCTATTGTACTCTCCATAAGGAGTGTGGATCCATCTTCTAGAATTGTTGGCAATGTATGGTCATGATCTTCTTCTATTATTTCTTATTTTTGTTCCTCCCAGAGATCTAGATATTATGAAGAATCAAAATATACCTTCTCAGGTAAAGGCCAATAGGTAAAGACCTCTAGAAACTCAAAAGGTAGATGCTCAAATATATGATGTTGTTCTAAAGAGATGCTTGTACTAGATAGGGAACTTTGGATAGATGGAATTTCTACATCCTAAGGGGATGAACAAACTTTCCTACTTGGGAGCACCTAAAACAAGTTTTCACTCAAAGTCTTTTCTTTTTCTTTACTTATTCTCTGATCAACAAGTGCCTCAAAGAGGTTTTCACTAGAAGATCTTGATGTTTGTTCTTTATTATGACCAATAAAGTTTGCCTATTGTCCAAAGTAGATAGAAGAATTAAATGAAAAATCAAAACCCTTCTTATGATCACCAATGGGGAATGCATCTCATAGTCCCATGTATTTTGTAATTGATTCTTCATTTTGAAACTCATCGAGGCTAATGACTAAATTTTGCTAATCCCAATCTATGAGTTCAAGATGACAAAGGCATAGGTTATAATGAGGGTTTACTTTAGGATGAGAAATACCAATGGTAAAGATATAATGTCCTAATTTAGGAAGGGAAACACCACTAAGATCATTTTTTTCTTTAGGATGGGAAGCTCTAATAGGTGTTATGGTCAATATCGCATTTGAATCAAATAAATCTGAATCAACAAGCTCATCAAAAAATATATAATGGGATGTTGTGTCACTACTAAGATTATTATTACTTGTCACTTTAGAAGAGTCACTACCAAATGTTTTGAGATTATCCTTTGGTGGTTTAAATCTGAGACCATGATTCCAATCGACAACTCCAACTGATAAGGGTTCTAAAATTCCTTACACCTGTGGGCCAAGGCCTTTCCCTGTATAGTCAAGATGATCCATTATCTTTTTAGGGATAAGATACTTTGGATTCTAAAAACAATTCGCAAGGTCCTCAAAATATAACTAATCTCTTTCGGTAAAATCCTCTCGATCTTTCTTTGGTGCAATTGCAGGTACAAAAACTATAGGAGGTTTTGGTTGCTTCTTCTTTGGTTGCTAAATCTGATCAGGTCTATTAGGCATTTGTGAAGTTTTAGGCTTACCAAATTTTTTAGGATATTTTGGTAATTTTTCAATTTGGGGGACATCCTTTAGATGGTACATAAAAATGCCTATGTCTTTAATAATCACCTATTTGGCTAACACTGTAGGAAATGGATCAACCAAAGTGGAGGCTAGATTACTAGGGTCTATATAATTAGATGGATATGGATGAGAAATAATGTATTTGTTCTTCTTTGCAATGAATTCAAAACCTAGGCAATAGTTATAATTATGAAACTCTACTTCAAGATATATATAGTATTGTTATGGTTGTTGATCAACAGGAATAGTAACCTCAATCCCATCATGGGAAAACTTAAGGCATTGGTGAAGAGTAGATGGAATTTCCTATACTTCATGTATCCAAGGATGGCCAAGAACTATGTTATAAGGAAGCTCAATATCTACAATATGGAATAATGTGTGATGAGAAATAGACCCAACCATGACTGGCAACCAAATTTTACTAGATGACTCCCTCTCGGCATTATTGTAAGCCTTGATTGTAATAGTTTCTAGCTAAATGTCTTTATCCATGTAACCCAATCATCACACCAATTTAAGGGATATGATGTTCAATGTTCAGCCCTAAACCATTATCTATAAGAACCTACTTAATCTTGTGATCTACAATGATTATCTCAGTGTATAGTGGGTTATTATGGTTTGGGCCAAGGGTAGACATGTCCTTTTGATCAAATGTGATTTGCTAAAATGAAGACAAATGTCCAATAGGTTATGGAATTAATTAAGGTTTATATCATTAGGCATAATATACTTTTGTAAAAGTTTATTGAATATGGTTCTATGGACATCAGATGTTTGCAAGAGTTCTAATATGGAAATTTATACAAGGGTTTTATCTAATTGATCCATTATACTATAAGGCTTTTGAATTTTGAATTAAACTAGTTTAGTCTTTGTTGGGATAGTATTTGGCTTTAGAACTGTTGGCACAGTGTTCTCATTGGGTTTATGGAAAGAAGTGAGTGAAGGGCCCTGAATGGTAACTCACAAGCATCTAGTTGTGATTGTACAACCTAGAGGTGGCAAGGAGTTATTATAATTAGAAGAGTTAGGCAAAGGGCCTTAGATGTTGATTTATGGATGACTAACTATATTTCTAGAATTTTGGGTCAATGAGGAGCCTTTAGAAGAATGGTACTATTGTTTAGGATTAGTAACCTATGCAAATGGAGTAGCAACATGATGATGCAAACTCAACATGGTACTACTAGGGGGAGAGGGTGTTAACCCTATAATTATGGGTCTCATGTTGTGAGGAACATGAGATTGGCCACATGACGTCATAATAAAAGTGGTAATGTGGGTTGAAAAAATGCATCCCACAATATTATTATAGTCATAAGGTACATTTTTATAATCTACATTATTAGTGTGGGCATTATGATCTTGATTATGCTCATTATGATTCTACCTTTATCCTTGATTATGACCATTTTGATTGTTTCTTGGTGGTGGTAGATCATGTCAAGGGAAGGGGTCTTTGTAGATTCCCATATCCTAATTTGTGTCCTGATTAGGGGCCAACTTAATTTCTAGCTCACCATTTTCAGTGAATTCCTCAATACTATGTCGTAATTGAATGCAATGATATGCACCATGACCAGCAACATGATGAAAGTTACACCATTCATTCTCTTTGTACCAATCTAGTTTTGGTTGATCTTAAGGAAATGGCCTTGATACTGGCCATATAATTAAATTATCTACAATGAGCTTTTGTAACACTATTTCAACTGATTCTCCTAACTTGGTAAAGACTCTAAAATTGTTATGAAATGTCCTGCATGGAGGTTGTCTTTATAAAGTAGGTAGTGGATTTAAGGGAGTTAATTATACATTTGGAGGAGGCATAGCCTATACTATTTTCACATGTCTTGTTTCTATCACCCCATTTCCAACCATGTTCTTATTTTTGTGAAATCCCTTAGACTTATCCTACAAAACTATTTGAGGAGCCAATGATTTAGTCTGATTAGATGCTTTTCCTTGTGTAAAGATCTTAACAAGGACCCTAACAATAAGATCCTTCTCAATCTACACTCCTTTATCAATAATTTATTCAAATGAGTTAGCACAAGCTAACCATAGATTATGTGCAACTTCAAGATGCAAATTCTATGCAAAGATATCAACCAACTATTTGTCTAGTAAATTGTGTTGAAAGGGTCTTGCCAATGCTCTCCACCTTTGTAGATATGTAGCAAAACTTTCATTGTCTTGTTTTTTGTATTTGCATAAGTCAACAATAGTCAACTCATGTTCTATGTTATATGAGAAATGGTTAACAAAGTTTTATAATAATTTGTTCCAATCTATAATTGATCCTTTGGGTAGTTTAAGTAACCAATCAAGAGCTTGTCCCACTAAACTTCATGGAAATAGTCATAGTAAGTACTTATTACTATAAGCAACCTCTTGGCATAAGATGAAGACTGCTTGTATGTGTTCACATAGATATCCTTTCCCTTTGTATTTGTCAAATTTGGGTGCCTCAAAATGAGGTGAAAATGGGTTTTGGAGAATATATAATTCAAATGGATATGGGAATATCTCATCAAATTTGTAATTTTTTACTCTATTATTCATCTCCAATCTTTGGACAATTTCCTTCATATAATTCCATTCTTGCATGTTTGGTGTATTTTTGGATTGGATAAGATGCTATTGGTGTGGAATATGCCCCTGGTTTTGTTGCTATTGGGGTGGAATGTGCCCCTAGTTTTGTGTGAATCTATAGGGAGTATATACCTTTCAATCCATGATTTAGTTATGGTTTATTGCTTGAGTTGAGAACATAGGCCATTGATTCTTGGATTGTAAATGAATTTGGCTATTTTTCACTTTGTTGATTTTGGAAATTTCTATGTTTATTTACCAATCTTTGGGTTGGTTGAAAAGAACTAGCCAAATTATCTTGAGGGATTTCCTCAATTTGAACTGAATGTTTGGGTTTCTAAGTTTGTAAAGTAACAAGAGGTTCTTAATGATTAAAAAATATATGTTCTATGTCAAATGGAACATCTTGTAAGGTCTCTTTTATCTTTAAATATTCATTTAGATTTCCTTGATACACTATGTTAATGTTCTCATCTAATACTTATTGCATACTTTCCACCATATCTTTGTGTTCCTTTAAATCATTATTGTGAATTGAAGTGGAAACTAGGGAGTTAGTTAAGTCTACAACAAGTTGATATGAATATCTTTGACTTATTATCTTGATTTTAGGTAGAGGATATAGATTTATGGGTTTTGACTCTATTGGTATTTCCTTTCCTTTGTTATAGGAAGAAGGTATGTCTATTTGTGCAAAAGCTTGTTCTTTCCATCATTGTTCTCCTTCTCTAACTAAGGTATGCAATTATTTTGTAGGAAAGTTAGAAGGTAATATAACATCTAATTCTATTAATCTAAAAAGGCCTTCATCTTGATCTTGTTGGGGTTGATATTCATTGTAAACATCTTTAAATCCTACTATTATGGGGATATCATAAAAAATAATGGGGTTATCTTGACCATCATAAAATTGTTCATCCTCATAACTAAGGCCATAAGAGTCCCCACTAAAAGTGAACCTTTGAGTCATGTCTAAAAGGAGTTATTATGTGTATTGAATAACTTTAGACTAATGTTAGGCAACCAATCAAAGTATGCTTTGGCTCTCTTTCAAAAAAAAAACCAAGGTACCAATAAGACTATAAGGGAGGGTGATTTGAAACCATGCACAATTTATAATATTTGGTTCATGATTTTACTCAACCTTTAGTAAAGTTGAAATCATATAGATTAGAAGAGACTAAGGTGACTCAAAGACCCAAGGTGAAAACTAGTATACCAAAGCCTAGATCATTGTGATACACTCACACTATAAAGGCTAGCTTCAAATTTTACAAGTTGACCTTAGAATTTTAGAGGAAATATTTTCAGATTACGAAGAGACAAAATGAACTAAGCAACTCAAGATGTAAAAACATACGTGAATCACTAAGTATAAAGCTAGGACCAAATAGGTAGCACAACGTCACCACATGATTCTAGCAGCATAAAATATGTTCTAGGACCCAAAGCATGAGTGATACACAAGATGACTTGAGTCCACCAAGATGATAATGTGATTTTGAATCTTAATAAATGACCCTCAATCCAAATAGAAAATTGAACCCAAGTTAGAACAAGCTTAGTTCACAAATGGTGAACCCACTTTGATGCACCAACATTTATAACTCAAAAAGGTTCAATTTCTAATGTGCAATATAAATAAAGGATTTAAACAAATTGGGTAAAATATCTAGACTCAATTGAGTAGCATAAATATACCAAAGTGGATGACATGACACAAAGTTTTTGATAAAAATTGAATAAGGAAAAGATGAATTTTCCATTTGGACAACGTAACACCTCCCTTGCTCAAGAAAATTGAGGACAATGTGTTTTGGTTAAGCGCATTAAGTTAAAAAATAGTTTTAGACACAAATCAAGACCAAGTAAGTTAACAACAAAAAACAAATGTCTTAAGTCTAAACTGACAAGGTATGGCAAAGTGGGGTCTACTAATCTATCAAGGTTTCAATCATTCTAGGGGAATAAATTACACAATAACTTTCACATAAAATGATGTAAAAGACAAGCATGGAAATTAGGTGATCATGGCATTGGTTAGTTGTAAAAAGGTCTAATCCTTTTTACAACCACTACATCCTATTGTTTGCTCAATGTAGTGTGATGTCCAAATGCAGATACGTCCCATGTGCAACTCCAAAAGAGTCAAATGAAGTCAATGTCAGAAGGTGAAACCCTAAGCCAAAGCTTCCCTAAAGAACTTGTAGGAGGTAATGACATCCCCCTCGCAAGCCAAGTTTACATGAAAATAAAGAAAGCATAAAATAGAAAGACTTTAGGGTCATTTTCAAGATCGCCCAAACTTTTGCAAGTTTTTGGGGAGTGCTTTAGGTGACATTCTTTCTAAGCCTTGGACTAGGATATTTGCAATAGGAATGGAAATTTTGATTCTAAGGGTTCCTTAAAGGGGACAAATGGAAGAGCATACACATAACATTCCTCTTTTTTCCAAACAAAACCTAAGTAAACAACTATTGCAAGCAATAATTGACAAGTGTTTTCAATTTTAAACACAAATGAAATGTTTGGTGGTGTTCATTTGACCCCTTGGTCTTAGTTACAAACTTTGGAAACCTTCACCAAAACATATAAATTATTTGTTAAACACCCAAAACAAAGTTCCTAACTAATTTTTAATCATGCAAGAGGTGATTTAAACATGTTTTTATCAAAGCAAAATCTTGTTCCTATAGCAAAAATGTTAGCATGTCCTTTAGCTTTGAATCTCTTTTTAGCTTGAAACAATGAACTTTGAAGAAGTATCTCTCGGGTCTATGTTTTTTTTTAAACATAGTGACCAATGTCAGTTATTAAAACCAATGATGGTTACTTTTCTAACTGAGACCCAACCGATGTTAGTTTTTTTTACTGACATCGGTTAAGAAGGTAACTAATGTTGGTATTTCTACCGATGTTGGTTATTGTGTAAAAATCATGGCAACCAAAAATGGAAACATAAAGTTAGAAAATTAATCTGTAAGAGTTTAAAGAGCTCAAATAAATATTTTAAATTTGTAAAAGGATCTCCTTCATATGTAGGATGTGTCGTGTCCCACCAGGCATGCCAGGATGTAGAGAGGATTACAAAGCAAGTTAGTCAATAATTAGTCCATAAATAATGAAACATGCATAAACAACTAACTAACTAAGCCTATCTATTCCTATGGGAATTATAAAGGATAGAAAGAAACAAATGAAAGAAAGTAACACCATATTACCTTTCCAAATGGATTAACCATACCCATGTGGCTCAACAACATGTTTCCCTTGATCAAGCATCCTTGTCTTTGTCAAAAATTGTGGTAAGCTCCTCCAATGCCTCAAGAACACTCCATAAAACCTAGGCTCTTGATTCCAAATCACTAAACTAGCCTATCAATGAAGCTTGCAAACAAAATCTATGATCAAATGCAAAGCCTTATGGAAATAATTTAACATTATAAATTTGTAATATTCAGGATTTTAAGATATTTGAGCATAATAACCTTGCACCAAAATAGCTTATAAATTATGTTCATGGCCTCTCTATTTATAGATTTTTGAGATTGGTCAGGATCAACCATGACTATCCATCTCAAGATTGAGATGTGTGGCCATGGATAATTCTAACATTTGGAATTAAATCCATAATTATCTTCAAGATAAATAAGCATTAAAGAGGCATGGGAGACAATAACTAGGCATGGGTGACCCATAATCTTAATATTTGTGGCATTTATGGCCTAGGGATGTCCTCCCAAGAAATGATGTCACCTAATGATGTATTTAATAGGAATCAATTTTTGAAAATAAATATTCAACAACCCTCATGGAAAATCCACTTAAGCTCTTGATTTGGATTAATTAGCCTTAAACACGGTTGATCAACATTTGTGCAATTATTTGAAAATTGGCCCTCAATTAATCAAAATGGTCAGAAAGTCATATTACCAGGTCATAATTTGACTAGAGGGGAATTAGAAGGTGATGTTAAATGAATTGGAACCATATTCCCATTTAGGATGTTGCCAACAACAAATAATAAATGTATATGATGTGTACCAATGAATTAGAAGAAAGGAGTGATCTAGAGCACTAAATAGTAAAATTATAATTTTGACTCGAAATGATCTGATCAAAGTTAGCTGGCCAATAAAATGCATTGCCATATTTAGGGATACTTTGACCTAAAGTGACACTTTTAAGTGAAAATTTCAAACCATTTAGGGTGTTTTATGGATTTTGACCTCAAATGTGCATTTGAGTGAAATTCAAGTAAGGTTGATAATTTCAACATAAATGGTGTTAAGAATTAGATGTCTATAGGGTTCACTAGAATGTATGAAATTAGAATTTCATGATATACATGAATTAATCCTAGATTGGATTAGATAGAGCATACCTACACTTCTGATTGGCTATACACTTGTTAAGTGGGAGCATGACCAATATGGAGATCTACTAGACCTGATTAGGGGATCACTTGTATCACTTGTCACAACATATCATGCTAGGAAGGGTTCCAAAGCATATAGTATAACATAATTACACAACCCTAAAAGAGTCCTATGATTTGATATTTCACTTATGCTAAAAAATAAGAGAGTAAACTATTCTAATAACAAAAAAAGTGAACTAATCTAGTGCACACCAAATCTTGTGGCACAAAGTGGGGGTTAGAACAAAACAAATAAACAACAACTAAACTAAGCATGCATAGGAGACATATACTCACATCAATGTATACAAAATCCTAATACATGGAAGATAATAATACATATTGCATTATCTATCTACTCTTATAAAGGAGAAATAATGTTAGGAATACTTACCTTTGAAGACAAACTTGTTGAGCCTCAATCTCTCCCTTGGCCAAGGTATTTCACAAGAGATTATTGTGGTTTATAAGGATAACCAATATAAATCATCTCTAGGTTACACAACCTACCTAAGCATCCAAAATACTTCTCCAGAAGATAATATCATAGATCAAAAGAAAGTATTGAACCCTAAAACATTATTCCTCAAGTAGAATGGTCAATAAGCAAATGTTCATTCGCACTTCTTTGCTTAATTTTTCACTCTCTTTTGAAATGGTGGTAAATGACCTTGTATATATAATAGTATCTTACCTAAAAAAATTTGGACATGTCAGTTGTAATAGGTTGATTGAGTCAACCTAACACATTTTTAGGCTAATTCACTAGGTCTATGCTAGGTCGATCAAGAGGCTAACAAACCAAAAGAGTTAAAGTGTCCCCAAAACACACTAGGTTGACTAGGTTAACCTAGTTTGCTAAAAAGGTTAAAAGGGTAACAAGGCAAGAAATGAAGGAATAAAACATGACAATGACTAGAATAGATAGAAAAGAGAAATAAAATTAGGGTTTAAGGTTTTAGGAAGTAAGAGTGTAGATGGCAAGTGACAAAAGGAATAACAATCTTATTAAGCACCGATGGTCTGTCCATCCCTTTTTTAGTGCACCCCTTGAGGCATGGACTCAGAAATATTGAGACTTGATAGATTCTTACAAGATACAAAGTGTCATTAACCATTAAAATTTTTAAAATATTATGTGTATACACTAACATCATGTCTAGTAACACAATGGAAGGCACACATATCATTTTCATTATACTAGCCAGGTGTGGGGTGAGAAGAATCAAATTATTTGGGAGGTTTGATAGGAGGAAGTTATATGAGGTTAGATTTGAGTAGTTTATCTGAAACTAAAGCATACGACTCCCCTATATGATTATATTGTCTTGTATTTATTCAATTTTAGTTGTGAGTTTTTTGGTTTGATGGGTTGGAAGAATTGGTTTTATTTGGTTGGTTGATAATTGGAGGTGGAGCATATTTTAGGATAAACATTTTTTTGGTTGCCTTTGTATTGGTATTGGGATGGTTGGATGGGTTGGTGATTTTGGTTGAAGAAGGGTCATTGGATTTAAATATGGAATTATTGTTTATTAGTTTCAATTTCCCTTTGTCAATGGCCCTAATTTCAAGTTTATGTGCCATGGTAAATGCTTCATCAAAGGTTCTAAAAGTCTAAACCTAAAGATTTGGGGCAATATGTTTGGCAAAACCTCAAGAAAGGATTTCAATTAATTTAGATTGGAGCAATGAGAAATAAATTTGATTAATGATATCCCTCCATTTATCTACAAAATCAGTGATTGATTCATCATTGAATTGCCTAATGGAGTAAAGGTCAATAAAGGAAACTATTTTAGATATATTGATTTAAAAGTGATCTAAGAAGATTTGGGATAGTTGAGAAAAGGATAAGATGGAGTTCTTGGTGAGAGAACTATACTAATTTAAGGCTTGTCTAGATAAGGACATGGGGAAGGTATAAAGGAGAAGAGCTTCATCATATGCAATCAAATAACAAGAATGATAGAATTCTCTTAAATGTTATTGGGGGTCCTCTTTGCTTTAGAACTGGAAAACTTAAGTAGTTCCCATTAAGGAGGATAATTTTGGATTGGAATAGATGGGTGAATGGGTTCATTGTAGATTTTATCATAAGATAGAAGGTTATGAGCCCATAAAATAGATGATTCAAGATTTAACATTTTATCCATCAATATCTTTACTAAATCTATTTGAGTTTAGGGAGCCCCATAATTGGATGATAGGTTTGGTTGAGGTTGAGTGGTTGTAATGTATTTATAAGAGGTGGGAGGTTAATAATATGCCACATATTGGTATACAGGCACAAAATATTGGGTAGAAGGTGGCATGTATCCTTATGTATTAGGAACATATTGATAGGATGCCATGCATTTTATTTTTAGGGATGGACATGGGTTGGTTTGGAGATATGGTTGAAGTGGTAGGTTGAGGTTGGGTGGTGACTCTTGTGTTAATGGGGGGAAGGGTAGAAGGTATGGAAAGTACCAAATTTTGAAGAGGGGTAGAAATTGGTTGGTTGGTGGTGATAATACTAATGGTGGAAATAGGGGTACATGATAACCCCATGATAGGTGGGGTATAGGCAAAAAGAGATAATATTTCCCCTACATTGAATGTGTTGGTTGGTGTAGGAGGGTTTTGGTTATAGGTTGGAATGTTGGATTGGGTTTCGATGGTGGTAGTGGATGGGATCTTGGTAGAAGTAGAGGCTTGGGTAATCAAAGGTTGGGTGGAGGTAACACAAACCATAAGAGGATGAGGCATACCATAGGGTGGATCCATGGGAGGAACCAAAGTAGTATAGGTGTGGTGGGATAAGGTATTAAGGTAATGTTGAATGGCTGTGGGGTTGTTATCTAGGAATGTGGTAAAATCTCCATCACCCTCAACAACTATTTGAGGCATGGTAGGAGGGGGAAAGTGAGGAGGAGAAACCTCAATATTAAAAGTATACTCCATAGAGGAGGAGGAAGAGGAAGAAGGTGGTATTTGATTGATTTGATTCCTTAATTACAGTGTTTTAAAGACCATGAGAGGAATGGAAAAGAAATAATGAAAACTCACACCTCAAACAAAAAGTAAGCAAAAGAAAAGAACTCAAGGCAATCCAAACATACACTAAAAGTGCATTTGAAACTTAGGATTATTTTTAGATCACTTTTGGATTATTCCTTAGAAAGTGTGAAGAAAAATAATGGCTTGTAGATTAGGTACTAAAGAGTAAATCGTTGGTTGGTTTTAGGCTGTGTTTAGGTGCTTAAGAGAGAAATCTATATTGACCTTCAGTACATGGCTTGGTATTTTGGCCTACCCCCTCACTTCACACATAAAAATGATAAGGGTGTTAGGTTCTTAGCCAAGATATACTAAATTTTAGAGTTTATACTTAACCAGAGAGCTGAGTTGGTTCTTCCCTTGGTAATGACCTCTAGGATTGATAGGAAAAGGTAAGGTTACTGCTAGGTGATGAAATCCTAGTCAAGATTTGGCTGAATTTTTTTTGATGTGTTGATTGATTATATGGTTTGGTAAAGTGTGTGATAAAAAGAGTGAAACCATGATTAATTGCTTTGCTTTTAAGTTAACTATATGAACTAAAAAAGAAAACAATCAATTTATGCAAGGTTTATTTTAAGCCCAAAAGAAATTTTAGATTTTATTATATGAGCATAGAATAAAGGAATAAAGGGGCACCTAGATGATGCTAGGGTCCCACTGAGCATGCCAAAATGTTTCTCTTAATTTTTTTTATCATTTATTAATTTTGGAAGAAAATAAGAAACTAGTAATAAGGGTGTGGTAGAAATACCTAATTGGTGATGCATGCGTAATCCAGATGAATGTTGAAAACTCCTCTTTGGCTTAGAAGGAATAACTTGTAGATACAAAAGAACTAACAAAGGGGTTGTTATCAAGATATTTGGGTGGACTACCTAGCATAAGATAGATACAAGAATCATAAGCTTGATAGGAGGTTGTCAATCCACTTTTAATAACAATCAAGTTGGAAATGAGAAAGTAAAGTAGTTGCATAAAGTAAAGGTAATGCAATACAAGAATAAAGTAGAATGCTTATTAAAAAAATGAGTAAATATAGAAAGAGCAAGTTAATATCATGATAAAGGGGGTGAAGTCAAGTTCAAAAAATTAGAAAAGGGGTTGAGAATAGGTAGGAACATATAAAATTTGGTGTGGTTAGAGATAAGGGGCTGAAAATAACTTGTTATTTTTTGCCACAGTGACCGTTGATGGTTGGGTGAATCATTGATGGTCAAGATGACCATCAGTAGTTGGGTAACCATTGATGGTTAGGGTGACCATCAACGGTTATGCTAACCATTAGTGGTTTCCCTTGAATTTTTGAAGGTACTTAGAAAAGAGTTGAAGAATGGGTGAATGGTCTGATAATGGTTCTATTAAGGATCTAGATAGAGAGGAAATAAGGTGAAAATAGGTCTGATTAGGTCAGGGGTTAGAAATCCAATGAAATAAAGAACAAGTAGAATATACATGCAGCTCGCTAGTTGGATGATGGTTGAAGGTTAGGGAAATGTCACCAGAGTAACAATACTTTGGCCTCAAAAGTAAATTCAATAGAGGTTCAGGTCTCCTTTTCTATTACTGAGTTACTGAAATAAGACTAGATGGTGGAAGACTTGAATACATGTGTGAAAGAAGATTTGATAACTTGAACATGGATAATTTCATCTTATATTCCCCTCCTTTTATAATCAAAGAGACATGAAGGATGAAAGGTTTCCTAAAGGGTGAGGTTGTTGATCATGATTCTTGGAAGTTCATTAGTGCCATATAAGGCAAACATATTAAATTGTGCCTTGTTATATTGCACACAGTTGGTGATGTGTTAAGAAGGTGGGGACCTAACCATCGATGGTTAAGTTGACCATCAGTGGTTGAGTGTCCAAAGCTAATTTGGTCAAGGAAGGGGTTAAAATAAATTAAAAGGGGTTGGTTAAAAGGTTAAGTTAGTAGGTTAATGAGTTAGATAACTAGGTGTTCAACTGTACTCAAGTTTTGATAAGGGTCCTAAGCCATTTCAACAACTAGAACTATTGTGTGTAGTTTTCTAGTGTCTACAATTGCTCATCATCTTGATGAAATTTATTCAAATATAAGTTATGAATTTAAAAAATTATTCAACATAAAATAAAATAATATAATATGTAGTAGAAAATCAAGCAAACAAATGTGGAAATAACTTGTAAAACTCATCATAGTCCTCCCACGTGCCATTATCCTCATAATATTGGTACCAACAGACCTTGTATTATGACACTTATCTATTACATAAATAGATTTTACAAGTGTCAATTACCCTATTTGGTTCTACCATGACCATCTTGGGATCTAAAACCTATAAAACATTCTAATCCAGCACATGTGAAGGATCAATAATGTAAATTTTAAGATAAGACACATGGAAGACATTATACAAAAGAGTTAAAGTTCATGGAAATTCAAGCCTATATGCTATAGGGTTGACCACTTCCTAAACCTCGAAGGGTCCGACATATCTTGGTGAAAGTTTCACTAACTTCTTGAATTTAATCAAGCTTTTATGAGGCTTAACCTACATAAAAACTTTATCACCAATAAAAAATTTCCTAGCTATTCTCTTCAGATCATCATAAATTTTCTTTCTATCATTGGCCTCAGCCAACCTCTACCTAATTTTCCTAACTTTCTCTTCCATTTATAAAATCATCTTAGGTCCAACGACTACCCTATTTTCCACCCTATCCCAACTAATTGGTGTACTACACCTCCTTCCATATAATGCCTCAAATGGAGACATCTTCAATGCTAATTTATATGAATTATTTTAATAAAACTCAACAACTAAAAGGTACTCTCCCACTTGTATTGCTAATCCATGTAATACATACAAATGATATCTTCTAAAATCTAATTAACTTGCTCTATCTATCCATTAGTTTGTGGTTGATATTTAGTGTTGAAGTTCATATGGATACCTAGTGTTAAATTTAGAGTCAACAAAAACCTAGAAGTCATCCTTAGATCTCAATTTTGAATCTTCTCTGGAAAACTATGTAACTGATACACTTCATTTACAAATATCTTTACATATATAGGTGCATCATCATTAAAATTTCCCGATATGAAGTGAGCTACCTTGGTTAGTTTATCAACTACTACCAAGATCATGTCATACATGTTCTATGATAATGACAACCTTTTTACAAAGTTCATACTGATCACCTACCACTTCTATTCTAGTATGTCATGTGGATACAATAATCCCACTTGATTCACATGTTCAACTTTTACACACTGACATTCTAGATAATGAGACACAAAATCCATTACATCTCTCTTGATTTATTTATATAAATAGAGTGGTCTAAGCTTAGACATGAGCTTGGTTACTCCTAAATATCCTAATTATGGGGTATTGTGCAGTTCCTTTAACACTATGATCTTTAGATTATCATGGTCTGGTATATACATCCTACCATTATACCATAAAATACCATCATTATCCATTTTTAATCCCTTATACCTAGGATTTTGATCATTCTCAAACAATGCTTTCTTTACCTAATCATAGAATTTATTTCCTGGAAATAATTTAATCATGTGACCTCTCAAAGTACTCCTGATAGTAACTAGTACTACTATGTACCTTCTATAGCTTAGAGCATCAACTACTCTATTATCCTTGCCTTTGATATAGTTCATGTTGAAATCATAGTTAGATAAGAACTCTAACCATTGTCATTGATGAGAATTAAAATTTGGTTGCATGAATATATACTTGAGTCCCAAGTTATCTATCTTGAGCTCAAATGATTTTCCTAACAAATAATGCCTCTAAAATTGTAAATTAATCACAATTAATGTAAGTTCTAGGTCATGAGTGGTATTATTAACCTCATATGGATTCAATTTCTTAGACTCATAGGCTACCACTAAACCATCCTACATAATAACTCCTCCAAGTCCATCCCCAAGTGCATTCATGATCACTGATAATTGACCATTAGGATTGGGAACTCTTAGCACTAGTGCTAAAGTAATCCTCCTTTTTAGTTGTTAAAAGACTACCTCAAACTTATTTGACTAGATGAAACTTTGAGTCTTCCACTAAAGAGAGGTAATATACTTAAATAAATTCAAAATTAATTTCCTATAATAGCCCACTAATCCCATGAAACTTATTACCTCATGTACATTCTTTGGTGCTAGCCACTCTATAATGAATCTTATCTTTGCTAGATCCATTGAAATACCATTCATAAAGATAATATATCCTAGATAATACACTTTATTTTAGAAACATTCACACTTGAAAACTTACCATATAATCTATGATTTCATAAACATTGCAAAACCAATTCCATATGTTGTAAATGTTCTTCCTCATCCTTAAAATAAATGAGGATGTCATCAAGAAAGATGAACACAAAATGATCTAGGAAATCTTTGAATACACCATTCATAAGATTCATAAATTTTGTTGGAGAATTTATCAATCCAAATGGTAACACTGTAAAATTAATAGTGACCATATTGAGTCCTAAACATTGTTTTTAGAATATCTTCTTCATGGATCCTCAACTAGTGACACCCTGTTCTAAGATCAATCTTAGAAAATAATGTTGCCACTCACATTTGATCAAAGAGATCATCGATGTGTGACAATGGATATCTATTATTTATCATTATTTTATTTTACATCCTATAGTCTATGCATAGGCAAAGAGTGTCATCCTTATTGATGAAGAAAACTAGAACACCCCATGGTGACAGACTCAATCAAATTAGACTTTTCAACAATAACTCCTTAATTTGTGCCTTTAACTCAACCAATTCAGTAGTTGTCATTTTTTATGGTTCCTTAGACTATATTTTCAATCTAGGTATGATATCAATTGAGAAATCATACTCATGCTTAGGTGGAAATATTGGCAATTATTTCAAAAACACATCATGGAAGTTTCTCAAAAAATGATAATATTCAATAGATGGTTCATTAAATTATTCCATCTCATTTATATTAATGATAAATTCATGAAATCACTTCCTTTGAGCTTTCTTTAGTTAAATTAAATAAATATGCCTTATCTTCAACTTCCTTCTATTGCCCTAAAGTTGTGTCTAATTTCTAAAAACATCTTGACACTCATCCTTATTTAGAAAAAAGTCAACCTTGGATTTATGATTTGTGAGACAATTGACTCCTAGGATCACATCATATGATCCCAATGGTGTTTCATGAAGATCTACTATTTTAGTAAACTCAGGCAACTTAGTCTCTACTTTGACTAGACACTTATCAAATTTGACCTTTGATTCATTCCCATATTATATTGACCATGCATTTGTCATTATTTCATCCTTTATATATAATTTGATAAGCATTATAGGAGAAATGAAATATTTTGTATCTCTTATATAAATTAAAATAGAAATTGGATGATTAAAAAAACTACTTGATAGTTCTATTTGTGAAGCTTGATATTCAGCCTGTCAATTATAAATAACTACATGAATTCACTGCTGAAATTTACCTTAATGATAAGCTGAACCCTTATTATTTGATTTAGCCTAAGGACATTCTTTAGAAAAATGGTCACCTTCATAAATGAAGTCACCTCCAACTAGTCCTTTCTTTTAAATCTATTGGTTTTCATTGAAACCACCCTTGAAATCATTACCAGGTTTCTTGTTCCCTGAACCACTATTTAACTTGGTATTATGATTCTTCAACTGACCATTGGAACCTTTACTACTCCGCTTCTATTTATTCTTCTTCAAAGTTGGTTTATAAATTTAAATTTTCTTTTTTAACTTATCTCTAACTTGGGCAAGAGATTTTAATTTCTATTCTTGCTTGACTATTTTCTCAAACACTTGATATATGGTAGATGGACCATGCACATCTACTTTATAGCCTATTTGGGTTTTCAATCCCATGATGAATTTCATGATACTAAACCTCTCATCTACATGATACTAAGGTTTATTCTTAATAAACTTGGTGAATTGATCCTAGTATTCATTCACTAAGAAATCCCCCTTCTTAAGATTCTAAAAATCCATAAACTTTTGGTCAAAGTATAGCTATGGAAGCCATCATGACCTAAACATTGTCATAAACTATTCCCAAATGATGGTGGTTGAGTCAAGGTTCATCTCAAGCTTCTTGTTTTCCCACCAAGTCACTACTTCATTAGCAAGCTGATAAACTCCCCAAACTGCTTTCATGACTTTGAAATAATTATAAATCTCAAAATACTTCTCCATTTTTGTTATCCATGCTTCAACTTTATCTCCTAATACAATTCCATCAAACTTGGGTGGTTTCACCTTTTTCATGTCACATGATAGCTCTGCATCTACTCGAGATATTACATCTTATGACACCTCTTCATGCCTCTACTCTTAAATATTTCCTTGACCATTAGGATGCTCTTTAAGTTCTTCCTAAGCAATCTCCTCCTCATGTCCATGCACTTCCTATTCTGGGGATGTGATTTGGTCCCTAGTCTCTTGCATGGCTATGAGGAGTGATTCCAATTTTGTATCTTACTCAATCAAAAACTAATTTGGATCAATAGAGGGTTTAGTATTTGAGGTAACCTTACCTCTTGGTCTAGCATGCACCATTATTCTTCCTATTTACTAAGAAAATAAGTTTGTGCTAGTGGACACATTAAGTTTTGGAGTTTGAGCCTTAGCTTTGATACTACAATGTAATAAACCCCATTGGGTTTTACCAAAATATTGTAATATTTTTTAAAATTTAATTACATATATTCAACATATAGATTTAACCATGAGAAATCCTAACTAGTGATCTTTAACTAACTGTATTAATATAATTAACCATCAAGGTTATAACTAATCCACTTAGCTAAAGATCACCATGAACAAATATATAAATAATGAATAATACTGAATAACCACAAATATTGTATCACATCATAAATAAAATAGTATAAATTTAACCATAGATGATACAACATTATAGCCACTACTATAGAAGTATTATGTCTAAAAATTACAATTTTCAGCAATACATAGTAATATCAAAAATGATAAAAAATGATACACATATCCTTTGAGAAAGGTCTCCATGAACCAAGCATCACTATGTAATCTCAGGTGTAGTCTCAAGTATAGTACTCCATCTAGGATTCAGAACATCATTCAAGCATTTTTTCACAACAACCATAGAACATATATCCCTTGCACTATCTCCCAAACATGGGGATGGCCCTCCCTTCATGGATGGGTAGATAATGATGATGTATAAATCTAGAGTAAGAAACCAAAACTCATGTGTTGAGATATATAATATATAATTTCACAAACATTAATTTAATCCATTAAATGAAGTGAATATAATCCATACATTTAGTTTCTTACAAATAATAAATAGAATCCAAAAATAGTCCTTAATATTATCTAGACTATCAGTTGCTTCAATGACTATCATTATTGACAATTTTAACCCCATAGGTCAAATCGTCACCCCTACCATTTTAAACTTCATATATCATGTTGTTTGTCTTGCGAGTCAGTTATTGATCCTGAAAAGTCCTTGAAATAATCCATGATTAATAGGAATTTTGAGGCATACACTTTGATTTGCAAAGGATTTTTGTGAGAAAATCATCATGGAGGCTTATTTGGGTCCTTAAAGGGTGATTTTCAAGAAGTTCAAAGGGTTATTTCCTTTCGGGAAGGTCCATCTTTAAGGAACCTTTTAAAAAGGAATTATTTCGAAAGGAGGAATTTTTTTAAAAAAGGGTTCAAGAAAATTCTTTTGGAAGGAAAAGTCCAAGGAATTATTTTAAAAAAAAGGACTTTTCAAAAAGTCTGAAGGGTCCATTACAAAAATTTCAAAGGGTTCTTTGTAAAAATTCTAAAGTGTTCTTTACAAAAATTCCAAAGGGTTGTTTGCAAAAACAAAAGGCCACAAGGAAGTCTAAAACAATTCCTCTAAAGGAATAATCCCAAAGAAAAGTCAATGAATTATTTCTTTAAAAGGGCTAAAATAAATAGCCCAAGGAAATTATTTTGAATAAATTATCCATAGGAAATAGCCAAAGAGAAAAAATCTGAAGGAATTGATGATAGTTATGCAGACATCAACTTTAGCCTCAACAAATAGTTGTTGGGATTCAAATAACAAATGATGGTCCCAAAAACATCAATGTTTGAGCCCTGGTAAGTATCTATTCACAAAGGTCAAGTTTTCAAAGGGTTCATCAAGTTTTTCACAAGATTAACACTTGTCAAGATCTTATGATTGGTTATTGATAGTCATGGGAGTCCAAGACTACAGTAAGGAACATGCCAGGTTTTAAACGCAAGGATAAAATCATTCACACTTGGAAAAGACATGTAGCTACCTTTGACATGGATCTATCAGTTTTATCAAAAGGGACTTGAATGCATGAGGGGCTCAAGGATATTTGCAATGATTTTGTATGGCTGATCTAAGGATCAAAGTAATTACATGCTTTGAATGTTGATGATCACAAGAACAATAAGGAGTGATATGTAGTTACTGGTAACTTATTCTCTTAATTCCCCACTCTAACACACAAGTCCATCTTTTCTCTTTTCCTTTCTTCTATATATATATAAGCTTTTAAGCCATTGTAAAGATGTATTTTTTCTATGTTCGAAGAACATCTATATTTTTCCTCTTTTGATGAATAAGACAGAGTTTATATCTCCTTAAAAACTAATGTTTTAGTGTATTTTCATGGTCTATTGGGAGATGAAATTGATAGCTAAGGCTTCTTCTCATGTTATCCTTTATATTCTACCTATTTTTAGGTGTTAAGCTCATCCTTGTAGGTTGCATAGTGTGCTCTATCATCTTGTTTATATGGCAAGTGTAAGCTCTCTCTAGTGTCTTGGATATACCTATTGAAAAATTGCCTTAGATCATGCACAAGCTTAAGCCCCTATGTGAAATATTGATGCTCAAAGGCTATCATTAAGTATTATAGTTATATTTATGTCTTTGTTCATCTTCTTAGTGCATGCAAAGTAGATGAAGGTTATATTTTTAGTGTATCACCATCATATATAGGATTTCCCTTCAAGTTTCTTTCTTACCTTTTCCCTCTTCCCTTTTTCCTCAGTAATTTATGGCATAGACTAGGGATCCTAAGTGATACACTAAATGAAGATATCCCTTAGAATCTAGAGATTCAATCTATTGATTAGGTCACCCATAGCCTAGGATTATTTCCATGTTTCAACAAATGTGAAGGCCTAAAACTACCTTCACAAGGGTGTGATTTTGATTGACAACAATTTCTAGCATGCCCCATGGGACACTCTTGCTCCTTGTCATAGCTAAAGTTTGGAGCTGAGGAGAAGCATTTGAAATAAACGAGAATTTCTATCTTCATCACAAGCTAAATATTCTTTAGGTTGAAAAGTTCATAGTATCATTTAGGCAATTCTTTCATGCCAAAGGCTATCACAAGGTCAGCTAGTAAAGGTAATCCTTTTGAATTTATTGAGTTTCCTTATACATCATATAAGAGATCAAGGTTTAGTAGCACAAATCCATATCCTCAAAAGTAATATTTGTCTCCTAGTTATCCTACTATTCTAAACACTCCAATCCCCACTATCCAAAAGGCTATCAGAAACTAGGTGTTTGTTCCATTTAATAGAGATAGTTACCACTAAATTTAGCCCAAATTTATGACATTCCTATGTCTACCCCTAAGAGTATCCCATTCTTCTCAAGAGAAAATCAAACAACCCCTATTGATCACATCTAGGATGTATCTAATCTCTATTTAGTCCATAATGTTATTCAAGATAAATGTTGCTACTAGATTATTTACTGCTTCCTTCAAATAAAAAGCATTGTAGTGGTATATAAACCTCCCACTAATTTTTTTTTCTACCTAATATGAATTGGGTGTAGCCTTAGTCCAGCAATTTGAAGACAAATCTAATCACCTCTCTTTAGTTGAGCAATTAACTACCATAAGAGATCTCCTCTTGATTTTATGTCTGATTTTAACCTTAGATTGTAAAAAACATGGACTAATATACTTGTGTTGATTAGGCCATCCCCTGAATATGCATTCATGTATTATTTAAAATCCCTTAACTCTAACATTAGTGTGATGAAACAATCAATGGGTGGTACTACCTTACCAGATGCTTATGAGGTTTCAATAAGGGTAGAGAATAGTTTGATACAAGCTAGTAAGCTTTCTCCAAGACCTCCAATACCTATATTCTCAGAGTTGAGGTCTATTCTAGCCCCTCAAATTCATCAAATTCCATCCTTATCTCCTATTCCATCCCCTTAAGCTCAAATTATAGCCCCTACTAGTCAAGCTAGTGAGATAGGAGAGTTGAAAATATTTCTATAGTCATTTTCATAATGAAATATTAAAACTCAAGAGGTAATAATTTTGGGCTAATAATCTTTATCAGCAATAAAATCAAACTACTTAATATCCCTTTACAAATCAAAAGCTTTCTTATTAGGGTTTCAGAGAGAATAGACCACCTTACCAAGCACAAGGAGCCATAAATATAGCTAAGCCATATTCTTACCTTGATCATAATGCTCATTCTAATTCAAAATCCATTATTCCCATCCCACCTCAAAATAACTTGATGCAAGATTCAGGTTGGCAGCCCCCAAATTTCAATGATGCTCAAAACCAGGCCTTGGTATCACAAAACATCACTATGCCACAAATAACACAAGAAGAGTTTTCTTTTCAAGGTGGTAATTACCAATATATAGGTTTGAAATCACAAGGAGATACTAATAATTTCAAGGGTAGCTTGATGCCATTAATGTGAATTGGCAAATGGATGATCATGTTGTTTTTACTCAGGGTGTTGAGTTTAACAATGCAAGTGGTCAAGTTGTAGTTGTAACTAAAGCTAAAAGAAGATCCATTAATGAGGATCATGAGGTGAAAAATTCTTCAAATACTCCTAATATTTTTTCCAAGATTAAAAAATATCAATGTGTTGCCCCTATGACTCATAAAAATTAGAATATATAGGTCAGTAAAGTTCATCAAATACCTCTAATTCATGAGTAACCAATGCTTCAAAAAGTGCAACCAAAGGTTGGTGGGTTTATTTTAAATGTATGGGATTACATGAAGAAGTATAATATCAACATTATCATGTGGGATTATCTTTCCATTCTAGGACAAAATGATATGCTCACCCATGATCTTTTAGTTCTCAAATTATCTCCAAAGTCAATTGAGAAAGAAGGTATTGTCTTAACTAATTCAGATATACCAACTAAAAAAAATGTGAATAAGATGGTAAAGGTGGACAAAAATAAGTTAAAATAGAATAATAATCCTCCTTTCTACCTTTCTTTGATAGTGGTTGATACTTTAGTTCATAACTATATGGTGGATAGTGGAGCTAGTAGCACAATTATGCCTAAGTAGATTGCAAACAAGCTTGGCCTTGTTTATGAGAAAAATACTAAGGGGGTATTTCAATTGGATGGGTCACCAAAAAATATAGTAGGCATCATCAAAAATCTGAAATTGACATTACATGTTTGTCCCAGTGTTACTATTCACTAGGATGTTGTCATGGTAGACTTGCCTCCTTACTATTTATCAATTGAATATAATTATTTGATGTTTATAACTAGGTATGGTACCAAGGTGACAATTCATTCTTAACATATTGCATGTTTTCATTTGGAGCCATATATGCCAAGTGTTATGAACACTAACTGTATCATCTCGGATGAGGTACCAAAAACTAGTGGAGTTGAAAAATAACCACCTTTGGATGGATTTCCATATTTTTTTCTAGATGAGTGGAATTATACTTTTCATGATCATGATCCTTATAATCTAATTAAATAATGACTTAGTGTGTATTGCCTTCATGAGAATGATGCACCAATTCTAGCCATTGTTAAGGATGATGAGTCTAATGAAGGTTTATGTCAATTGTACTTTGATGGATTAAGGAATATAAATGTTATCAAGGCTGGAATTATTTTGGTTTCTCCAAAAAATCAAAGGTATTTCTCTACTATTGAGTTCTATTTTGGTTGTTCAAATAATTTTGTAGAGTATGAGGCACTAGTTCACAGTTTGTAGTGGGCTAGGAAGATGAAAATCAATGCTTTGTAAGTTTATGGTGATAGTGAACTTATAGTTCACCAAGTAATAGGTTTTAATATATGTAAAAAATTGTTTCTTAAATATTTTAAGCATAAATATGGGACTTACTTGAATATTTTCAAGTGTTTAACATTCAGGCAATACCAAGAGGTGAAAATAAACATTAGATAGGTTGGTTATCATTGCGACACAATTTAGTATCCCAGCTAATATAAAAAGCAAAAAAAATTAGTCACACATAAAGGTTGTTGTAAGTCCTATTCTAGATAATCATGAGAATTGGCAAGTGTTCAAAGATGACAATCAAATTGTGGGATTCTTACAAGAGGAGGCCAAGTTTTCATCAAGAAACCAATCAAAGTAATTGCAGTAGTTTGGTGATCAGATTGTGTAACTAAAAAAAAACAAGTTACCTAATGGATTGGTCACACTTAAGAACATTTTCAATGGTGATGACGAGTTAAGGAAGGAGAACTCATCCTTGTCAAAAAAATAAGAGCACGATGCCAATGTAGAGATTATAGTTGGTAAAAATTTGAATTTAGATAAGATATGTACTCCTTCACAAAAAAAATATTTCATTATTTTATGAATAGGTTTTACTAATGTATTTACATGGTAGTATAGTGATCTCAAGCGATTTGATCCAAGTCTAGCTCAACACACCATTGAGTTAGAGGTTGAAACTAAACTAGTGAGACAAAGACAAAGGCCCATTAATCCTAAGCTTGAGCCTTTGATGAGAGCTGAGCTTCATACGCTCATAGAGATAGCTATTATATTTCTAATCAATAACTCAAATTGGGTGGCAAATTTTGTTCTGGTATGTAAAAAGAATAGTGAGATTAGATTGTGTGTTGACTTCCATGATTTGAACAAAGCTTCATTTAAAACTCACTATCCATTTCCATCAATGGAATAAATTTTATAGTTGATTGTAGGTTTAGAGAGGTTTTCTTTGTTAGATGGATATAGTGGCTATAATCATATTTTGGTCAAGGAAGAGGACCAATTTAAGACAACCTTTAAAACCAAGTGGGGGACATTTGCATACAGAAAGATGCCCTTTAGTTTATCTAATGTTGGAGCAACATTTCAAAGAGCCATGGACATGGAATTCCAAGGCCTTATTAATAAGTTTTTACTTGTTAATTTGGATGATATAATAGTATTTTCAAAGAGTGCAAGTGATTCCATGGTTCATCTTAGGCAAGTGTTTGAAAGGTGTAGGCAATTTAGGGTATCTCTAAATCCCAAAAAGTGTGTCTTTTTAGTTCATGAAATTAAGCTCCTTGGACATGTGGTTTCAAAGTATGGTTTAAGAATAGATTTTGAAAGGATAACTCCATTATTTCACTCTCATTGCCTAAGCACAAAAAGGCTTTGCAAAGATTCTTAGGGAAAATCAATTTCATAAGGAGATATATCTTAGATTTTGCCATTTTAGCTAAGACATTTACAACCATGTTAAAGAAGAATCAGAGCTTCAGATGGTCCAAATAAGGAATAAAGATTTTTGAGGATATTAAGAAGGTCATAGCTAGTGCTCCTACACTTATCTAGATTTCACAAAGGATTTTATCTTGTATACATATGCTAATATGGATACCATTTCAAGCATTCTTATCCAACAAAATCATGAAGCTTTGGAGTACCCAATAGCCTTTTTTACTTAAGGCTTGGAAGAGTATGAAACAAGGTACTATTTTGTTGAAAAGCACGTACTTTATTTATAGGGTCTCTCAAAAAGTTTAGATAATTGTTGTCTAACAATAAGATATACCAAGCATCAAGGAGTTCCTTTTAAACAAATATATAAATGAGAAGAGAGCTAGTTGGATAATAAAATTAATGGAGTATAATGTGGAAATTAAGGTCACAAAGCTTATTAGAGACAAATTAATTTGTGAGCATCTATCTCAAGACTTGCAAGAGACTAATGAGGTTGTTTTGGTGTCAAATGATGAAAAGGTTTCAGATGGTCATACCTCACCTTTCATCTAGTTTAATGACTTGGTAAGCTATCTCCAAGATGGTATTTATCCCTCTCATCTAAGTACTTCAAAAATAATATATTTTAGGTTGCAATTAATTCCATTTTTTCATGTTGATGGTGTTTTGTTCAAGAAAGATATCAATGGTATGTTACTAAGGTGTATTAAGCCAAGACAAACTTAGAGGTTGCTTGAAGAATTCCATGATGGACATGGTAAAGTAAATTTTTATGAAAGAACTAAAGCCATTAAGGTCATGATATGTGGGCACTATTGTTTTAGTATTTTTGGTGATTGCCATGCATGAGTTAGGAAGTGAAAATAGTGTGATATGTTTGTAGGAAAAGTGAAACTTGCAGCCTTACCTCTTCATCCAATTATAGTGGATCATCCCTTTGTCCAATGGATATTGGACATTATTGGTCTCATAAATCCTCCTTCAATTTTAGGACATAAATGGATTCTAACTGATATAGATTACTTCACACATTGGATAGAAATAGTGGCATTGAAAGAAGCAAATGAAACCAATGTTCTAGATTTATATGAAGGTTTGCTTACTAGATTCAAAGTTTCTTCAACTATTATTTTTTATAATGTAATGGATTTTGTGGGAACTAGGATTACTTAATGGGATATCCAACATGGGATTTATCTTAGAACTTCATCAAACTATTATCCATAAGGCAATAGCCTTGTTAAATCTATGAATAAGAACCTATTGAGGATCATAAGAAGGATTATTGAAGATAATCAGAGGTCATGGCATCTCAAGTTGAAGTTAGCTCTATGGTCTGATAGGATTACCTACAAAATATCAATAGCCAACTCTCCATACAAGTTGGTATATGGTAAGGAAACAAAGCTACCCATTTCTCTTTAGTTTCCTTCTTTAAAACCAATGCATCAACTTGAGTTGTTGGAGAATGAGCCTATGGAGATCAAGTATGCTGAGCTTATGGATTTGGGAGAAGTAAGAAATCATTCCATGCTAGCCATGGAAATTCATCAATCATAAGTGAAGAGAGATTTTGACAAAGGATATTCTTCACAAAGTTTTAAAGAAGGAGATTTAATCCTCAAATGGGATGAGGATAGAGCTAAACTAGGAAGGCACACAAAGTTTGACTCCCTTTGGAGTGACTCATACACAATCTCTAGCTACAAATCCCACAATGCTTTCTAACTTATAAATATAGATGATGAGGAGCTTATAATCTCAGTCAATAGGATACATTTAAAATATTGTTACTGAAGAGCTAAGATCTGTGTACATAGTTTATTTTTTTTCCTCCAAGTGTTATTCAAGCACATTAGTTGTTTTTGTTTTGTCATAAATAAGTGCTTTATTTGCACTTTTTCTTTGTTTAGTTAGTTTTCCCTACTTTGTATGTTTTCCTTCTTGTTTTAGAGGTTGAAATTTGTCTTATTTAAAATAAAAAGTTGTACTTGTAGTCATGGATCAAATTTATCATTTCTTTGTGAGTCAAAATGTCATGTATATGGTCTGGTTATCAAGCATAGAAGGCATGTTTCCTAGTTGAGTCACCAAAATGTTGACAATTTTGACCCCACAAGTCAAATTATCATCCCTACCATTTGAAACTTTGCATATCATGCCAATTTGTCTTGTGAGTCAGTTATTGGTCCTAAAAAGTCCTTGAAATAATCCATGATTAATAGACCTTTTGAGGCATTCACTTTGGCTTTCAGAGGATTTTTTTTGACAAAATCATCATGGAGGCTTCTTCGGGTCCTTAAAGGGTCATTTTAAGGAAGTTAAAAGTGTTCTTTCCTTTTGAGAAGGTCTATCCTCAAGAAACCCTTAAAAAAGGAATTCTTTTAGAAGGACTTAAAAAAAAAGGGTTTGAGAAAATTCTTTTGGGAGGAAAAGTATGAGGAATTCTTTTGAAAAAAGGACTTTTCAAAATGTCTTAAGGGTCCATTACAAAATTTTTGAAGGGTTCTTTGCAAAAAATCCAAAGGGTTATTTACAAAAAGTCCAAAAGGTAATTTCCTTTCAGAAAAGATATTTTCAAGGTTTCCAAAAGGACTTTACAAAAATATGAAGGGTCCATTGCAAAAACTCTGAAGGGCACTTCTAAAAAAAAGGGGTCATTTTCAAGAAAGCCAAAGGGTACTTTCTTTTTAAAAAGGGAATTTCAAGTAGAAAAAGAGGAACTTTTCAAAAATCTAAAGGTCCATTTTTAAATAAAACTCTGAAGGAATGGTTCAAGTCTAAAAGGTCTGAATGAATTCTTTCGAGAGAACATTGCAAGATCCCAAAGACATAATTTCCTTCAGACGTTTTGTCTAAAGGAATTGTTCAAGGAATTTATTTTGGGAGAGAAGTCTAAATAAATTATTTCAAGGTGAAAATGCTAAAGTAATAAGCCACAGACAAATTGTCTGAAAGAAAAGTCCATTATCAAAATGTTGAAGGAATTCCTTTAGGAGAAAATAAGTCCACAAAAAGGAGGAAAATAAAAGACCATAAGGAAGTCCAAAAAAATTCCTTTGAAGGAAGAATACTAAATAAAATTCAATGAATTCTTTCAAAAAAAGGGCCAAAAAGATAGCCTAATGAAATTCTTTCGAAGGAATTGTCTGTAAGAAATGGTCAAAGAGAAAAAATCTGAAGGAATTGATGATAGTTGTATGAACATCAAATTTATCCTCAAAAAATAGCTATTAGGATTTAAATAACAAATGACGGGCCTAAAAACACCAAAGTTTGAGCCTTGATAAGTAGCCATTCATAAAGGTCAAGTTTTCAAAGGTTTCATCAATATTACCACAAGCTTGACACTTGTCAAGTTCTCATGATCAGTTATCGATGGTCATGGGATTCCAAGATTAAAGTAAGGAGCACACCTAGTTTTAAATGCAAGGATAAAATCATTCACACTTGGCAGAGACATGCAGCTACCTTTGACATGGCTCTATAAATTCTATCAAAAGGGACTTGAATGCACGAGGGGATCGAGGAGATTTGTAGTGATTTTGGATGGCTGATCTCATGATCAAAGTAATTACATGCTTTTAATGTTGAGGAGCTCAAGAATAATGAGTGATTTTTAGTTACTAGTAAGTTTTTCTCTCAGTTCCCCACTCTGACATGCAAGTCTCTCTTCTCTCTTGTCCTTTCTTCTATCTATACAAGCTTTCAAGCCAATGTAAAGATGGATTTTTCCATGTTCAGAGAACATCTATAATTTGCCTCTTTTCATGAATAAGATAGAGTTAATATCTCCTCAAAAGCTTGTGTTTTAGTGTATTTTCATGGTCTGTTGGTAGATGAAAGTGATAGCTAAGTCTTCCTCTCATCTTATCCTTACCATTATACCTATTTGAATTTTTTAAGGTCATCCTTGTAGGTCGCATAGTGTGCTCTATCATCTTATTTGTATGGCAAGTGCAAGATCTCTAGAGTGTCTTTGATAGACCTATTAAATAATTGCCTTAGATCATGCACAAGCTCGAGCCCTTATGTAGAATAATGATGCTTGAAGGCTACCATTTGAATAGTGTAATTAGATTCACATCCTTAATCATCATCTCAGTGTATGTCAAGCAAATGAAGGTCATATTTTTGGTGTATGACCATCATAGATAGGATTTCCCTTCAAGTTTCTTTCTTACCTTTTTCATCTTCCCTTTTCCTTAGAAATTTATGGCATATACTAGGTATCCTAAGCGATACACCAAAAGGAGATAGCCCTTAAAATATAGAGAGTTAATTCATTGATTAGGTCACCCATAGCCTAGGATTATTTTCATGTTTTAGTAGATTGTGAAGACCTAAAACTGTGTTCACAGGGGTTTGAGTTTGATTGACAACAATTATTTCTCCATGAAATAATATTATAACCCTATCTAAATAAATAATTCATATTCCACATATAACAATAGCTAGTCTAAACATACTATTATGTTTAATATTTAAACTCTTAAATATCTTAGCTTAATGATTTTATTCAAACATTAAAATATAACAAGCAATCATTTACACATTGTTATGTTAATAAAAATTATAACACAACTAAATGAATCAATTATATAATTCACATGTACTAATATATAAATAATTTGTTTTATATATTATAATACTAAGTTGACATCCATTGGCATATGCCTCAATGTTTATTGTATACGTAAAGTATATAGACAGTTTACATATAAAGGCCCCATAACCTTTTTCAATAAACTAAGAAATTCCATTTTCCCATGATAAATAAACATAGAGAATTCTATAATTCAAAGTTAGTTCTCATTTATTCATCAACACATTCTAATCATTTAAATCTAAAAAATCATTCAAGCTTTTCTAATTGAATAATATTCATAAGTTCAAATATAAAAAATCACAATCACCTTTGCCCAATTTGGGTATTAACAAAACAACAAATAACACTTAATATAATACCTACTAGGGAATTGTTTGCAATGTCTCTAATTTTGACAAATAAAATAACTACAACACAAATTCAAATTCCTTATTCGATTATGGTTTATTAAAACTATGACTTAGATGAATAACATAAATAAAATCATGTTATTGAACCTGCATATCCAAGATCCCTATGAAATAAGCAATAATTACACAATTTACTTGTTATAACAGCAATACACAATCCTCTCTGAGTATAAGCAATGCTCATAGTAAAATAACTAAATTATGCCATTAATTACTTATCAATCCACTAGTATACATACTTTCATAAATCCAAATGCAAACCTATAGTCATATTTTTCATCTACTTGTACTTGGGTTACACAAAGTGACTACGTAGAAAAGATCCCATTTCTTCACATAATCCATTATGAATAATTCAAGATTTCATAACCAAGAAAAAAGTTTAAACTATCATTTATGCCCATTCCAAACAAACAAATTTATCTTCTAAATGTAATACACACAATCACCCATTAAATTTCAACTATATATATATATATATATATATATATATATATATATATATATATATATATATATATATATATATATATATATGTATGTATGTATATATGTATATATATATATATATATATATATATATATATATATATATGTATGTATATATATATATATATATATATATGTATATATGTATATATATATATATATATATATATATATATATATATATATATATATATATATATATATGTATATATATATATGTATATGTATATATATATATGTATATATATATATATGTATGTATATATATATATATATGTATATATATATATGTATATATATATATATATATACATATATATGTATGTATATATACATACATACATATATATACACACATATTGTCACATATTATAGTTTGTCAATTCATCAAACAAGTGTGTGTGTGTGTGTGTGTGTGTATATATATATATATATATATTTATATATTTATATGAAAAAATATATATTATGAGTATACATATTTATATGTAATTAGAATTAATCAAATATACTCATGTATATATATTCATTACCCCTGAAAACCCTCAATCATAAACCAAAAAGTTCAATTGGTTTAATAGTTGAATGATCATACACACAAACATTGTTGAGTCTATGTTTCAAAATACCCAAAAAAAATATATATCAACCTCATTCAAGATAAATAACTCAAGCCAAATTGTATATATACCCATAAGAATAATTCCCCATTTTGAACAATGATACTCAAATTGTTAAGGAGGGTTAACATGGAGTTTATAAAGCCTATATTTATCATGGCCAAGGCCTACTAATCTATCCCCAACCTACCCAAGTTGTTTTGGGTTGGATATAGTGTTATATGGATGTTGAGCCCTTCACAGGGCCCTATATACACTCCTTAGTAGTTTTTCCAAAAAAAATTTAAAAAAAAGTAACCTAAAAGCAATTTGGAAATCCATTCAATAAAAAGTATTACACACATGTATTTAAATGACAAAACCAGCCTAGTAAAATGTATGTATGACAAAGAATCCAATCCAAAAGATGATCCAATTCGTTCTTCTTTGTACTTGTTCTCCACCTTCTATCTTTTCATGTCAATATGTTGTGAGCCATCTCATTCACAACCCCCTACTATCCTCTTTTTATTTTTTTTTCGTCAACCTACTTGCCTTACAATTCTCTATCATTAATAATAGATAAAACTCATTCAAAATTATGCATGCCTAGATAGCTAAACCAACTCATAGTTTGCCTCCATGAAAACATAGTGAACCCCATCATTTTATCTCAAACATTGCTTAACTAAATTCAACGGGTGATTAGTAACCTAATCATCTCGATGCTTCTCTCCAATCCCTAATTAATCATATTATATTACTTTATCAAATCCACATGATAATGATTTAAAATTCCATCATCAACCATCTAAATCACATAAGTCACATAATCTCTATGTCTTATTCCATGTAAGACTATCAATGAGTTGATAATTTAAAGTATTCCCATAGATCGATTAAACACATTAATGATTATATAAATTGGCAATTCAACTAGGTATACTTAGACTAGAGTTTTACATTGAAATTTTATCCACTAACATACATAACAATTATAATGATTTCCTAAAATCATTTACATAACTAACATTAATATATTCATTTATATATAATGAATATTAATCCTTAAATTAAACAGTTAATCAAATATATTTTAAAATAATGTTTTTATCATTCAACATTATAACAAAATATCATAATAATAATTTTTAATTATTATTATCTAAAAATTATAGATCAATTAACAATTATATAATCCATCAAACATCATAATGTTTTACTATATAACCATATATAATAATATAGTGAGATAAGTAAACAAATAAATTCATTCATTTAGCCAAAAAAGATGCACTACCTAAGATCACAATATCAGTGAAATCACTAAAATAATCAACATGATCATCATCAACAATCAAGATTATACTATAAAGGATATTAACAATCACCTAAAGTAAAAGTACACAAAACATGTTATGCTATCCATATCAAAAAATCACAAAACATGATATACTAAGTGGTGTGTGTAAGGGTTTCTGGATTCATTCTTTGTCATCCCCCAACGTCTCCATATAAACCACCCTCTTTGATGATGCTCTCCCTTTATCACACTCTAAAGGAATAATTTCTCCTGCATCCACCTCACAACAATGAAGGTAGTTATCTTGAAACATCATTATATCCATGAAATAATTTTGTATAATAATCAAACATGACTATAATAAACTAAATGTAAAAGTACTACTAATTCATGGAAAACTAATAATGTAAATTAAGCAACACAAATTGTCCCATAATCAACATATATCATCAAGCTTAATCGAATATTGGTTAAATAACTAATCAACCATAATAATCCATAGATCAAATAAGTTATTTAGATTAGAGAGAAATTGGGATGTAAAAAAAATGGCATCATGTTAGTTGCAGATAATAATGTGTAGGAACACATTCTTGGCATTGGATCATGCTTGGTTAGGAGATGCAATAGCTATTTCAACCTCAAGAACATCCTACCCCATATGAAAAAAATATAGTTTTTAAGGTGAACTTCCCACACGCTAAAAAATATTCTAATTCATTTACCAAAAAAAAAAAAAAAAAAACTATTACATGTGTGTTAAATCCTTATAAGTTCACACTAGATTATGTATATTCAAAATAAAATACAAATCCATGAAAAATAATATAGTGGTCATTGTTAAAATATTATTTTTATGTAGTTAAGAGACAAGTTTGTGTCATCTAATTGACATTTCCACTTTCAAGACCTCCCATTATAGATAAATCAATTGTAACAAATTGGGATAGGAAAATTACATATGTTTTAAGGACCTTGACCTTGTAATCCACTTGGATACACAATTTTTCAACTACTTTGGCATGGATAAACAATGAAAAACAACGTTTAAGATGTTTAAGATGTAATTGGAGATCTCAACTTCTCATGATTCATGGTTTAAAACTAGAATTACCACCAAGTTTGTGGCGTAAAATGACATTTAGGACCACATTCTTTCCCTCAGAGTATTACTGGTTAAGAGGATTACCCATTTTGACATCAAGAACATCCTTCCCTATATGAAAAATTATATTTTTTAAGGTGAACTTTAGAATCATAAAAATAAAAAATCTAAGTTATTTACATGAACCAAAATAACCATCTAGTGAGTGTGAAATACATATATTTTCACCCTAGATCATTTTGATCAAACATAAGAGACGAATCTATGGTAAAGATATATTAATCATTATTGAAATGTTATCTTAATGTAGTCAAGAGATAAGTTCATGTCCTCTAAATTATTTTTCCACTTATTGGACCTCCCCTTTCAAATACATTCATTTAAACACATTATTATAATTAAATAACATATTTTCCTAGGACCATAACCTCTAAATCCATATAAATACATGTTTTTACAATTGCTTCGGCATGGATAAATATTGACTGCAAATATTGTCAATATTTATGCAATAGTTGGAGATCTCTACCTCTGGTGATTTGTTACTTAAAATTGGCATCACCACCACATTAGGGGTGGTGAATATTTATTAGGACCATTTTCTTACCCTCAAAGTGTGCCTAATTAGGATACAAAGTACCCATTTCACCATCAAGTGAATATGGAATTATATATTAATGGTATCAACCTTCTCTTAATATTTTATTAATCTTCTCTTAGCTTCAAGAATATATAATTATATACTAATGGTCCCAAGCACGTCAAGATAGAAACTTATTTCGAACCAATAACATATAATAAATATGTTAGTAATTAATTAAATTTAAATGTATATATACTATCTAAAAAATCAATAAAATTTGATAAAATTAAACACATTTACATTTAAGAACTCAACATACCTTGGAATTTCAAGCCAAGAAACCACTAGGATATACTCTACTCTTAATAGTATCAAGAATGGATTCATGTTAACACTCATGAACCTTCCATATATTTATGTTTAATAGCCTCCCTTGATATTTGAAAAATTAAACATTTTTTCACAAGAACCAAACTTGAATAGTGTAGTATCTCCTTATGTATTTCATAGTCTTTAGAAAACCATAAATCTGAATTTAAATTGGATATCATTGTATCCATGTTCTAGTAACTACCAAAAAACTAGTGGGATAGTCCATGTTTTCTCCATTTATGATTGGGGATGTCAAGTTTCATTTTTTCCTCTACACATTGAAAAAAGTAGTAATATGTTCCCTCTTCATTGTCTTCATTAATAATAATTGAAAAAGAATTATCTATATTAAAAAATATAACATTTTTTTATTAATTTTGTTAATAGATAATGATAATCCAGTAAATAATGATTGATATTGTACCTGGTTGCAAATTCATCTCTTACCTAGTTGTAATAGATTAGATACATGGTCAAAGTCATTTGATGATGCCATATTTATAAGTTATAATTCTATTGGAAGTTAATATATGTCGATTGGACATAGATATCTATAGTTGCATTCCCCCACCCACTGTTGTTACTTAAACTCATTCCAAACAAAGTTCATGAATTATGAACAAAAACATGTCATATGCCTCATATGAACCATCCAAGATCCTACATTTGATATATGAAATGATTTGAACTCACTTGATCTTATTATATTCATATAATCCTCATACTTGGAAATTTTTCTTCCTCTATTAACCAAAAATATTTATAAACACTACAGTTTTCTTAGCACCATAGGCCATTTTCTCATAACACCATTTAACAATTATTTTTTCATCAGTCAAATTAGTATCATATTCGAACTTAAACTCTTCTCTTACAAGGGATATTTTCACAAAATATTTGGCATCATCATGTTGCCTTTTACATGGCTAACCGTAGTGAAACTTTAAATATTTTATATACTAGTGGTAACATTCATATTTATCAACATGTGAAACATTAGTGAATTCTTAAATTATGATGTAAAATTTCTAGACCAAATATAATGTTGATTTAAATTAATGTTCCTCTCAATAAACTTTCCATATAACATCTAAAAATAGTATTTCATATACTTTGTAGGAATGTAATGATCATTACTAACATATAAATGGTGTTCCATTAATATTTTTTCAATATTTCTCTATATTATTATATGCATGCATGAATGTTATATGAATAAAAAGGGAAACCTATATTGAGTTGTAATACACTGAAATTGAACCTCCATTTGTGGTTATAATGTGTAATTATTATAAAATTTTACTACTAAAATAATAGAACCAAGTGGGAATGTGTCCTAGCATAACTTGATTTTTTAATCCAACCATTGAGCTCTTTGTATGTGCCTTGCATACTCATAAAACAATTCCCCCTAAATTTGATATTAAACTTTGAAATAAGTATTTGTTTTATAACAAACTCACACCTTTTAGATTTATTTCCATATTTTAATTAAGGTCATAGATTTTTATTTTCTAAAACTAAATAATTATTCTCTAGTTTCACTTGTACTCTTTTCATGGATATAATTTTTAAATTTTGGAAATCCACCACAAATGTTGTAAGTTCCACCTAAACATGCTTTGTTATTAAAATATTATCCATCTAGTCCCCAAAAAAATGGCTAGAACAAATACCATTGTTATTTTTAGTGGGCTTCCATTCCACACTCTTGACAAATGTTCTCAATATCTAAAGTACAACATACCTAATGAAAAAAATCGTAAGGCATTAAAAATTCAACATGTTTCCTACATAAAAAAATGGTGTATGTGTGATTTATTTTGTCATATAAGTTATCCATGTAAAAATATCTTTGAATAATAGATTTTTTTGGATATTTGTGAAAAACATTATAGAAATATTTTTGGGTTCATATCTAATAACCATTTCAAATACAATTCATGATTATAAAAAACAAGTCTTATTTTCATTATATCTCTTATATTGTGTGAAACTCTTGTGTTGTATTTCCAAAATTGTGAAATTAAATCTTTGAGAGCATTCACTATAGCCTTGTCTTTATATGGAAGTATGATAGAGAATAATAATAAGTCATTATAATTTGCATCATCACATATTTTATGTTTCCTAATTTATTTCATTAGTATTTTTATATCCATGTTCAATGTTTTGCTGTTTGTCTAACCAAGTGTTATCTCCCTATTTGATCCCTTACTATACAAATGATAATTAAATGTTAGGTAGCATTACTATCTTTGGTACATTTTTCACAGATATAATATGGTATTTAGTATGTATATTTTCAACAATTTCCTTGTTTTGACCATCAATATTAGATGTTATCAGTCTTAGAGTGTTTATTATAGGTCTCATCTTAAGCAATTTCATTAGTGAAACAAACGATTGACATCTTCAAGTATCATTTAAATTTTCAAAATAATTATCCCAAATAATTGTAGCCTTTCTTTTTGAATGGTGGTTAAAAAAATTCTTAGGCATTGGTTTCAAAAAAAAAACTCATCAAATTCAATTAACAAATGGGTCTTCTATGTAAAATCATAGCAGGTGTTATTAATGGTATTAATGGTTATTACTAGTTTATTCATTTTGTATACTTATATAGTTTTATCCATTGTTGCTTTCACTATTTAGTGTTTCTATGGAATTTTATTCATTTTTAATTTAATCATTATTTTTTTACATGTACTTGTCTTCATTGTTATGGGTAAATCATCATGCATATTATCATCATCATAAAAAATTAAAAACTATATAATTTGAATGTGGACTTGAAATATAGTTTAGAATTTGAAGTAAACATCTATCATCCTTTATTAAATTTCATCATTACTTATGACATTTCATTCATTGGGGATATAATATGTACCTTTTCTTGCACATAATATTTGCATTTGATGCATTTATGACACTTTTAATTGCTCTAAAAATTTTCACTTAAAAAAAAAATTTAAGCTATGATTATAAAATTTTGATACATTTTAAGGATGGGGACGAATATGAAATTATTAAAAAATAACTTTCATCACTAAGCAGAGTGTAGAATGATGCATAGCAGAATTATGGGGACAAAAATATCGATATAAAAAATAATGGCATTGTGACCTAAATTATATTTTTAATCAAAGGAATGCATAAATTATTTAAAACATATGTTATGTAATGATTATGTGTTATAATATGTATTCATTACTTAATTTATTTTTATATTAATACCCTCTACTACTATGCTTCTACAAACATGATGAATCCATCACATGTTATATTTAAAATTAGGTTTGAAATGGGCTTAAAGTTGCCTAGATCACATCATTAATTACACCAATTGACTAATTTATTTAGTTTTTTATAAATAAATGTTGATGAAACCATAAATCACATCATATAAAATCAAAATTAGGTTCATGGGGATCAATTTAGGCCAAATCATGTCACTGATCACACCAATTAACTAATTGGCTCAACTCCTAAAGGAATCAATGTTAATTTATTCCCAAATCACATCCTAAATCACATCCTATTATTATAATCAGGTTTAAATAGCTCAAGTTATCCCTAATTCCATACAAAATTTAACCAACCAATTATTTGGTTCACACTGATGAATTAAGGCTAATTAATCCCCAAATCACATCATATATAACCAAAATTAGGTTTGAAAAGGGCTCAATATGTCCAAAATTAAATTAGTGGTTTCACTAATTAACTAATTACCCTAATTTTTAATAATATGAGGGATAATTGATCTCCTGATCACATATTATAGTTGTAGTTAGGTTGGAGGGGCTAAAACTTGCCCTAACTACCTTCATGATTGACCTAATCAACTATTTGGTTCTATTTAACCCTAAAATGTAGATATGGATAATTTAAGCGTAATTGAGTAGAGATAGCCTAGGGTACAAGGATGGTAGACTATATCTAAAGTAGACCAATTAATTATGAAACTCAGATATAACATATATTAAATTTATTATGCTAAGATGCTAAAGATAGAAAGTATATCTATGCTAGATATAATAATGTTAATGAAAACAAGATGCTTAGTTGGTTATGATCAGAATACAAATCTGGATATAGAATAGGCATATATTATATTGATATAGATTCTAGAATAGTCATTGATTCTAAAAACTATACTTTTATAGCTATGGACACTTACAATGACCTAATATGTTGACATTATTGTATGAATTAGACACATGTCCATTACTGAACACCTACTACAACTATATGCATCCACTTAGATTATTCTAATTTCTTTATCAACTTTGTTCTTATGCATTCAGATTTGGGTCATGCACTATCACTCCTTGTCAAAGAGTAAAATCCTAATTTTTCCTCTTCATAGTGATAGTGGTAAAAATAGGTTAGTGGGTACATGGTGTTGAACTACTCTAAATACCCCTCTAATAATTAGTATTGCCTAAATAGTCAATACTCTAAAGAGGGCCTCGTACTTATGTATTTCTCCCTTATGTGTCAGATTACAAGTGTGGGAATCATTCAATGTGTGATAAATAATTACAATAGGGACTTAGCTTGTAACTTATTAAATATATCTCTTAGGATACTCCTTTAGTACCTCATAATTATAAATATTATGTCTTTATGACTGATATGTGAATAGGAAAAATAGGGAAAATTTGGTCACTTGAGTCTTTTTGTAAGTTGCCTTGATATTTTCTAGATTTATGTTAGGTGAGGAATGAGTGAGGATTGATTTTGTATTTATATCAATCCATTTAGAGAATATATCACATTAAATCACTTAGGCCAACCATAAAAATACATTTCATTTTTAAATTAGATGACTTTAGGGCAATGGGTACTTGCATTTAGATAGGACACTTATATCGATGAATGCAAATGATTGGGATGTAAGTGTCTATCAAGCTATAAATAAACACAATTCCAAAACTTGAAAATATGGAATATAAGTAGGTTTACAACATTCTAGGCAAGATAAAGGCTTGGGTCAACACCATAACGCACATAAAGATAGTTCATGTGAGCCTTTTGGTAATGGGAAATGTCTAAAAGTTGAAGCTACATACATGATATGTTTTTATAAAGTGTGTAAGACTAAGGTGCCATATAACTTATATATGGTGTCTAAATTGCCTCATCCCTCCAATCTAGTGATGAAATTACCAATTTAAAGGAAATAAATGTGTACCTAGGTGTGTATAACACACCTTACCTTTGATTGAGTCTAGATTGAGTGATTTTCTAGTGACTAACTTGCAACCAAGAGCTTGTTATAGTATATAATCAATGCATATAATCTAAAATTTAAAATTATTTAATTAATTTAAATTGAAAGAGAGTAAGGTTTAGGAGTACACCTGTGTATCGATGTAATCATCTTGCTATTTGTAAATTTGATTTAAAAGATGCATCATTATGAATCACTAAAACTGAGATTAGGATAAATATAAATCTATAAAGTGAATATATCTAAAGAGATATAGAGATAATGGAGGACACATTCCCCCAACCTTGGATAAAATATGAGTTACCACTTGACTATTGAGATTAACACAACCATGTAACCCAATCATATTTTTAACTTGGTGAGTGTGAGTGAATCAAGTCAACTCACACTATAAATATGATGAGGTTTGATGATGTAATAAATTTCAGCCTATAAACTTGGAAATATTGAGTGATTTAATCACCTCATCCATGCCAAAAAATGAACCAAGTACTATATTAGATTGGCTCAATATAGTCTATAAAATTCTAATTTGGTGGGTAATGATAGTCCCTAAAAGTGTTTATAATATAAAACTAATTTTATTTTGACATATTACGCACACGTTGTATAGCATATGAAACTTAGATATGTCTCATGTTGACACAATGTATATAAATGGTACAAATGTATAGAATCCTAGCATAAATGTGTATCCAAATAATATAATTATGAATTTTGGAAAATTTGAAACTATGTAAGTATGGAGAACATGTTTCTAAAACATTCCCCCACTATAATATGAAAATTAAAATTGGTGTAAGTGTGGAGAAAAAGTTTCCAAAACATGACTCCCATTACATTTTGAATCAAAGAACTAGTGTAATTTCTAATGTGGATATATCTAAAAACTGATATAAGTTTCAATGTGGAGAACATGTTCCCAAAACATGATCCCAATGTAATATGGTTATGTTTCATTTTGAATAAGTGTGGAGAAAATATTTCCAAAACATGCCCCCACTAAATATGAATCTATGAATTAATTTGGAAGACATGCCTCTATGGCATGACCCCATGTAGATTCTCCCCTTCTGAGGTGAGGGAAGTAGAAGATGGTAGATACCTTACCTCAAAAAGATAAGATAACCTTGAAAAATGTGAATGTACCATATAGAATAGAGAAGGAACATGTATAATAAGATATATCATTAAAGCATTAACAATGTGATCACACTAAACCCTAAGATGCTTGATGTAAATCATGAAAAAATATAGATAGTAGTACATGATCAACAAGAAATCAATCACACACGCAAGAGCACTCAAAAAATAAACCAAGAGATAATGGTCTAAGGAAAACTTAGACAAGGGGCATGTTTAAATGCCACATAATCAAAGGGACATGACTTAGTCAAATGTCCAAAAAGAAATAATGACATATTCAAATTTTAAGATACAATAAACAATGACATATTCAAATGTCAAAGAAAAAAACAAAGGCAAATGGGATGCAAACAATGGAGCATATTCAAATGTTCAAACAAATAAGACAATAACAAGGAAATACACTCAAGGAAGTGCATGAATTAAAAGATAATTAACCATCATAAACATATTATATTAGTCAATGGGTATATGTGTTATAAAAAATGTTAAGTACATAGCATATCGAGTACATTAAAAAAGATATAAGCATAGATAAAGGCATGTGTAATTATGTATATGAGATCAAACATGATAATTTAAATTGAACATATAATGATCTATAAACTATTTGTATTGTGATGATAGAGGTGGATGCCCCCAATGTCTTAGTGATATGAGTAGAGGGCAAACCCAACATCCAAAAGTGGATAGATCATGTATATATGTATGCTTGTATCATAATCAAAATATGTGTTAAACATGTGCCTATAATAAATAATTATATTACATCTACCAACATGGAACCAAAAACATATATGCCAAGGAGCTAATAGGATATGTAAGTGCAAAATATATTTTTAGTTTTTTGAAGTTTTTGATCTTTTCGGAATATGTGAAGCCTTGAAACCTTAATTTTGATCCTTTAAATTGTTTGAATCATGGTTGGATAAGTGTAAATAGTACATTGTATTTTCCTCCTCACATTTTACATTTGAAATAAAAGAAATAATGCTATAATTTGGGATATGGATCCATTTTCATTCATGAGAAAAAGAAATACCTTACTAATTTTGGTTAATTTTTTATTCCATTTGAAATAACCAAAGAGTTCCCAATGTAAATTCATATGGATAGGTTTATGTCATAACCCAAACTCATATTTTCATCACTTGAAGAACACAAGTAGTTGGTAGTGTTATGTGGCCCAATGAATTATTCTAACTTTTCTTTGCAAGTTTTTTAGATCAAATCCAAGCTATTGAAAATGTCTTACATTACAATTAGTTTTTATTTGTGTAGGATCAATATGTTTATGCCAAAAATAATCACCATCCATGTATAAGGTGATTATTAAATATTTTTGGAATCGATGCTATTAGATTTGTTTAATTTGAAATTTTTGTTATGTATTTTATGCCATTTATGCTTACAGTTCCTTATTAGGATAATCATGCAAAGGATCATTAGATGTTTTATATTTCTAGTGATCACTAGTTGTGAACAATATTACTTTGGAGGATCATCAAATGTGATATTTTGGTCATTGATGAGGTCTTGGATTTTATGTTTCAAGGTAAAACATTTATTTGTAGAATGCCCAAGACCTTGGTGACAGTCACAATGAACATTACCATCACACCCTTTGGGTAGAGGTCTACTAATATCAACCTATATAAGATGAGGGAGATATTTAAGATGACACTCAACAATCTATAGGGGTAATGAAATAGGAGATTCAGGTAAACATGTAAATTATCTCTTTGGTGCATTAGTTAAGAAAAGTTGCCTAGGTTTTTATAATAGTGTATCAAGCGATGTTGTGTTATTTATAGGAGAGATGGGCTGAGATATACCATACACATGTTTTTCTAACCCGTTTCCTTTGTATCCATATTTTATAAAATATTGAAGACCAAAATCAGGTTTATAAGATTATGACATAGGATCATTTTTTATTGGATCATTGCATGATGCTTGACGGTATTAATATCCATTGGACATGTGTAAATAAATCCTTTATGGAAAATTTTCAAGTATGCATGTAAAGTAGGTGGAACTGCATTGTTTTCATGTATCCAAGGTTGCTCTAACTATATATTATATTTTGAATCATTTGGCATAATGTGGCAGAAAGCAGGTAACATAAAGGGTCCCATAGTAATGTTCTTTGTTATTTTCCCCAATATTTTTCATAAAATATTATTAGAACCCTATTAGGTTTAACTCAAATAATAATAATTTTTTTTAACTTTACATAATAATCAAATCAGATCATTCACAATAGATTAGTTAATATGATATTTGACTAAATGCATCTTTAATATTAAATATATTATGATTCATTTATATATTGATCAGATTAAAAAAGTCAATATAATTAAAAATATTGTCCATCACAAATGTATAACTATTGAATTAATAATAACTCAACCAAATGTTAAAAATTAGTAAAATAAAATTAGCCAAGCTATTTTCATCAAGTAAAATAACACAATGATTATACAGAAGAGTGAATATAATAAATATAAGGTTCCATAGAATCAATGAGTGTCCATAAAATTGTTATATATAAATAACAAAAATCATGAGTAAGAGTCTCTATCAGCTGACTGATGGAGGTGAGGGAGAGAAACATCAGATTACTTTTTCACATTAACCATAGACCATAGATCCCAGGTGTAAGTCCTAACTAGGGAATGGCCCTCCCTTCATTGATGACCAGATGATGATGGTATAGGGATATAAAATTCAACTAGAAACCATGTGTTATAAGATTCTAAATATATGCAGTATATCATAAAGAATTATATTTTTAACATGACATTGTGCATACATGTAAATAATCAAATAGGTGAAATGATGATGTTAACTATAAACATTACTTTGGCCAAAGTTTTCATATAGTTTAATGATCCATTAGATCAATCATAATCACACACACACTCAATCGAATCTAATATAATCTAAATATTAAATACTCTAACTATATGCATGAGAATTTGTCTCATGATAATTATCATTAGTGACATTAATACTAGATTTCTAAATGATCCATTTACATATATTCCACGGATTTCTCATACAGATTTAGTTTTTATTACCAAGGTAATAAAATATAAGAACTATATAAATGATCTCATGTTAAATAATAACAATTTATTTTCACAAATATATTTCCTAAGTTCTAATATAGCCAATGTCCATTTTCTATTAAGGCAATATTGCACATGTAATTGCTTTCTAACAATCATCATAAAATATAAAAATTTATCAGTTCCTAATAAACATCCCATGTTCACATGTAATATATTAAATAACATAATTTAGGAAATTCTCAATAAATTCTATGCAAATCAACAATAATAAATACAACATTTATTATTTTGATCAGTTAATAATCAATTCACTCATAATTAATAAGTAAAACAACATATTATTAATTAATGATATAAATCTAGTTTACATATAAATAAATTTGTTCACTATGAATAAACATCTATTCGTCTATAAAATTATCTACATAAACATGTATATTTAATAAGTCCACTTATATCTATATACATATAAAACCCTTTTGCCATTTATAACCAAATGGCATTATATATATATATATATATATATATATATATATATATATACACACACACACACACACACACATGAACTATTCATATAGAATATACTCATTTATAAGTATAATCCATAATTACATATATATGTATGTATATATGTTTGAGTTATTCGCATATCCCATATTTCCTACTAAGAATATAAATTCATATTAAATCAAATGTTTTAATATAATATATTAAACATCAATAAGACATTTATCAAATCTTGTTTCACTTAGCTAGTTAAAAATTAAAAAACCATCCAACTAATATGAATTTCTATAAATTTTTACTTATCTATGTATATCCTAGACAAAGTAGATTGTATACCCATTCAAGATAATTGTCATAAATAGTAATCATCTAGTCAATATATATAATTAACTACATTCTATTTTTTTAAATCAGACTATAATTCTTTAACCATGAACTTACATCTTTATATAGTTAGCTATTAGAATAATTCCATAAACATACATTATTAAGTATACTCTATCAACTCAATATAAAATACATACACAACCATCTTATAATTATGCTAACTCTTTATAACATTCAACCATTCCATCATATACTTAAAAATCATTTTACTTCCCAATCCACAATTTATTCTTCATAATAAAATTGACATATAAACATATTCACATAATCGACTTCAAAGATATTTATACAAAGGTGACTCATATGTTATTGCATATAATCGAAATACCAATAACATTAACTTTCTCACATAGTCAAGCTGGATAATTTCACACAACCATCCATACATATTATACCAAAATTGGTTTATAATTTACCCAAAAATGGTATACATAATTGACATTCAAAAAATATATATAGACTTTACAAAATCCTCTTAACACAGTCAACACTTAATATTTTAAAACATAGTCGACATCCCAATGTATTTTGAATAGGTTTTCAATTAGACTTTAAACACAACCATCTATAAATTGAATTCCCATTCAAAACATAAACTAAGTTAAGTCGATATTTAGTCATCTCAATACCACATTAAACAAAATCAGCTTACAACATACATGCATAATCAATTCATATTCATCCTATTTCACTCAACACATAGTAGGTTACAAACACTTGACTATATTATTTAGGTTGAGTTATATTTAATCTTCTAGTCCTCCCTATATCAAGAATTGTAAATAGAGTATTTATAAAAGCACTCAGTCAAACCCCAGACCAAAAATAATAAATACTTAGATAACTCATATTCAACACTAAGTTTAAATCCCAAAGTTTAAATAATATCCTAATTCATCTAATTTAAATAGTCATACAATCATTTATCTATAAACATTGAATCAAAGAACATAGAGTCAAGTATTTATTAATGAAAACCCAGACTTGAACCCTAACCAATGATGTCTTCGGCCATATAAAAAACACTTGGCCTTTTAATAAAATAACATATTAAGCCTTAAAAACACAAATACACATTCATGCAAATAATCTATATGAAATAGCATTCATATAAACCCTACCTCTTAATTTTTGAATTAATCTACCTCCTTCTACAACTCAAAATTTCTCTCTTTCCTTATTATTTCCACTGTCTACCATGGCTATCTCTAAATCCCTGAACTCTCGTCTTCTTTATTATTTTCTCAAACCATTGAATTAATTTGAAAACCCCTAAGATCATGGTGACCCCTTATCCATTACTACCATAAATAATCTCCATCAAGATATAAATTCCCGACATGTATTCCAAATGTTTTGGCTTGATTGCCAAACTAACAAACTTCTTCCCAATTTCCTCCAACTTGTAGTTAAAATCTCATAGCTTTTATGGTTCAAATGACCAAGCCACAAATCCAAATGATACTTCTAGAGATTAAGGGTAATTAAGGGTAATGCAATAAGTCAATAAACACAATTATTATGTTTTAACCAAAGTTTTAATGCCTAATATTAACATCCAAACATTAAGTTAAATGTTAAAAAAACATTTAAACAATAACCTCCATAAACCTAGGTAAACATGAAGTAATTAAAAATTAAGTCCCCCTAGGTACCCCTTAGGTATAGGTTAAACATAGTTTAATAAAATCCTTTTGTTCTATGTTCAAACATGCATTTTTAATTCATTGTCTTATATTCATGTTCTAATAATACTTTTATTGAATGTTGCAGGTACACACCTATAAGATTATGTAGTCAACTATTCAAAAAAAAATATGCACTAAAACATTCTATACTATTAGCAACACTATAATCACAATTGAAGATAAGACTAAATAATATTTAATACTAATCTAAAGCATATCAACACGTCTAAGTATAAATTAATCAAACACATTGAAACTTGAAGCAATCATACATTCTATTATGCTAAGTGGTGTGTGTTGGGTTCATTATTGATTCTCAACACCTACAACATCTCCATCTGTAACATCATTCTTTATGATACTCTCCTTCCATATTTTACTGGAGAGTAGAATTTCTCTTTCATCCACCTCACATATGAAAATGATAGTTGGACCGTAACCATGATAATCAATATAAATGATATTAAAGAATGAAAATATTAAATAATCATAATCCATATGCATCTTAAAACTCATATACAACTAAGAAAAATAAGTAATGAGTCACAAAAATAATTATTAAATGTCTATCTATACATCAACATAATGAAAAATATTTTTTTATAATAGTAATTAAATAATGTTAATCCCATAATATCTATTTAACAAGAATATTATGTTTAGTGATGAAATTGAGATGTAATATCCTTCCCCCTAAAATTGGTCATCATTTCAATGATAATTATTTCAAACCGCAATCCTAAAATCAAATAGCATATAGTATAAAATCACATAACCATAGTAATGCTTCAAGAAAATAAATGTGAAAATAGCCTATAGAACTCATTGCAGTCCTCCCAAGTGGCACTATCCTAAGAATACTGGTCCCATTAGACCTTGCACTGTGACACTTCTTTATTACACAAACTAAGTTTGTGAGTGTCAATTTTTATGACTAGTTCTATTATGACCACCTCGAGATCTTGAACCTATAAATCATTCCAATCCAATACATGAGAAGGATCAGCTACATACTTTCTAAGATAGGACACATTAAAAATATCATGCAAGAGAGCTAGAGCCAGTGGAAAGTAAAACCTATATGCAATAGGATTGATCACTTCAAAGACCTTTAAGGGTTCTACATATCATGATGAAATCTTCATTGATTTACCAAACTTAATCAAGCTCTTATGAGGCTTAACTCTCAGAAATTCTTTATCACCCATAAAAAACTATTTTTTTGTCCTTTTCAGATCAACATAGTTTTAATGTCTATCATTATCTTCATCCAACATTTGTTTTATTAATTTTACCTTCTCTTCCATTTCTAAAAGCATATTAGGACCAAAGACCACCTTGTCTTCAAGATTGTCCCAAATGATTGGTGTTCAACACCTCCTTCCATACAATGCTTCAAATGGACCCATTTTTAGAACAAATTTATATGAATTATTATAAGCAAAATCTACTAGTGTAAGATACTCTTAACACTTGTATTGATTATATATGTAATACATTCAAAGAAGATCTTATAGAACTTATTTTACCCTCTCTATTTGTCCGTCTATTTATGAATGATATGCAATACTAAAATTTGACTATGTGCCCAAAGATAAATTTAGAGTCAACCAAAACCTATATGTCATCCTCAAATCTTGATCCAAAATGATCTTCTCTGAAAAACCATGTAATCAGTACACCTCTTTCACAAACCTATTTTCAAGCATTGGTACATCATCAGTCAAATCATTTGGTATGAAGTGAGATAATTTTGTTAATTTTTAAATTACCACCAAGATCATGTCATGTCAGTTATGTGATAATGGCAAACCTTAGACAAAGTATATACTAATTACCTTCTACTTCCATTTCAATATATCATGAGGATATAACAATCCTACCAGATGCGTATGTTCAGATTTTACATGCTAAGACTCCAAGCCATGAGACATAAAACCTATTTCATCCCTTTTAATTAATTTTTAGAAATAAAGAGGTTTTATCTTAGCCATGATCTTAGTCACTCTTGGATAGACGTGAATAAGGGGTGTTATGCAATTCCTTTAGCACTATGATCCTCAAATTCTCTTTATCAGGTACATATATTCTACCATTTTACCTTAAAAGACCACCATTCTCCAACTTGAATCATTTGAACTTAGAATTCTAAGCATCCTCTAAAAAATATTTCCTAACTTGCTCATAAAATTCATCTCCAAGGAAGAATTTAACAACTTGATCATGAAAGGTACTCTTAATTGTAGCCAACACTATTATATACCTTCTAAGACTTAGGGCATCAACAACTCTATTTTCCTTACTTTTGATGTATTTAATATAAAAATTATAGTTGGATAGGAACTCTAACTAACATATCTAATGATCATTTATTTTTAGTTGGGTGAGGATATATTTGTGTCCCAACTTGTCGGTATTGATCTAAAATGGTTTTCCCAATAGATAATGCCTCCAAACTTGTAAAACATGCACAATTACCACAAGTTCTAAATCATGTGGAGCATAATTTGACTCATATGTTTTAAGCTTCCTAGATTCATATGCTACAACTAAACCATCTTGCATAAAAAGTCCTCCAGGACCATCCCTAGATGCATTAGTAATTATAGAGAACTGACTATTAGGATAAAAAAATATTAGCATTAGAAATAATATAAACCTCATTTTCAACTCTTGAAAATCTTTCTCACACTTTTCTAAATAAACAAAAATCTAATTCTTTTTCTAAAAAGAGGTAATTGGGTTAGTTATTTTTGATAAATTTTGAATAAATTTCCAATAATACCCTGTTAGACCCATAAAAATTCTCACCTCAATCACATTTTTAGGTGTTGGACACTCCATAATAGCTCTTATCTTCATCAAATTAATTGAAATTATATCTATAGATATAATATGTCCTAAACATTTCACTTTCCTTTGAAAAAATGCACATTTAAATAAATTACCATATATTTTGTGCTTCCTCAAATGATGCAACATCAATTTGAAATACTATAGATGTTTTTCCTCATTCTTAGAATAAATGAGGATATCATCAAAAAAACTAACACAAAGTGATCCAGATAATCCATAAACACATTATTCATGGATTCATGAATGCTTTTAGAGTATATATTAACGTAAAAGGTAACACTGTAAACTCATAGTGCCCATACTGAGTTCTTAATGTTGTTTTAGAATATCTTCTTTTCAAATCCTCAACTGATGATATCCCACTCAGAGATATATCTTTAGAAAATTGTTGGCCCACCCATTTGATCAAATAGATCATCAATGTGAGTTAATGTATACATGTTCTTGATTTTCACTTTGTTCAATATCCTATAATCAATACACAAGTAAAGAGTACCATCCTTCTTCTTGATGAACATAACTAGTATACCACATGTTGACACACTTGGTCGAATCAACCCTTTAGATAATAAATCTTATATTTAAGTATTCAACTTAACCAATTATATAGTCATCATCCTATATTATGCCTTGTATTGCAATTCTAAATTAGATATTATGTCTATTGAGAAATTGAACTCACACTTGGTTGGTAATCATAATAATTCCTCAAAAAACATATCCTAAAAATTCTTAAGCAAAGGGTAATCCTACATGGATAACTCCTTTGTTTCCTCCATATAATGTATTTTAATAATAAATGCCTAATTCCTTTCTTTTGATCCTTCTTAAGCTAAATTATATAAATCTATATAAGTTTTAACTCCTTTTTCTGACCCTAAATCTTAGTATGATTCCCAAAATTATCTTGACATTATATGTTCTTAAAATAGCAATCTACCTTTGTTTTATGCTTAGAAAGCCAATTCACCCCTAGGATTACATCATATGACCCTAGTAGAGCTTCATAAATATCTATAATAGTAGTTAATTCAAGTAATTTAATCTTAGCTTCCACTAAACACCTATCAAATTTGACCTTAGCATCATTCCCATATTACACTGAACATGGATTTGCCATTGAACTAACTTTCCTAGATAACTGAGAAAGCATATGTGAAGAAATAAAATACTTTATATCACTAGTATCTATAAAAATGGAAATAGGTTAACCAAAAATATTGCCTAGAATCTCACTAGGTGAAGCTTAAAAATCAACTTGATAATTGTTAATAACCACATGGATTCTCTACTAAAAGTTCCCTTATTGCATAGTACCCTTGGCTTTTAATTCAGACTTTCCCTGAGTACATTCCTTGGCAAACTAACCACACCCATAAATGAAGCATCCACTAGGTATTCCTTTCCTTTTTACCTATTGGTTCCCCTTGAACCTTAATTTGAAACCACCATTCATTTTCTTTCCACCTAAGAAGTTACTGAACTTAGCATTCTGATTCTTAGAATTCCAATTCTTCTTCTTAAGAGTCATTTTAGAAAATCCAAACTTCTTATTAAAACTCTCCTTGACTTGAGTAAGATATTTTAGCTTAGAATCCTACTTAACTACTTTCTCAAAAACCTAATCCATCATGGATGGCCCATGCACATCTACCTCACATCTAATTTAGGTTTTTAATCCCATAATGAACTTTTAGATTTGAAACCTTTCATCTGCTTGATACTAAAGATCATATTTTAGGATTTTGGTGAACTAATCCCAATTGTCATTAACCAAAATATCTCCCTACTTTATATTCTAAAAATTTGTTAGCTTGTGATCAAAATAAAACTAGTGTAACCATCATGATCTGAATAATACTATGGATTGCTCCCAAGTGGTAGTAGTAGATTTGAGGTTCATCTCGAGCTTCTTATTAACCCACCATATTTCTACTTGTTTAACAAGCTAATATTCTCCCCAAACTTTTTTAGTAACTTCTGAGTAGTTTTGTATCTTGAAGCACTTTTCCATTTCTATCAACCATGCTTCAGTACCATCCCTAACTATAGTTACATCTAACTTAGGAGGATTTACCTTCTTCATGTCCCATACAAGTTATGTAGCTACATGAATCCTCTCATCCCATAGAACCTCATCATACCTATGCTCTTGATGAGCCTCTTATTGAGATTCTTATTGAACAAAGTGATCTTCAGCCTCTTTCTAATCAAATTCCTTGGCATGCCCATGCACTTTCTACTCTAAGGCCACGATTTGGTCGCTAGTTTCATGCATGACAATGAGAATATTATCCAACTTTGTAGCTTGATCTATTGTAAATTAGTTTGGATATACTAGAGGATTAGTGTTTGAAGTACCCTCACTTGTAGGTTTACCATGCACCATTATCCTTTTTTATTAATAGGAGAATATGAATATGTTATAAGACTCATTAAATCTTAGATTATGAGCCTCAGATCTGATACCACAATGTTAGAATTCCATTGGGTTTAACTCAAATAACAATTTATTTTTTTTTAAATTTACATAGTCGTCAAATCAGATCATTTGAATTAGATTAGTTAATATGATCTTTAACTAAATTCATCTTTCGTAATAAATATATTATGAATCATTTAGATAATGATCAGATTAAAAAATTTAATATAATTAGAAATATTGTCCATCACAAATGTATAACTATTGAATTAATAACTACTCATCCAAATTTTGAAAGTTAATACAATAAAATCAGCCAAACTTTTGTTTATAAAGTATAATAATACAATGATTATACATTAGAGTGAATATAATAAATATAAAGTTCCACAGAACCAACGAGTGTCCATAAACTCATTATATGTAAGTAGCTAAAATCATGAGTAAGAATCTCTATTGGCTTATTGCTGGAGGAGAGGGAGAGCATCATTAGAGTGATTTTACACACCAACCATAGATACCTTGTATAATTCCCAACTAGGGAATGTCCCTCCCTTCATGGATGAGCAGATGTTAATGATTTAAGTATCAATAAGTCAACTAGAACCCGTGTGTTCTAAGATTCTAACTACATGCAACATATCATAAAGAATTATGTTTCCAACATGACATCATGCATACATGCAAATAATCAAAATGGTGAAATGATAATGTTAACTATAAACATTACTTTGGCCTTGATATATTTCAATGATCCATTAGATCAATAATAATCACACACACACACACACACACACACACACACACACACACACACACACACACACACACACACACACACACACACACACACACACACACACACACACACACACACACACACACACAATCAGATCTCACATAATCTAAGTATTAAAGACTCTAACTATATGCATAAGAATTCATCTTAATTTTATATACATATATATATATATATATATATATATATATATATATATATATATAATAATTCCATGGATTTATTATATAGATTTATTATTTATTACCATGATAATTAAATACAAGAACTATAGAAATGATCTCATGTTAAATAATAATAATAATAATTTATTTTCACAAATATCATTCCTAAGTTCCAATACAACCAATGTCCATTTTCCATTAATGCAATATTGCATATGTAATTACTTCCTAACAATCATCATAAAATATAATAATTTGTCGGTTCCTAATAAACATCCCATGTTCACATGCATTATATTAAATGACAAAAATTAGGAAATTATAAATAAATTTCATAAAATAAATAATAATAAATACAACATTTATTATTCTAATCAGCTAATAATAAATTCACTCATAATTAATAATTGAAACAACAAATTATTAATTAATGATATAAATCCAATTTATATATGAATAAATCTATTCACTATGAATAAACATCTATTCGTATATCAAATTATCCACATAAAATTGTATATTTAATATGTCCACATATATATATACACATATAAAACCCTTGTGCCATTTATAACCAAATGGAATAATATATACATATAAATGGTTATACATTTATGTATATATACTTATGCATACAATTAGAGTGATAACACATGTATGTATGTATGTTTTTATGGACTATTCATATAGAATATATTCATCTATATTTATAATCCATAATATTGTGTGTGTGTGTTTGTGTTTTATTCTCATATCCAAAGTTTCCTACTAAGAATATAAATTCATATTAACTCAAATAATTTAATACAATCTATTAAACATCAATAAGACATTTATCAAACCTTTCTTCACTTAGCTAGTTTAAAATAAAGAAACCATCTACCTAATACAAATTTATCTAACTTATTATTTGTTTGAGTATATCTTAAACAAAGTAGATTGTAGACCCATTCAAGAGAATTATCATAAAGAGAAATAATCTATTCAATATATATAACTAACTGCATTTTGTTTTTTAACTCAAACTATAATTTTTAAACTATGAACTTACATCTTTACACAGTCATCTATTAAAATAATTCCATAATCATCCATAATTAAGTATAATCTAAAAAATCATTATAATATACTCACAACATTTGTAAAATACATACAAAGCCATCTTAAGGAATTTTATACATACATAATCATCTTATAAATATGTTAAGTCTTTATAACATTCAAACTTTCCGTCATAGCTTTAAACAATTTGACTTTTGATTCCACAATTTATTTTTCATAATATAGTCAACATATAAACATATTCACACAATAAACTTCAAAGATATTCATACATAGGTGAATCATATGTTCTTGCATATAGTCCAAATGTAGTAATAGTATAATTACCAATAACATTAGTTTTCTCACACAATCAAGATAGATAATTTCACACAACCATCCATACATATTATAAAAATTGGTTCATAATCAACCTAAATAAGGTATACACATCGACATTCAAAGAATATATACAGACTTTACAAAATCCTCTTAATATTTTAAAATAGTCAACATTCTAATGTATTTCAAATTAGTTTTCAATTAGAGTTTAAACATAGCCAAATATAAATTGAATACCCAATTGAAACATAAACTAAGTTAATTTGATACTTAGTCATCCTAATACCATATTAAGCAGAAGTAACTTACAACATAAATACACAATCGGTTCATAGTCATCCTATTTAACTTGACACATAGTAGGTTACAAACACCTGACTATATTATTTAGGTTGAGTTATATTTAATCTTCAAGTCCTCCCTATATCAAGTATTATGAATAAAGGATGAATAGAATCACTTAGTCAAACCCCAAACCAAAAATAATAAATGCTTAGTTAACTCCTATTCAATACTCATTTTAAATCCCTAGGTTTAAACAATATCTTAAGTCATATGATTTAAATAGGAATACAATCTTTTCTCTACAAACATCAAATCAAAGAAAACATAGTCAAGTATTTATCAATGAAAACCCAGACTTGAACCTTAACCAATGATGTCTTAGTCCATATCAAAAACACTTAGTGATTTAATAAAATAACTAACTAAGCCTTAAAAACATAAATACATAGTCATGCAAATAAACTATGTGAAATAACACTCAGCCATACAATTATTCCAATCTAATAATTTTGTTTAAACTTTAAAACCCTATCATTCCATATTCATCTTATACATGAATCAAGTTATGGATTTGATTATGTGGGGATAATTTCTCCTCCCATAGGGTCAAATCCATGACCCTCACTATGGTTTCTAAATCTAATAATAAAACCCCATACCCATTTATTCCATTTACCATATAAAAATAATATAGAATCATAGAGTAAATTTCAAGTACAAACCCTACCTATTAATTGTTGTAGTAATTTTCCTCCTTCTACAACTCAAAATTTCCCTTTCCTTCTTCTTATTTCCACTATCTACCACATCTAGCTCTAAATCCTAGAACTCTCTTATTCTTTATTGTTTTCTCAAATCATTGCATGCATTTGAAAACCCTTAAGATAATGGTGACCCCTTCTCCATTACTACCAGAAATAATCTCCATAAAGATAGAAATTCTTGGCATGACTTCCAAACTTTCTAGCTTGACTACCAAACTAACATACTTCTCCCTAATTTCCTCTAATTTTCAATCAAACTCGTATAGCTTTGATGGTTTGAATGTCTAAGCCACAAATTTAAATGATGCTTCTAAATATTAGGGTTGATGTAATAAGTTAATAAGCACAATTATTATGTTTTAGCCAAAGTTATATTGCCTAACATTAATATCCAAAATTTAAGCTAAATGTTAACAAAATGTTGAAATAATAACCACCATAAACCTAGGTAAACATTATATAATTAAAACTTAAGTCCCCCTAGGTACCCCTTAGGTCTAGATTAAACATAGTTTAATAAAATAATTTTGTTCTATGTTTAAACATGCATTTTTAATTATTTGTCTTATATTCATGTTCTAATAATACTTTTGTTGAATGTAATAGGTATACACCTATAAGGTTATGCAGTCAACTATTCAAAGATAAATATGCACCTAAACATTATATAATGTTATCAACACTATAATCACAACAAAAAATCACAATTGAAGATAAGATTGAATAAACACACTAAAACTTAAAGGAACCATGCATTATACTATGTGAAGTGGTGTGTGTTGGGTTAGTTATTGATTCTCAACACCTTCAACTTCTCCATTTGTAGCATCCTCCCTAATGATACTCTCCTTCCATATCTAACTAGAGAGTATAATTTCTCCAACATCCACCTCATAAATTCAAACTATAGTTATCCCATAACCATGATAATCAATATAAATTTCACTAAAGCATAGAAATATTGAATAAGCATAATCCATATGCATATTAAAATTCATATACAACTAAGAAAAACAAGTAATAAGTCACAAAAATAATCATTAAATATCTATTCATACATCAACATAATGAAAAATAGTTTTCAACATTATTAAACAATATTAACCATATAATATATGTTTAATAAGAAAATCATGTTTAGTGAGGAAATCAGGATGTAACAGATATTATCAAATCCTTTGATGCTCATATTGGAAGGTTACAAATCATTAAACATAATGTTAAGTTAGGAAAGAAATGATATGCTACAAATGTTGGGCCATGAACCATTGTCCATAATAACTCTTTTTAAATTTTCATTTCACACACCATCCTAAATTATAATGGTAAACAAAACTTTATGAAATCTTGAGGTGGTGGATCTTCCTTTTCAAAAGATATATTATGTTCAATCATTTTGAGAGAATTTAACATAGATTCCACATAGGGAGGCTTGATATTACCTGGTAAAAATGTCATGTGTAATGCATGTAAAAAACCATCCCTAGAATGGGAAGAGTGGCATAGCAAGTCCCAAAGTGAAGTTTTAGTTATAACATCATTTTAAGAGTTTTTAACATGATGGCATCTAGATATTGGCTCTATAGTATTATAAAAATAATTATATAGAGAGATTAAGTGTTATTTTTGCTTTAAAACCCTCTCATTGTATTGACACATTTTCTTATTTCTTTAGATGATACATGGGATTAGCATATTATAATAGCAAATTATTGTTACAATTATAAATTGTAATATAAAATGAGATACACATCCATCCATATTAAACATATCGATAGAAAAGGAGATATGACTTTTAACTTGTAAAATCTTATTGAATCATAAATAAAAAATAGAGGGTCAAGAAACCTTAAATCAATATCTAGGGTTCTATGGATAAAAAGTTGGGCTTAGCAAGTATTTAACCCTAAAATTTAGATATGGGGAATCTAATTTTAAAGGGGTAGAGATAGGCACAAGGATGGTAGACTATCTTTAAATTAGGTCAATTATTTATGAAAATAAGATAAAACATACACAAAATTTATGATTGTAGCCTAAAATTTGAGCTTATGGATTAAACTATCTAATTTAATCACTCAAACTTCAAACCACTAAGTGAATTATAGATCTATTAGAACCTAATGCAAATAGATGAGAAAACTATTTAGAAAAAAAATATAATTCTAATATAAATGCTTCAAACCATGTTCAAATAGATGCAAAATGAGAAGGATTATGATGGGAATTACCTTAGCTCAGCCATTTGACATTTTGATGGCATGATGATATATTTTTGATGAATGATGCAAGGATTATTTTGGCATTAAGACTCTATGAATTTCAAATATTGATAATTGGACATGGATATGGCATGAGAATTCAAGTTGTCTCTAATAGAGGAGAGGAGTGGTTTAAATAGAAAGAGGATAGAAATATCTATGGTGGATATTTGAATTTGGGGGAAGGAGATCAAGGGTTGAGGATTTAAAATGATTTAAAATTCCTTGGAAACCTTAATATTTAGAGGCTTCTAGAGAGGAGGGATTAGAATAGATAAGGTTCTAGATTTAGAGGGATCTAGAATCCTTTTTAGGACTAATGATGATTAGATGTGGGATTAGAGGGAGATTAGGTGAGTGATTAGGTAGTAGGGGTGTAGGAAAGCCTATAAAATAGGCTAGTAGGTGGGCCATTAGGAATTTAAAATTCCCAAATAATAGGTAAGTGGGATTAGGATGGGTTAATGGGGATTTAGGATATATTAATTTATTGGTGGGGATGAATAAGGTTAGTGCATGAATAAAAATTGAGGGGGATGTTAGATAAATGGCTAGAATGGGGGAATAAATTAATATAATTAATTAGGATAAATGAGAGGAGAGGAATTAGTGTCAACTAATAAGAATATTAGTGACATTAAATTAAGTGATATAATAAGAATATTAGTGATGAATACATTTTCCCCTCTTTGAAAGGGCATTGTAATTGAAGCAAAGTGGAAGGAGTAATGGTATTTCAAAGAAAAACCATGTCATGGATGAATGTTAGTAGATGTGATGTTAGTGGATATGATGCTAGTGACTATGATTCCCCCTCAAGGGGAAATGTAGGGAAGAATGAGATGAATATCCACTTGAAATAATAAATGGGGGGGGTGGGAGGTGATGAATAGATAAGGGAATGGGATGTAAGATGTGAGATAGAAGATGAGTTTTACTAGAGAAATGAGATATAAATTGATGATTATCCTAGTAAAGACACATGCATAGGGAGGAGAGATGATCATGTCATAGTTATCGACACATCCTAAGGGGAATCAACCATAACATGATGATGATAGGATTAAAAATTTTGCAAGCTTTAGACGTATCCCAAGCAAAGATGCATGTAAGGGAGAGCTATAGGCTAGGATAAGATGATGATTTGATAAGATTAATAATGGGTGTAACTAAAGACTAAATTCTAAATTCATGATGAAGGTGATGATAAAGAAGACTCTGATATGATTGAGTGACCAATAGATATGTGTGTGTGTGCGCGCGCGCGCACGTGTGTGTGTGTGTGTGTGTGTGTGTGTGTGTGTGTGTGTGTGTGTGTGTGTGTGTGTGTGTGTGTGTGTGTGTGTGTGTGTGTGAGAGAGAGAGAGAGAGAGAGAGAGAGAGAGAGAGAGAGAGAGAGAGAGAGAGAGAGAGAGAGAGAGAGAGAGAGAGTGGCCAAGTTATCCTTGTGAACTAAAAAATTTCCAAGTGCTACCTAAATAGTCTAGAAAAACATCAGGCTAATGTAGTTCTAAACTGAGGATAAATGACAATAATGGAGTAGAATATTATGATGGTGATGATGATGATTAGTGATTAGAGGGTAATGTTAGTGATTATAGGATGTGATTCAGATGATAAAACAAGGATAAAATATTATATGTTAGTTAGTTGGGTCAAGAGGATTGGATTAGTGATGGGAAGAGGGATGGTTAGATAAATGATGGGGGTGCAGGTGATCAAGCAATCACAAATGTCATAAATCTCATCATAATATAATTAATACATTAAATATGGAACTTGTTAATGTTCCCCATGATATAAATATGACTAAGATGACATTATGCCAAAGTGCATGGGCAAGTAGTGAACTTTGCATCCTTGAGGGCACTTTTGGTGTCCTCATAGCATCCTTATTCATTACCCAATAAATAAAAAGACACGATACAAACAAAACATAAGAAAAATAAGATATATACATGATAAAATATATTAAAACAAGATAAACATAACAAATAAGTAACACACACAAGTATCTACATGCAGTGTCCCAATGTCTTATCTAATAATGGGATGAGTGACTAGGTGATGGATTGGATGATCATGATGTGATTGTGTACTTAGTATGGAAAAATGATATAGAGATAGATATCAGATGGTATGTTGATGGATGTGATTAAGGGATTGGGAATAAGATAAGACACCATGGACTAGGATTTTTGGATTTTTCAAATTTTATGTTTTTTAGGGTTTTTGACATATTTCACTTGTTAGTGCTTTTTGGGATATGTATGTACACTATAAAAATGGGGTTACTACTAAAAGGAATACAAAGCCTAGTAAAACAATGAGAATGGATGGAATGATGGATGATGTTGATAAGAGGATGAGGATTATGTTGAAAAGGATATAAGGACCAAAGAAGAAATGGACTAGGGGTTGCCAATGACCACATCGTGAAGGAACCAAATGTTTAGATTTTTGAGTGTCCATTAGAGGATATGCCAAGATGGTTTAGGAATAATTCTCAACACACCTTCCATTCCTTATGAAAGAAAAGATGGGAAGGAATGAGATATGATGGAAGAGGATGGGTAGGAAAAAAGGATTAGGGGATAAGATAGATAAGGATGATGTGGATGGGTTGTATAGACAAAGTTGATGAGGGATGAGAAAATTATAGATGGATTAACAAGGGATAGATAAATTTTACCCCTAAGTTTTGAGGTATAATTTATAAAATTTATTATTTTAACATGATGTTGGAGACTAGTTTTCATCATGGTACTTGCCCAAGGTGCTGCAAGACTAGTTTTCACCATTGGATGAATGATTTTTTCAAATTTATTGGGCATCTTGATTTATTGGAGAAAGGAAATATGTAGTAATGTTAACACTTATTGTGATCTTCAACTAAAACCTATTCTAGGGATATGTGATTAAAGGATTATGTTGTTGTTTTTGGATGTATTAGGGTCTTTGTGAACTTTGTTGACTCTTGATGGACACCCCTCTAGATATCTAGACCATGTGTCTTTGTTTACCCTAGGAGAGATAATGCTACTCAGGGAAGTGATGTGAGGTATGGATTTTATTAGAGATTGATTTTAATGGATGATAGGACCAAGATAGGATGGTATGATGGGTGATATAAAAATAGGACTAAAATGAATGATATGATCATGATATGATGGGGTGATGGGTGATGGAGGAATAGGACTAGCAGTCACATACATCATTAGAGATGTGGGACATGATTAATTTGATTAGTGCCAATTGATAAAAGACTATAAGAGATTTAAGACACTTTGACTTTGTGATTCATCTTTGATCTGATCACTTGATGGATGATCAATTGTGATTTTAACATTATTTGGATTTTAACTACCCTCTGGTGCATGATTTTTGGCTTCACTAAGGGAGATTGATTTTTGACTTGATAAATGATGATTTTAACTTTGACATTCCTCTAGTGCCTGATATTGGGATTCATCAGGGGAAGACACATTTGGATTAGGCCAATGATTTGAATTTTTTTGACTTTGACTTGTGGGATCAAAGATGATTTGATTATGATTTATGAATTTTAGAATATGGTCATCGACCTCTATTTTTCTGGCACACCTTACATTTCTCAAGGAAGGGTATAATGATGTATGTTCCTATTCATCCTTATGGAGCTAGGTGATTAAATGATCATTGATAGGAAAAAATGGATTTATGATGGATGAAGGTGGTGGAGATGGTATGATGAGGTCAATGAGTGGTGATGGGGTAACATAGTCTTCATAGGGGTTCCTAGGAGACCCACCTTTGACATTAGAGAAAATATCTTCAAGATTAGCAAAAGGATTACTAAGACTAGTTGTAGTATACACATCTAAAGAAGGATCATATTCACTATGATAATATTTAATAGATAATCTTGTAATAAATTTATTATGACATTATCATCTTAATTGGGATCCAAAGGTATGCCAGGTGATAGATTGGAAGTACCTAGATTAGAGGCATTTTCAAGAAGATAAACATTATCAGCATCGATGAGGGATGATGTTTCTAATGAGGAATCTAATTTGGATCTTGGCATTAGACATGATCCTGATGATGATAAGACTTTTGTTGGCTCCAATGTACAATATGAAATGATAATAGTAGAAGCTTCATTATCCAAAGTTAACCTTTTAACATGGTGTTTGTGATATGATTGGTGAGAAGGATATTGTGGAGGAATGATGGACATCAAAGGGTCATGAGGGTGAGATTCATGGGGAATAGACTCAAATTTAATACAAGATTTTTTAAAGATGGGGGGATCATGAAGGATAGGTGTGGTGTCTTGACCTTGTCTTAGAAGGGGAAGGGCTTGATCTTGATCAAGAATGGAATCTTGGAATTCCTTTTCTTGTTCACATAGGGATTTAGACTCATTTGGTTCATCCTAAATCACTATGTCACCATGTTTTTTGAGGTCTTGGAAATAATCTTGGAAATGTTGACATTGATTAATAATATGCCCCTAGGTTTGGTGATATGCACAATATTGATTAACTTTATACCAATAGGTCTTAGGATTGGTGGGATCAAGATGTAAGATGGGTGGATAGACCATCATGCTAGTGGTAATAATTTTTTTGAAAATGGATTCCAAGGATTTAGAAAGGGGAGTATAAGGACACACTTCATTTTATGAATTTGATGTGGAAGCATTAGACTTTAGATTAGATAATGTTTGATGTGACTAGGTGGATGGACAGGTAGTAATCAAGGTGGCCAATATTGGATTCCCTTTGCTAGTATGGGAATGGGAAATGGATGGTTTATGGCTAGTGGGTATAGGTTTGGTATGAGACACACATTAAGGGGCTTAGATAGGAGGTGAAATGAGGTGAAGGGGATCAACACCTTTAGGAAGTGGGACACCCATCAGAATAAGACATAGTAGGATCTCATCCTTATTGGTAGATATCTATTGATCTATGAAAGTGGGGTCTAACTCCATGGTGGAGGGATGATAAGAAATGGATGATGGGGGGAGGATAAGGATTAAGAATAGTTCATTGAAGAACAAAGTGGGTCCAATGATTAAGATAGTATGATAGGTGGTGGTGGTGGTGGTGGTGGTGGTGGTGGTGGTGGTGGTGGTGATGATGATGATGATGATGATGATGATGATGATGATGATGATGATGATGATGATGATGATGATGATGATGATGATGATGAGGTGGACTAAATGTGATTAGGATGATATAGGACTAAGGTTGGATCTCAGACAGATAGTTTAATAAGTGATAACATCCTATCAAAGATGCCTAGTTATCAAGATAGAAAAAGGATTGAGAATTTTATGGGTGCCTAGATTTAAACTAGAAAGATGATGATATTATGGGTGCTAATTATTAGTAAGAAAGGATTATAGATACTAGATTGATGATGGTTTGTTAGATTGAAAATTTATGAAGTGATAAGATGCTAGTATAATATTGACTAGAGATCTAACCAAATGATTAATGATAGTAAACTAGAATGATAGGATGATATGGATGAATAACAAGAAGACTAGCTCAAAAACTTAAACCAAATTTTCTCAAGATAGGATGGGATATGATTTATGTGATGAAAGTGATTATAAAAATGGAAAATAAGTATAATGATAGGTGATGATGAAGTGATAAAGGGGTAATTATGGGAAGGGGGTGAGGATATAAATTGGATGGGGATAGTTTAGACTCTAAAGAGCCAAATATGATAATATGAGGATGAGGATAAACTATATGGGTAATAAAGGCAAGGTCAAAACAAATGATTGGGTATAGACTTAGGATAAGATATATATGAGGAGACTAGGATAGGATATGACTATAAGGACATACAAAAGAAACAAAGCATATACAATGGGATGATGAGATATAAGATGTACAAAACAAGACGTAGGTTATGGGGGTGTGATGATGGGTGGGTCTAGTGATAAGATGTGACTAAAAGGATGTACAAGAGAATAAGTATAATGTAAAAGAGGGTAAGATAATTATTTATAAGATTATAATGATAAATGATGGGTGAAAATGTCTAGACTAAGAGGATATTATGGTATGGATATGCAAAATAATAATATGTGCAAGGGGATGATGACAAGGATGACAAGACAAGATGTAGGTGATGGGGGGATGACCAATGAAGAATGGATATGGTTAGACTTGGATGGGAAAAATAAAAGATTGGAAATGGGATAGGTCAATGAAAAGGATATATAAATACAATAAATACAAGGATAGGATGCCAATGATGTACAAGATAGAATGATGAGATAAGGATATGGATGATATGTAAAAAGATGATATATGGGTTTTGAAAAGACCTAGATGGATGAGTATAGGCTTGGGTAAAGGTTGACTCAACTCACAAACAACATTAGTTTAGAATAACACACACCCAAATAAGCAAACCATAAAACCTATGATTAGTAAACTCAAGGGTATGTAACTTGACACCCGCACCATCAAATGGCTTTATAGGTGAGGTTATAGCTTGGTGATTCATTATGAAATATTTCAAACCCTCTTGAACCCATTTATACATGATAACTACTTAATAGTTGATATTGACTCTGGTAGTGAGATGCATATTATGGCTGAGGGATCCTATGCTAAGTTTGTACAAGGATTTTTAGGGGTATCCCCTATATACATGAAGGTATAGTAGGGAAAAAGTACATATAGGATGATGTCTAACTACCTTGTATCTTAGATCTTAAATGCCTCTAACTCTATAGAACCCTTTATGGGGAATTCCACTTTAGTTCCTAATGATAGCTCTCCTAATATTTAGACTCTACCAGAACACAATTTGGACTAATGCATGGTGGTGAAATTCATGGTCACCATCCACCTAGAAAAATAAAAATTGAATGGGGTTTAGATGTGTCTTTTGATCCCATAGGAATCACCACAAGGATGTAAGGGGGAGAGAATACACTAACCATAGCCCCAAGAGATAAATAGGTAGTCAAAAAGAATAATTAACTGATTAGATTAAGATGTGTGATAAATTTAAAATTTAAAGGATAATAATATACAATAAAAATGATGATAATGATATATACAAGACAAAATTATTTAAAAATGGTTTTTAAAAGTACCAAATGAGTCTTAGACAAGCATCTTGCAAGCACATAGATTAGTAGTTTGATTTTGGAACTCAAGAGAGGTAACCTACAAGAAAAGGATTAGTATTTTTGATTAACAAGCTTGAATGGTAACCTGCAAGACAAAAACATTAGACCAAAAGATGATGTTAACTAGATAAAATATCCACTAGACTTAATTTTGGAAGAAGCAAAATGTTGGTCTAATAGGATTTAGGAGAAACACCCTAGAAAAATTGATTTGGATCTATAATTCCTTTGGGATGAGTGGTCCACGATGTGGGGATCTCATGGTGGCATCCCCTAGCAAGGTCAAGGGGCAACACCCCTTGTAGGGTCAAGGGGAAGATCCCCTTGTGGTTTATAGGGGAAGTGTCTAAGGTGTGCTTTTCCATGGTATATAGTAGGGTCAAATGGTGGATCCCCTAATGATAAAGTTAATTTTGGCCTTGTGGGACACCTAGAATGACTCAAAAATAATTAAAATGACTCTAAAATGCACTCAAAAAATACCAAATTGAAGGGAAAAAATAGTGTAAAATCATAACTACATAGTGTAAAATCACAACTAGAGAGTGTAAAACTACAAATATAAAGCAAAATCATAGATCACAAGTTGTGATTTTATAATGGTTAGTTAATCATGATGGTCACCCTACAAAACCATGGTAATTGGAGAAAAACATGACTACAACTAACAAAATCACTATTAGCTATAAAACAAGATTTACAATTTTGTTATAAACTAAAAACCTCCAAATTTAGATATTTGGCACAAATAGAGGCTTATACAGGTATGTAAAATTATTCTAAGGATACTTATTTACAAGTGATTATGGAAAATCCAAGACTGATTTAGGATATATCAAAATTCTACAAGTGATTAGATGCACTATCAAAATGGATAAGGATCATGATTAATCTGATTACCAAAAGTTGTTTTCAGTTAGATCTTATCCTATGATTACCTTATAGTCCTAAATATTATAGACATTAGACATAATTAAAGTCAAAATGACTAGATAGCATAATCACTATTAAGACTACAATATCACTACTTGACGGATCAAAATCACTATTCTAAGAATTTTGTAATATATAGTTTTATCAGAGATAGGGGAAAGTTAAACGATGTGTCTTGTTGATGGTCTTCTATCTTAGCCTCCCTTTCCTACTATACCCTACCAACCACATATAAAATTTTACAAATATAAGGTCTAGTCATAATAAAAGGGGTTAGCAAAATGAAAAAATGATAAATAACTAGATGACTTTATGCCTATGTTTGAATCTTGAAAAACCATAAGTTAGCAAGACAAAACCACAATTACTAGGACAAAGTCATGAATTGTAAAGTTGTGGTTTTGTCAAAAAACACTAACCTAAAAAATAGACCATTAATGGTTTACAAAATTATTACTCTATAGTCAAAATCACAACTCCAAAATCAAGATCATGATTTACAAGTTACAGTTTTGTCTAAGGACAAAAACATACACAGTTAGAGAAGATGGTTAGTCATTAGGTCAAGTTGTTAGCACAAAGTTACAACTTATGGGATAGAACCATGACTACAAGGTCATGAATGCCATAGAAATATCATAACTTAGACCTATTCATGGATTTTTTTTTGAAAATCCAAAATTTTCCTTGATTGATTCGACCTACAAGATTCCAAAAACACTTCTAGGATGCAAAAATTGTTAGATTAGGAGGGATGTACCACCGTGGTCTCAAAAATGTAGCCTAAACTTTGAGCTTATAGATTAAACTATCTAATTTAATAAATCAAACTTAAAACCACTAAGTAAAGTCTAGAACTATTAGAACCTAATGCAAATAGATGAATAAACTATGCAAAACAACATTACAATTCTAAAGCTAAATGCTCCAAACCATGATTAAACGGATGCAAAATGAAAAATATTGGGATGGGAATTACCTTAGACTCAAAAATTTGACATTATGATGGCATGATGATAGAATATTGATTAATTATGCAAGGATTATTTTGTCATGAAGACTATAAATTTCCAAGATTGCTAATTGGACATAGATATGGAATGAGAATTAAAGTTGGATCCAATGGAGGAAAGGAGTGGTTTAAATATAAATAATAAGGAAAGATCTATGGTGGAGATTTTAAGTTGGGTAAAGGAGATAAAGGGTTGAGGATTAAAAGGAATTTTAAATTCCTTGGAAGCCTCTAGATTTAAAGGCTTCTAAAGAGGAGTGGTTAGAATAGAGAAGGAACTAGATTTGGAGGGTTATAGAATCATTTTTAGGACTTGTTATAGGTCTAGATTGCACCCTAGATAAAAGAATAAGAGTTTAGGTCATACTTCCAAATCTAGATAAACATGGGACTAACCCCAGGCTATGGGTATCCTATAATGGGGTCAGACCTCTAGAATTCTTAATGAGGCTAGCTCCTCTAATGCATCATTTCAGCTCATTTTCATCACTAAAACCTACTAATGACTAAGTAAAAGGGAGAGAGAGATAAATTGAAAGGGAAACCTAAGATAAAAATGGTGATGCACCTAAATAATGATTGATCCACTCTATTTGAACTCTTAAACACTAATGAGACAAGCAAAAGACTAGATCCAGGACTCCAAATACCTATCATACATTAGTATTTCATATAAAGGATCACCAAATAATAACAAGCTAATGGAAATGATGGAGAGGTCTAATGTAAGACACTAACCAGTCACAGTATCCACATGAAAGCTTCAATATAAAAATCAGAATACTAAACATGACTTGCATAAAAATATGAACTAGTAACTAGGTGAGATCATGTCATAACAAGGGAGAGATTTCTACAAAATATGAAAATATGAAATGTACACATTATACCAAAATAATGAAATCTAAAAAATAGTCTTGTATTCATCTTAAGAGGTTACAAGCTCCATCTTGGTAGAGTTTAGTCATGCTCAAGAGAGGGAGTAGAGAATTACAGAGAGGATGCATTTTTTAACTCAAAAGCCTCTGTATATAGCAAAAAAAGAGATAGAGAGATGGGAACAATGCATTTGAGAGTCGATAAAAGTCATCATGCTCAAAAAATGAGGGGGTAGTTACTTGATTTATTTTTGTATACATGCCTTGATCAACAAATGAACCTCCTTTTTATCTCAATAGTCTACGATCTCCTCTCATTGGCTGAGAGATTCACTAGAAGATAAGGATTTCTTAATTATGATAACAAAGTCTATTTTAATGGAATCAATGTTCTTAACTACTTCTCCAACTACCATTTCACCACTTTGGGACCCTAAGTCCACTTGATGTGTTCATAAAAATCAAATCCTTGAATCCTAAAACTAACAGTGCCATTACATAAATGATAGTTTATCGAGATATGACTATGTTAAAGGATGAGAAGCCCCACCATATCTCATTTATATACCCCTACATGGGAAAGTGAAACTGGGTCCACTATAGATGAAAACCAATCCAAGTTATTGGTTTTCCCATAGTTTTGATTGACAAAATAAGTTCATCAAGTGCATGTTCTTGATTTGAAAATAGATTCCACCCCCTTGGTTTATATTAGGTCTAAAAGACCTATTTTACCTCCATGTAGATCTATTGGTAATGCTTGGTCCCATTTCATGATTCAAACTATCAACCATTTATCTATATTAGGTCTTAAAGACCTATTTTGTCCTTATGATACTTTCATGGCAATGCTAGATCTTACAATGTCCATTTAGTTTAGCCCAGACCAAGCTTGAGCCAGGTTCCTTCATCTTCACCTTGCCTGGGTCTAAAAATGCCCTATCAAATTTCATTGAAATGTCCTAGACTTTCATTTTGATTATTGGATATCAACCATGACTTAGACTATTAACATTTTGACTCATCCATGTACCATTGATCCTGATTAGTATGATTAAGGTAGAGCCATTGATCTTGCCTTTGACTTGTCAAATCTATCCAAGATGGTTCCATGTGTCAAACATACATTGGTATTAGGATCATGTTGTTAGACTATTAAGTTCTATGATTATACCACATGGTGGCCTTTTTATCCCCTTGACCTTTTGACTCATAGCCCACCATCAGATCAAGATGTATGAAGTAACACTGATCATTAGATCTATTGAGACCCACTATTTGAAATGTAAAGGCTACTTAATGAGATCAAATTTGACCTATACACTCCCATAAAATGATGTTAATGTGACCATCATTGATGTTCATGTTATCATTAAATTTAAATTCAAAAGGGTTTATTTTTCTTGAGCTTTATTTTGACGTTTATGTGCCTATCATTGTTCTGCAATTTCAACTTTAAACACTCATAACTTGAGCTATGAAGCTCATGAGGGCATGAAACTTTTAGAGGATGATTTTGGCATGAATAAATCCATGGCACTATATTATTTTAGCTCTCATATCTCTCTGAGTTACATTTATAAAATTCATAGGTTAGCTGGTCCATTCATTTTTTGCATAACATCTTGGTGATGGTCTGGTCTTTAAACTTGTACAATTCATCTTTTGATCATTATTTCAAGGTGATGATTAATTTCTAAGGCCTTTGAAACCTATTTCATGCTCTTCAATTCTTGAAATAGATGAAAACCTATTGGTCTTCTTCATTTTGTAATCTTAGACCTAATTCAAACCTTTGGTTTGCTCATTCCACATGAACTTTGATCAACTTGGTATGTGGGCCAAAAATGGCCAACATCTTTGGTGACTCATAGGGGTTGCATGCTTGTCTATGCAAGAGAACCCAAACCATACTAATTTTTCTAGTCCATTAGGCATGTGGTATCTACTTGGGTCTAACATATTGACTTGGATTTCTAACTGGATACCAATCCTACTCTAACCTCTTTAAACAAGACAAGGACAACAAAATAATAAAGACGAGTGCACATAAGCACTTAGAAGAAAGAAAAAACATCTAACCTACTGAACAAATGTGCATAAGGCACTTAGAGAAAATCATGAACCTAGTTTAATATATCCAATATTATACAATAACTCATAAGAACCTCTCACCTGGGTCAAATGGAAAACTATGAGTATCATTCACTTGTAGCAAACCAAGATGAAAAATACTTTGCTTTGGAGGTATCAGAATTGGTGAACCAAGTAGCTTAATGGCCAATCCTTTTGATGTGATCCCATATGAATTTAATGGAATGAACATGTCTCTAATGTGGACGTATTATTTCAAGTCTTCCAACCTTGGTTCATGTTAGACTATAGGAGCACTTGCTTTCTATTGCCCATCACTCTTGAGAAAGTCTTGCAGGAAGACTTCTTTTGGGATCTTGGGAGAAAATGCACTTGTTTCAATTGGTGGTTCAAAAATAAAATATTCTTCCACCTTGTCCTTATGTAAATCAGGACTAATCATGCTTACAGTATTATGTTCATGGATTTTTAGAAGAAGGACATGTCCCTCAACCTCTTCAAATTCCTTGGTTATGGCCTTGAACTATTGCCATAACTCTTCAGGCTCTTCACTAGTATGCTCATAAAATTGAATCACTTGAGCACTTTAGATGTCTCCTTCATCAACATCACTCAAGATTTCATCTTGTTCTTCAACTTAAATGAGGGTTGATTTGACCAACTAAGGTCTGAAGTATCACACCTGTTTTACTCAAGATCTAATTTTCTTTCCTCTAGCTCCACCATATCAGGCCTATCTTCATTTAACACCTCATATTGAAGTGTACCCACCTCAAACACTTGGTCTTGATCATCTTCTTGATCTATGTAGAATAGACCTTCAGTGGTCCATTCAAAATCTACTCTATTTTTATTTGGAGAGTTGACCTCATCAAGATCTAGTTCATTTACATCAAAGTCATGCTAAGAAGGCTGGTCTAAACCTAAATTTTCCATTTTTGGATGAATTGGACTACACAACATGATCTATTCACAATATACACTTTCATTTTCCTCTTCAAGTTCACCTATGACTATAATCTCCTCTTCTATCCCTTGTATAATAGGCTCCTCCTTTATGAGGGACATGGTGGGAGGGTGAAGAAGTTCACCTTGCTTGTAGATTAGGAAAATATCCTTCTAGTTAGGTACTATGAATGATATTTTAGGTGTCTCATTAAATAAGGAGAGAGAGTCTCATAAATATTGTACACCAAGCTCATTGAGTTGAGCTATGGTTGCTTGATTCATTTCTTGCACAACTAACCCTTCCTCTACCAGGACTATTTCTTGGACTGCCTCAACTAACACCTCCCTTTCCTTATTTGTGCCCTCTTTGATTTATTTATATGAGAGGAATGTATAAGAGCTGGCCACCTTCTCTTTTCTGTAAATGGGTGTGGGAGAGGGTGGTTTCACAAGAGAGGGTATGAAACAATTAAGGTCATAGGGGATGATCCAAGATGGAATAGCTTCATGTTCTTGGGTGAGAAAGGGAATAGGGGTAGGAGAGGTAAAACTTATTGGAACAAGATTGACATACTCTTTTTCCCATTACTTAAACACTTCTTCAATGGACAATACCCACCCTTTCATCTCTTGCTTCTCAACCTGTGGGTAGTCAATTTCTTCAATGGATGCCCATACATTCCAGAACTCTTGAAAGAAAATATTTATACCATCTATGATATGAATAGGGAATTATTGTCCAAGCTTGACCCCCTCAATAATCTTCATGATTATTCTTTAATATTACCTCTCTGAGTTTTGACAAGGATGGACTTTGACAAGGTTGACTAGGGGGTTGATCAAGGACTCTTGAAGGTTGCACTTGAGGCTCTTGGAAGGGAGAGGGCACATAAGGCTAGTCCAAATGAGATTAATACTCTTCATAAGATATTAACATACATATTTGCATTTTGGACCATGTTTCTTATCATTTATATGTCTTCATTCCTATAAGATGGTCATTATTCACTTTCACAAACTGACCATCTTTTCTTCACTAACTAAAGATCATTCCTTGCTTTTTGTAGAGCATTGATAGGGATGACTGGAAAAAACCCCAAACCCTTACCAATCTCCCTTATCAACTAAATATAAACTATTAATGATTTTTTGGCTCTTGACAAGGGGAAGTAGAGGACTAATTTGAATGTAAAGGAGGTTGACATTGGTCATATGTGGCGGTAGAAGGAGGACAAAGTCCATGATAGGGTTGATAGGATACTTGAGGGCCACTTGGAGGGAACACATAAACATTATTTTCCTAATAAGTGTGATGTTGAAGTAGAGAATAATCATATTAATAAAAATATGATTAATTATACATACCAAATTATGATTATTAAGCACTTAGTTATGCTAGTTAACTAGCTTATAGATGATCAGAGTTGCCATTAATGTTTTTATATTGCTTCCAAATGCTGATATATATAATAACAACACCAAAAATCCTTTCACTACTTTAGACCTTGGTCCCACCAGGTGTACCATAACTATTGTAGGTCTAGATTGTACCTTAGCTGGAAGTGAATTTGTTCAAGTCCTACTTCAAAACCTAGCTCAACATGGGACTGACCCTAGGCTATGGGTATCCTATAATGGGGTCAGACCTCTAGGACTTTTAATGAGGCTAGCTCCTCTAATGCATCATTTCATCTCATGTTCACCACTAAAACCTACTGATGACTAGGGAAAGGGAGAGAGATAACTTGAAAGGGAAACCTAAGCTAAGAATGGTGATGCACCTAAATAATGTTTGATCCATTCTATTTAAACTCTTAAATACTGAGACAAGAAAAATACTAGATTTATGGCTCTAAATACCTATCATACATCAATATTTCATGTAGAGGTTCACCAAATGATCACAATATGATGGAAATGATGGAGAGGTCTAATGCAAGACACTAACCAGTCATAATATCCACATGAGGGGTTAAATCAAAATATGTAGAACATTAAACATGACCTACATAACAAGATGAAATAGTAACTAGGTGAGGTCATAACTTGACAAAGGAGAGATTTCTACCACATATGCAAATTTGACATGCACACACTATACCAGAATTATTAAATATGAAAAATATTATTGTATTCATCTCAAGAGGTTATAAGCTTCATCTTGGTAGAATTTAGTCATGCCTAAGAGATGGAGTAGAGAATTATATAGAGGATGCATTTTTTGGCTCAAAAGCCTCTATATATAGCAGAAAAAAGAGATAGAGAGATGGATGAGTCAAAATGTCAATAGTTTGAGTCATGGTTGATAGATAATAAGCAAAGGGTGAGCTTGGGAGATTTTAATGAAAGTTGATATTTCATTCTTAGACCTAGGTAAGGTAAAGATGAAGGAACCTAGCTTGAGCTTGGTTTGGGCTAAACCAAATGGACATTGCAAGATCTAACATCATCATGAAAGCTCCACAAGGATAAAATAGGTCTTTAAAAATTAATATAGATAAAGGTTTGATAGTTTAAATGATGAAATGTGACCAAGAAATGCCAAAAAATCTCCATGGAGGTAAAATAGGTCTTTTAAACCTAATATAAACTAAGGGGGTGATAGTTATTATCTATGTCAACTTTATCTAAGATGGTTTAATGTATCAATCATGTATTAGTATTATGATCATACTATCAAACTATCATATTTCATGCTTATACCATGTGGTGGCCTTTTGATCCCCTTGACCTTTTGACTCATCTTGCACTATCAAATTAAGATGTATGAAGCAACGTTGATTATTGAATCTATTGGGATCCACTGTTTGAAATCTAATGGCTACTTCACAAGATCAAATTTGACATCCACACTCCCATAAAATAAAATTCACATGATCATCATTAAAATTATCATGATTTTCAAATTTAATCTCAAAAGGGTTTGTTTTTCTTGAGCTTTATTTTGACGTTTGGACGCCTATCACCATTATGTAGGTTCAACTTTGAATGCTCATAACTTAAGCTAGAAATCTCATGAGGGCATGAAAATTTTAGAGGATGATCCTAGAATTAAGGAATCCATGGTGTTGTATTCTTTTATCTCACATGGATATTTGAGGTGCATTTATAAAATATAAAATTTAGTTGGTTCATTAATTTTTTGCATGACATCTTAGTGATAGTTTGGTCTTTTAACTTGCACAATTCATCTTTTGATCATTCTTTCAAGGTGTGTATGATTTTCTAAGGCCTATATAACCTGGTTCATGATCTTGAATGCTTTAAACATATGAAAACTTGTTAGTCTTCTTCATTTTCAAATCTTAGACCTATTTCAAACCTTTGGTCTATTCATTCCACATGAACTCTGTTGAGTTTGGTATGTGGGCCAAAAATGGCCAATGGGACCAATGATAATTATATGGGGGATTATATGGGGATTAAGTGAGTGATTAGGAATTAGGGATGTAGGAAAGCCTAGGAAATAAGCTAGTAGGTAGGCCATTAGGAATTTAAAATTCTTAAATAATAGTTAATTAAGATTAGGATGGGTTAATGGGGATTTAGGATAGATTAATTGATTAGTGGGGATGAATAAGGTTAGTGCATGAATAAATATTAAGGGGAATGTTAGATAAATGGATAAGAATGGGTGGATAAATTAATGGAATTAATTAGGATAAATGAGATGAGAAAAATTAGTGTCAACTAATAGAAATATTAATGATATTAAATGAAGTGAGTGGATTTGGATGCATACATTTATGATAAGATGCTAAAGATATAAATAATAGATATGCTAGTTATTGTAATGTTAATGAAAAAAAATATTTAATTGGTTTTGATGTTAATACAAATTTGGATCTAGAACAAGCATAAATTATACTGGATTTGGATTTTACATTAGTCACCTAATTCTAGAAATTATACCTCTATATCTGAAGACACTTGTATCGACCTAGGATGGTTATGTTGATACCACTATCTAAATTAGATATAGGTGTCTAGTATGGAATACCTATTGAAACTGAATGCAATCACTTATAATATTATGGGTTTTATGTTGTCTTTACCTAGTGTATTCAGATCTGGGTTATGGATTGTCACTCCTTGTCAATTATCAAAACCCTAGTTCTTCATCTTCATAGTGGTTCTAGTAAAAATAGGTTAGTGGGAACATAGTGTCAAGCTAAACCAAATAATCCTATGTTAATGAGCACTACTTACGTAACCAATAATTTGAAGAGGACCTCAGAATTATGTATTTATCCCCTACATGTTGGCTTGTATTTGAATCATGCAATGTGTGATAAGCAAGTATAATAATGACCTAGCTTATAACTTGATAAATATAGTTCTTAGTTTTCTCCTTAATTACTTCCAACCTATAGATATGGTGTCCTTATGAGTGATATGGATATAGTATATAAAATAGGGAATCTTTTCTCACTTGAGTTCTTGATTGATTTTGGTAAGTTGCATTGGGATTTTCTAGGTATGTGCTAGGTGATGAATGAATGAGAATTGATCTTGTATTTATAATAACTACTTTGGAGAATATCTCACATTAAAGCACATAGAATAACCATAAGAATATGTTTATTTTAGAAATTGGATGAATTTAGGGAATTGGACACTTGCATTGGGATAAGATATTTGCATCAACATATGTGTCTAATTAGGATGTAAATTTCCAGGTAACTAGAAAATAATTATAGGTCTATGACTTGCAAAGATGGAAGATAAGCAAGTTTAAAACATTCTAAGAAATATAGAAGGCTTGGGTCATTAGAATAACATTGATCAAACTAAGAGATAAGTAATTAGGTAAAGAGAGATAATGTATGCAATCCTTTTGGTATCTAGAAAAATATAGAATTTAAAGGTACATCCATGATATGTATTTGCTAAGTTTACAAGACTAAGGTGTTATATAATTTAGAGATAGTGGCTGCATGTTCATTCTATGATGACATTAGCATCATTTGAATATCAAATCATATCCTATATATCTAAAATTAGGTTTATTAGGATTAATATGACCCAAATTGCATCAATGATATCACCAATTAATTGATTTTATCAATTGATAATGGAATCAGAGGTAATGTAACCATAAATCCCATCTTATTGACATACTTAGGTTCAATGAGATCAAATTGGCCCCAACTACATTTGTGATTGAACCAATATATTCTTTAGTTTATTATGTGATAAAAATGGTGATGATTGAGACCCAAATCACATTCTATACATTCAGAATTAGGTTTGAAATGGGCTCAATTTTAACCAAATTACATCACTAATTGCACCAATTGACTAAGTGGCTCAATATATGATAAAAATAGGGCTAATTGAGGCCCTAATCACATCTTATAGTAGAATTTATGTTGAAGGGGCTTAAATTTACCCAATTTCCTTTGTGATTGAATAAATTAAATATTGTGTTCATTTTATGTTGACATTGGGGTCGATTAAGCCCTAAATCACATATTATATAGTCTAAATTAGGTTCAATGGTGTAATCACCTAAAACTAGTATTTGGATGCTAAGAGTGTTACTTGAGATAGCCTATTCCTAGCTTATACTTAGACCTAGACCTATACTATAGCCTTTGCCACACGTTTTCCATCTTTTTGAAGACCACATATAGCTACAATCAATTTAAACATAGTCCAAGGATAACTTTCCCAAATCCCAACCCACTTTCTCTAGTAGTTTGCCATGTAGACATTAGCAAGACATTTGGGACACTAAATCCACATGGTGCTAGTGTCCCCAATTGGATGCTATTGTCCTTAACCCTAACTCTATCGAATGGATACTTTTTCAAACATGTACCCCTCCCAAGGTCATCCTAATCACTTTTTATTATCCACACAACCTACATATCTCTATAAATATAAGTTTATTTGACCATTATTGATTAGATGGAAACTATATGCAAAAGATCATCAAAAAAAATACAAGTTGAGAAAAATTAAGGTAGTTTATCCATATTATACCCTACTTCTATATATTAACATCTACAATATCCATAAACCTAAATTTTAAATATTTTAAATCTCAAGCACATTCAAGGAATCTATGTTCACTCTCATTTTAGTATTCACTTGCACTTACACTAATAACTATGTGGTAAAACTACATCAGGCTCAATCCCTCCTTAGAGTATTGGTATGTAGAAAACTCTCTTCATAATTGGGTGTTAAGGATGTCCAACCTATCTTAATAATGAATAGACATTTATATTTCATGCCATACTTGCAAGGAGGATTAGATTTTAAACACTAAATCAAGTTTTTTATGCACAACACATAGTTTCATATTTCATGCATGTAGGAACAGGGGCTAAATACACATGCATAAGTGGTCTCAAAAAATAGGAACAATCTTACAAAGAGGAAAATAGTGCCACTTTGAGGACACTATAGTAGTATGGTACTATTTTCCAGGTGGGGCACTACTTTTTAGTGAGAAAACAAATTTTAGGACCCTATTGATGACACTCAGACCTATCTAGAACTAAGTTTTTAAAACCCAGATCATTGGCAATAGTTAATTTCTAGATAAGTCTCTATTTAATCATATTTATTACTATTTTTATAAATTCAAATAAGTTTAAAATCCATAATAAATTAGTGATTAATTATTTCACTAATTTAGACATCTCATCCCTTTAACCAAACATAGGAATTACAATTATAAAACCCTAAAAGGTTAAATCATTTGGTGAACCTTACTTCAAATATTACTCAAAACCCTATTTTGCATTCTCCAAAATAATAATGAAATAAATTAGGGCTACATACTTATATTTTTTCCAATTATTTTGGCATAACCTAGTTAATTAAATCAATTTCATATCAGTGTTTCAATTTATTTAAATCTTGTTTAAAATTTTACAAAACAACCCTAGTTCAATAAAACCTTAACCCTAGACACACTTAGGGTTTGTATAATTTTTATCTAAACTCATATTTTAGATCTATACATCTTTTGATTTGTATTTCATACAATCATGATCATAATAATAGAATAAATTAATCACTTTTTTATTGAAAAGTCTAATACTTTCATTTTAATGCTTGTTCCCTTTAATTCGAAATGAACTCAAAAAATTCATAAACATATGTATAGAATATGCTTTATATCAATTAAAATATATGTCATATTTCATAGCATGTTATCTTTCTCTTACATGGAATTTCATTAATAAGCAAAATGATATACACATATATCATTTAGCATATAATCTAACAACTATGTTTTAAGATTTAATGTCATATCTTATGCACAAGAAATAATCTCCTTCTCCTCCTCATATCCATGAGTGTGATGGCTAATTTACCTCTAACCAGGTTCATGTTATCATTCCTCCATGAGATGAAGAAGCCTATACCAATGTCACTAATCCAAATACTCAACCTATTTAAACCTCTTCCCTATAGGTTGTGTGCCTACATGTTCAATAAGAAGCAACTAGGGTTTTCACTTGTGAGACTCTATGTGATTAAATTATTAGTATGAGCAAGACAATTATAGGTTTAAAACATCAGAATCAACTATTAAATGAAAAGATTAAAACATTGAAAAATCAATTTATAAGATAAAGGCTTCCAAGGCACAATAGTGTAAATCATGTATATGCATCTTCACCAAGTCAATTTGTGGCAAACAATGTTACATATCCAAATCATAAATCACAATAAAATACATATACAACTAATGATTTAAAAAACATTCAAAGGTCAAATAATATTTTAAGTGAAATAATAATGAAAATGATTAAAGCTAAGTTGATCAACCTACTTCATCTAAACCCAATGAGGAGATCTAGATATTTTTGTGTGTATCATATAATATATGGGCACCACACCAATTCATGTTTACCATCAAAAATGAAAATATAATACATAATGGATATAGATGACTCACATAGTGACACATCATCCTATATACAATGACACATCTACCAATTAAAAAAATGTCAAATTCAAAAATAGTAAAAATGGTTACCAAAGTATAATTTAGAATAATAAAAGTTTCACAAAACACAATCAAAGTAAGAAATAGTACAACATGCATAGATAGATCAAGAAAATATTCCTCTCTAAAATGAGTTTCAACTTTCAATATGGTATAATTTATTTCATAAATATCTACAATAGTTTGATTATCATGGTCAATGTTTGGGTAAATAAATCCAAGGCATCACTACTCCTATTCTACATGTTGATAATATTGGTCAACAAGGTTTGGGATTTATTAAACATCCTAAGGTACATCAGTTAAAGATACAGTTTATCAAGGCAAAACATGTGGATACATAGGAAATGTTATAGAAATAGAAAGATCCTTCATTACAAATTAAAATCATGCTAAGCTAATAAGAATTCTCAAATAAAACACAATTTTAAAGGGAAACATCACAATTAAAACTCCTAAGCACCATTTAGAAAGGTTGATTCCATAGTATAAGGTAATTCTCTCTAGAATTCCACGTTATCATGATTTCAATGTTGAAAGTTTTTATGATTTTGGTGATGAACAATACATAGATTCCTAGTGAAAAAATATTCAACTATAATATAGAAATCACACTGCATGAAAGATTACCATTCCTATTATCAACATAGGTCACAGTGATAGTGAGTCTCCTGTGAGACTCATTGGTTAGTATGGTTCATACTCTTGTACCTACTTCCTTCTCTCTCTCACTTCTTGTACATAGTTTATTTTCATTTTCTTGTACATAGCTTATATCCAAAAAACACAAAAATAATATAACATGTCAAAATAGAAAAACATTCAAATATTACTCACAAAACACAAAATCTTAAGATTATATGCATTTCTATGTTTATATTTCTACTACTTGCCTAATATTACATATTGTTAGCTATCTTAGTATAGTCAGTTTTATCCTACATATATGTATAATTTTTCTTGTCAAGTGCTTATGGATTACATATAGGACTTTAGTCCACTACACTGATCCAAACTTGCTAGCATCTACCCACTAGGGGCATATACACTAATCTAGGTTTATTGATTTGATACACCTTTCCACTCAAAAAAATCTCATATACATTTTATACTACTAGGTTCTATCCTTACATTCTATACATTCTAGTTTATGCATTGATACATTTTGATAATGACCATTACTAATCATTGCTTAGATTTTTTGTTGACTATCACTAGTTAGACTCAGTATATGTGCATCTTAGAATTTACATAAATTTTTACTACATAGTTATACATGTTTTCATTTCTATTTTTTCTATATTAGACTTGATTGTGTTTCATATGCTTATTCCATCTTTGATGGCATTTGAATATGAAATTATTTTTTGGCTCTATGTCATTTATCTATTTGTTTGCCTTGGATGTGTGCCCATGTCCCTTGTGTGTTCTTTCCTACATCTATTTTTAGACATTTGAACATGTATTTCTATGTGGATCGAATCCAAAAAAAAATTTACTTGCATATGTGGACATTTGAACATGTCCTTCATTGTCTTCATTTTCATATTTAGTGACATGTTCCCATGTCCCTTGTATTGTGGCCCCTTGGCTTAATTTTTCATACCTCATGTGTGTTTGTGTATTCTTCTTTACCATGAAATTTGTATTTTATTATTACACACATACTAATTTTTGATGCCATGATGGACCTCATGCATCTACCTTTCGTACTTGGGATCCATAATGGACATCATGCCCTTTGCCCCTAGGTAGTTACTTAGATTTAATACTATAAAAATTGATTACATATATCTTGACACCCTTGCACAATGCTATATTACTACATCTTACATTTCCTACTTATGCTTGAATACTTTTACATTCCAAAGTTATGTTTGTACATTGTATTGAAAAATAATGCACATGCTCTAACTAACACATTTTATAGAGATACTTCTTTTAAGGATAGTTCTTACATAGGTTTCACAACTACCCTCAAAAGAGGTGGCATTCATAGGGGTTTATCATAGAGATCAGGCTCCTACATTACTATTCACAGACAAATTTTAGTACATAGACTTAGTTTCAAGAAATCAGACACAAGTAAGACAAAAAAATAGGGACTCATAAAATAGTTTAAATCACCCAAATTTAAGACCAAGCAGACATTAGCACCTAAATTAGGACACTAACACCATAGGGCACTAATGTACACTATAGGTCACTACTATCTATTAGTCCCAACTTTAAGACAATCTAAATTATTTAGACTAGTACACTAGGTACAGTACATATTTACATAGATATAGTCACAAATTTAATAGATATATTTAGATTTTGCTTAGATACATTAATTACATCTTAGATTAATACTAATTTATTAGGTTTTAGGGCATCATGCATGGCATGATCACTCTCACATTTAGTTTAGATACATATAGTTAGTCATTACATACTCAATTCAGATTCAATATACTCAGACACTAGATTGGGGGCATATGCACAACACATAATTTCCATATACTAAACTAAACAAAATTTGATCAGATGAAATTACAAACTCCATGTCATTCTTTATGTTTTATACACTTGCTATCATATTCCAAGTTATCACTAAATTCATACCTTACTCCATCTATAGTGGTTAGCATTCTTGAGTGGCCCAAAGCCACCTAATATACCTTAGTGGAAGCAGAGATGATATACATAATTAGATATACTTAGATACTTTTAGAACTTTACACAGCTTAGTTACAAATGAATCTACTTCACACAGGTGTGTAATGATGGAGTAATGACCTATTTCAGTTATTGAACCACACACATGAGATGGTTAGACACATTTATAATCTTATCCAATCTATTAACATATTAGGATACAATGAGTAGGGGTGGGAAATGATGGAGTCAAAACTAGGTCGAGTTATTGAGCCACCCATATGAGTATTGAGCAAGTCATTAGCTTATTCCAAGTTATTCAATGATATGATCACTATGTAAAACCACACACATAGGTTGTTATCAAGTTCATACATTACTTTATGTACCCAATGAGGTGTATTCATTCCTTTCCTCTCTCTTTACTCAACTTTAATTTGTTACTTTATTCAACATAGTGTTTTTCTTTTGATCAACTCTTAAGTAAGGACTAATTTTTTCATGTTTTATTGTAGGTCATTGCTTTGGATCATGTTTCACATACACAAAGCCAAATTCACATACTCAGACTTAGATATATGGGCTTCACTTCCAAGGTAAGTCTAGGTAAACTTATTTTTCCTGTATACTAGTCATTTAACTTTGATACATTTTTAGCATAAAGGGGGGCAAATGTAAAAACCTAAAATTGGTATTTGGATGCTAAGAGTGTCTCTTGAGTTAGCCTATTCCTAGCTTATCCCTTGACTTATCTTATAGCCTTTGACATACTTTTAAATTATTTATGTAGACCACATATAACTACAATCAGTTCAAGCATAGTATTAGGATAACTTTCCTAGATCCCAACCCATTTTTCTAATAGTCTACTAGGTGGACATTAGTGCCAGAGTTAAGATATTACAGCCACATGGCACTAGTGTCCCAAACTGAGCACTATTATCCTTAGCCCTAAATATATTAAATCGATACTTTTTCAAATGTGTGCCCCTCCTAAATTCATCCCAATAACACTTTCATATCCACACAAGCTACATATCTCTATAAATACAAGTCTATTTGACTATTATTGACTAGATGGAAACTAGATGAAAAATCCCATTCAAATAAAAGATAAGTTGAGAAATTTTAAGGTATTTGATCCCTATTCAGCACTAATTATACATTATTCCATATATAATATTCCTAAACCCACATTTACAATATTTCAAATATCAAACACGTTCAAGGCATCCAAGTCCATTCTCATTCTAGCATTCACTTGCACTTGCACCAAACACTAGGTGGGAGAACTACATCGAGCTTGATCCCTCCTTAGAGTATTAGTATGTAGGAAAATATCTTCATAATAGGGTGTTTAGTATGTCCAACCTATCCTAATAAACACATATTTTCATTTCATGCCATAATTTTGAGGATTAGGGTTTTCACATTAAATCAAGTTTTCTAGGCACAATATAAAGTTCTAGATTTCATGCACGTAGGAACAAGACCTATAAACATTAGAGTAGGTGCTTCTAGAAAATAGGAATAGTCCTATAAAGAGGACATTAGTGCCACTTTGATGACACTACAATAGTATGACACTACGTTTTAGTGAAGAAACACATCCTGAGACCCTATCGACAACACTCAGACCTCTCCAAAACTCAATTTTCAAAACCCAGATCATCCATGAGAGTCACTTTCTAGATAAGTATATATTTAAGCATATTTATTATTATTTTTAGAAATACAAAGAAGGTAAAAATACATAACACATCATTTATTAATTATTTCATATTATTTGACTAATTTAGACATCTCAACCCTTTAACCAAACATAAGAATCATACTTATAAAACCCTAAAAGGTTAAAACACATGGCATGATTTATCCTAAATCATGTCAATGATTGCATCAATTGATTAATTCACTCAATTTTTGATGAAATTTGAGCTAATTTAGCCAAAAATCACATCCTATGGTCACATTTAGATTCAAGGGGATCATTTGATGTTAATATCCTCCATGATTAAACCAATTAACTATTTGTTTCATTCTATGATGACATTGGGGTTGATTCAAGCCCAAATCACATATTATACAATTAAAATTAGGTTCACAAGGATAAATTTGGCCTAGATTATATTTTTTATTACACCAATTAACTAATTATCTCAATTAATGATAGAATTATAGCTAATTTAGCCTAAAATCACATCATATTATCGTCACTAGGTTCAAGGAGCCCAAATTAGTGTTGACTATGATGCCAATATAAGCACTTGAGTTCTATTTATTGATTTAATATATTTTTGTTTTTTAGGTTTTTTGAAAGTTTAATTTATTTATTATGTTAATTATTTTTTTGGTCACTTATATACACTTTCTAATGATTACCTTAAAACTAACTAGAACTACCAGTTAACTACCTGTTCACTTGCGTTCACTGTAGTTTATTGTTTGACTACTTAGTTAAGTATATAAAGTTGTCCACTAATACCAAGGATATGGGACATGATTTATTGATTATATGACTTAAATTAAAGTTAATTTTAGTTAATTTTCTTTAATAATCTTATTTGGGACACCTAAGTTAACTAGGATGACTATCTATTTGCATGTTTAAATTTAGTATTAAAGAGGCTTCTTGCATGATGTCCAAATATTATAGTGAGTTAAAATCAGTATTTTATATTTATAGTTGATTTATTATATTTTTAGTTAACCTAGTGTTTTATAAATATTATATTATATTTTCCAATTTTAGACTTAACACGCAATGCAAGTTATCTTGCAATAAACATATTTTATCTTTCTTTATTTAATAAAGTTGCACACAAACGTAAAGTGATGAATTAATTTTAATTGAGAATATTTTTATCTATTTATTATCCAATATTATTTTATTTATATATTAATTTATACCAACAATAATATATTTTCAATTTTAAATCTATTCACTATAGTTTTTTATCAACAATTTCACTCACAACACAGCTAGTTTGACAACTAGTTATTCTAGGACAATTTTGTTGATACATAGTTTCAATTTTAGAGTGAAAAAAAATCTTAATTTCACTCCATAAATTCATTAAAAACATTAATTTTGTATAATATACATATTCAATCAAGGTTCTAAAAGTGTTTCAGGCCATTTTTAGAAGATACAATGTCTTTATTGAATTTTGCTTCCATAGATATTTTTGTTTTCAAAGGTGACAACTTTGAGTATTGGAGAGATCAATTGAAAATAATTATTTATGTAAAATACTTTGGGATAATGTTATATATGATTAATAAACACCTTAATTTTGAAATACTTTAACACAAGATCAAAAAATAACAAAAGGAGATGAAGAAAAGGTTGATGCACAATATTTCTTTTATCTTTAGAGTGACATAGACCTAGGCATTTATCCAAGAATTGAAGGATGCAAGAATACCTATGAGGAATATAATACCTTAGATACTTCATATAAAGGCTCTATTAAGGTAATAAAATAAAAAATCCAAACCCTTAAAATGAATTTTAATTATTTAAGAATGTTTGAAGGATTCGGAGATTATTACATAAGGGTAAATGATTTAATTCATAGAATTCAAGGGTTTATGGAGAAACTATACAAGACATCGTTATAGTAATAAATATTATAAGATATTTAATTTAAATATGGTTTCATATTTTTATCAAACTCTCACAATATATTAGTGACCACCTACCTTGGATGAGGAGGTGGGAGCATGATTGAGTTTTGAGGTAGGTCCCTTTGTATCTAGACTTGGAGATCATTCATAAGGATTAGATCATATATAGGCCATATCAGGGTGCATTAGATTCTTGGGAATCATGTTGATCAATAGTATGTGTAGCTATGGAATCCAAAGCGAGTTAGATCAAACATTAGTCAAGAAAATGAATAAGAACTTAACTAGCTAAGCCAACTCCTTCGACAGGGTTTCAAATATGATAATTAAGAGCTATTAAAAGAAATCATATACAAAATACCTTTCCAAGATCATCTCACCATCCAAATTTGGCTCAAAATTTTATTTTATCTTTTGATTTAGTGCTCAAGTCTTTGGCAATGATGAATGCTTACTTCTCCATCATTTCAATACACCAATGAAACTAGGCTCATGATATTTAAATCAATGTTATGCCTATCAATGAAGATATCCTATTAAAAATTAAGCATTATAAAACTACACAAAGAAAAGTTGTGGAGAAAATTATGCAAAATAAGTTTACATAAATGAATCTTAAAAATAGTGGTCTTGGCCCTCCTATTTATATATTTTTTAATTTGATCATAATCAACCATGACCATCCATATTGAGATAAAGATGTGTGTCCATGAATTAATTCAATTTTGGAGACTTAATCTATAAATATACATATAAATATTTGGAAGGAATGGGTATTAAAGAGGCATGGGAAGCCTTAAATCTGATATTTATTGCATTTATGAGTTATGGATGCCACCTCACAAATGATGTCACTTGATGATGTTGATATTAGGAATCAATTTACAACTAAAAGATATTCAATAAGTTCCATGGATTTTCCACTTAAGATCCTAATTTGGATTAATTTTCCCAAGTGAGATTAATCAATTTTTATACAATTATTTAGAAATTAGTTGCACATTATTAATCAAACTAGTCAAAATGTCATATTACTAGGTCATAATTTGACTAGAGTGGAATTAGAGTACAATGTTAGTTGCATACAAAAAAATATTCCATTTAGGACATTGCCAACATGAAATAACTCATGCACATGTTGTGTGCTTCCAAATTAGAGGAACTCATTGATTCAGAGGGTCAAATTTTATTTTCATCATTTTGATTCAAATTGATTTGGGAAAATTTAATAACCACATAAAATGCATTGACCCATTCAGGGATGCATTAGCCTAAATTAGAACTTGTATACAACAAGCTCAAACTATTTAGTGCATTTAAGTGATTTTGGCCTAAATTGTGCATTTTCACAAATTTAAAATAAGATTGATAATTTCAACACAATGGTGTTAGGAATTTGATGTCTACATTTTGTCCCTATTTGAGAAGGTGTAGTGAGACATTCAGATGAATCAATGTCTTATCAAAGAAAAGAGTTGTTAAGAAGAAAATGGAAGTAAATGACCAATAATTCCCCCTTGATAGGACATATAATGATGAAAGAGAAGTATATACTCTCAAAAAAGATAAAAATTAAAACTAACATGTGGGATGGATTAAATCAATACAAGCTAATTCTTGCACGTATTGATTCTTAGTGATCAAAATATAACTAGAATATAATGGTCCCAATATATGGGGGTAATGGGAAGGATGTAATCCAAAAATATAAGAGACACACTTTGAACACACATAAAGCTATGGTACAAACTATTTTCTTAGGAACTAATCAATTTCAAGTTAAGTTGTAGAGTATGAAATTGCCAGAATGAGGGTAAAAGTTTGTAGATCTTGGAATTAGAATTAAAAAAAAGAGCATTTATCTAGAGAAAGGAAATAATAATGTGCCCTAATAGAGAATATTTTATCGGTTAATAAATCAATTTAACCTTAGTAAGGCTAATTTTAATCACTAATAATTAATTATGCCCCATCAAGGCAAATTTGATTCAGTGAGTAGTCCATATGTTGTGCCCTTGTAGGGAAAATTGGCAAGCATAGCTCAAGTATATAACCTAATGCATAGATTAAATATAATTATGTTCAAATGTGGATGTGATGGATGAATTACTAAAATAATCATATAAAACCAAACATACAAAGAGATGAAAAAGATTAAAAGAAGAATAAAGGTGGCCGAGATGACTCAATATATGTATCCAAGAACTACCTACATAATCTATATGGACCTCAAGCCAATGTAGTTCACCCAAAAGTGGGATAAAATCGAATGAATAATGAATAATAAAAGGAAACAAACCACCATTTGATTAGACTCATAATGTATGCCAAGAGATGCATGTCTTGCATAGAGTTAGGTGTGAAGCCATTGGTGTCTAGTTTCATTGGTACACAAGAGTTGACCAATGGAGTTGCATTGAATTTTAGACTTGGATCCAAATCACTTGGTGCTTACTATAGCAAAATGAAATATTGCATCATAAGTATAAATAACCTATAGTGACATTGTATTTCAACTATGATGAGTTGGTTCAAATGTGAATATTTATAACTAAGGATAATGATAAGAACTACCAATACTAAAGTTACAATGATTTACATTCAAAAAAAAACAAATAAAAATAAGACATAAATCTAACCTGACTTAAAATTGAGATATGAACAATTAGGATTTAAGTAGGAATGTGAATGTATGAAAGCAAAGTAATAACAACATAATAAACAATAGGAAAGAAAGATATGAATAATAAAGATCCATTGGTACCATCAAGATGTTATTGGAGAAACAAAATAAAATAACAAGAAAAAATAATAACACAAAAGACTAAAAAGAGACAAGGAAGGAATCAAAATAAAAGACAAAAATCAAATAAACACACACAAAAAAGAGTTAGTCACAATGTTAGTGTGAATAGAAAATAATTATTCATACACATGGAGTAGAGGTGTTACTTTATAAAACACTATAATAAAACAATATAATGTGGGAAAGAGAATAAAATGAAGGGGGTGGCTAAGCTGACTCCAAATATACAAGACAAGTGGACACTGCCTACATATTTTCATGGATGTTAGATCCAACATGAATGCTAGGCTAAATGTAGTTCTCCTAGGAAATGAGATAGAAAAAAAGTGATGATAATAAAACATGATTAATTTTGTAGAGGAAATAAATAAATTGGCTATAAAAATGGTGAGAGCATTTAAATGAGTGCTTGCAAAATGGCAAGAATGTGGAGATGTGAAGAATAAATGAAAGTGTAAGATAATATTTTTGTTCTTTTTATTGATCATTTTTTAATGTTTTTGTGTTTTTGGAATAATAAATAGAAATTTTATATTAAAAAAAGGTTTAGATAAATACCTGGATGAAGATATGCACGTCCATAGGTAAGAGTTCAAACAATAACTAAAATTGGCTGAAACAGCCTATGATTGTAAATTTATGAGAACAAGGTCCAGCCAAGGTAACAATGCCCACCAAACAATAAAAAAATAAAAATAGAACAATATGGATCACTAGATAATATGAAGAACCAATCAATAGGAAAAAACCATGATATTATGTATCTGTTTTCACTTGTCTGTAAGAGGAATCTATAAACTATTATTCAGACCGAACTATTTTGTAAAATTAGCATTGAATGTGTCCATAATGCATATGAGTCATGATCAAGATCATAATTGGGTAAAGAATAGGATATATCTAGGTCATAATGGCCCAGGGTATGAAAATAATATGGTTCTCAAGAGAATAGTCCAAAATGAATAGGGTCCAAAATAGGACAGTCTAGGTGGTATAAAATAAGTCAAGCTAGAATATAAATGATCTAGAGTTCCAATGGTCTAAAAATTCAAATATCCAGCATCATAAAAGAATATGGTTCTCAAAATAACATTATATGGGTAGGTCAAAATGAATATGGTCCTTGAGAGGATATTCCAAGATATAATGGTAGGATAAAATAACTTCAACATAAGTTGCCCCCAAGTAAGGGGTCTTATAGACAATGGTTCAAAAATTGTCAATCATAGAAACGCTTGAGATACACAATGTTCATGGGTTTTAGAAGTTATTTTCCACTTGTAATAGCCAATAGATATGCCATTGATCCATAATCTATTGCAATAACATAATGGCCAATCCAATTGGGTTAGAACTTGCCCTTTTTCTTGTGTTTAGCATTTGTGTTCTTCTGGTTCTCTTTCAAGACCAAATCACTAATCTCAAACTCCCAAGGGAGAATGCACTTGTATATTTTAATCAATTTGTGATGATAGGCTTGAAATTTTTCTAGGGTAGCCAAATGCTTAGCATCAATAAGTTTTAGCTCTTGCAACCTTGAGACTCTATAATATTTTTCATCTTCAATATTATCCAAAGATACTCATAATGAAGGCAACTCCATCTCAACTAGGATAATAGCTTATATGTCATAAACAAGGAGCTATGGAGTGGATCTTGTGTGGGTTTGATTATTGGTGATAAGACCAAAGGGAAAGAAAAATTTACAAGTGTCAATTATGGCTAGTGCCATTAATGATCTTCTTGAGTATAGTAACAATGATTTTATTTCACACCACAACTTGTTTGTTGCCCTACAGTTTATATGGTGTGGATTTCTTGTGATTAATTTTGAATTTTCCAAAAAAAAATTTAACATATCTATTGAAAACTGATCTACCATTATCAAATATAATGTATGCTAGGATGCCATATTGATAGATGATATGGTAATGTATAAATTTGGCAATATACTTCTCAGTGATGTAGGTGAGAGGAATGGCCTCAATCCACTTAGTAAAATAATTGATAGAATTGAGAATATGGTTATGGCCATCAGAATATGGTGGGTTTGTTTTCTTGATGATATCCATGCCACATGTAGAAAATTGCCATGGTGTATTAATCGACTATAGTGGCAAGTAAGGTGCATGTATCAAATATCCATGTTATTGACAAGTAACACACATCCTCACATAATTGAAAGCATCTATCTCTATTTTGGGCCAATAGTGACCTATTCTAAGGATTTTTTTAGATAAGACTACACCATTGGTATGGGCCCCACACATTCATTCATGAACCTCTTTAAGCACTAGCTTGGATTCTCTCAAAGAAAAATCATGAAGTAGCATTCCATCATAGACTTTGTGATAAAGTCTAGCTCCAAGGAGGGAGTAATGGGCTATGTGGTACAGGAATAGTTTCTAACTATTGTTATAAAGGTTAGGTGAAAAAATGTGATCATGGAAATAATTATAAAAATCTTAAAACCAAGGCAGTTTAGGTGGGGGATTGGGACCAGTAATGGCACATATCCTTTCTAAATCTTGTAAGACATGTGCAGGCTATAGAAGATTTTCAATTAAAAATTATTACTCTTTATCACTAATATCAATCTATATCATGGACCTAATTTTTTCTATTACATCATTATATCTATTATTGACCCTTGATACTTGTTCAAACTACAGAGATTTAAAATGAGTCTTGAGAATATCCACAATCTTCTTGTAAGGAACAAGATTGTCATCTCTAGTTTGATACTAATCTATGGTTTGATTGATAATCAATTGGGAATCATCATATACCATTAATTTCTAGATATCCCACTACACTATAAGACTAAGTCCTGTAATAAGTGCCTCATACTTGACCATATTATTGGTATAATGAGAATTGATACAAAACACTTTGGGAATCAAATCCACTTGTAGTATAATCAATAATATGCTAGATCTAGATCCATGAGAAGTGAAGGAATCATCAAAATATAATTTCCATTACTTAGGTTCATATTGCACTTCCTCCACTATCAATAGAATCATCTAGAAATTTGGATTTGAGTGGTTGAGTGTCTATAATAGGGGCCTCTATAAGTTGATCAGCAATAACATGCCCCTCAATAGATTTTTTATTTTGATACTCAACATAAAAATCACTTAATATCATGACCCATTTGGCCATATGTCCTATGAGAATTACTTTGGATAATAACAATTTAAGAGGATCCACTTTAGTAATAACAATGGTTTTGTTTTTTAGCATATAGTGTCACAAATTTTGGGAAGCAAACACTATAGCTAAACATGCCTTTTTAATAGGCATATAATTATGTTCATAAGCCACCAGTGTGCATCTTAACTAATATGCTACATGTTATTTACCTTGATTTTCACGTTGGGCCAAAAGTACCCCTAATACATGCTTGATCACTTAAATGTAAAGAAGTAATGGTTTTCCAAGTGTTGGTAGCCTCAATATTGGAAGATTAGCCAAATAGGTATTGAGCTTCACAAATTATAATTGACACTCTTTTTCCCAGTGAAATGTGACCTCTTTATTCAATATATGTGTGAATTGGTGGCACTTATCTATTAATTGAGAAATGAACCTATGAATAGACTAGATCTTTCCTTATAGGCTATGGAGCTATTTAAAATTTGAAGGTGGAGGAATTTCAATAATGGCCTTGAATTTAATAGGGTTGACTTCAATCCCTCTTTGAAATAAAATAAACCATATCATTTTTTAAGTGATGTCAAAGACACACTTCTTATGATTCATATGAAGTTTATACTCACAAAGTCTCTCAAAGATTATTTGTAGTACATCAGGATGCCCATCATGTTTTCTTGATTTAGCTAGGATGTCATCAACATAGTCCTCAATAATATCATGCATCATGTCATGTAATATGATAGTAATAACACATTGATAAGTGGCTCCAAATTTCTTCAATCCAAATGGAATGACTTGATAAAAGAATGTTCCTCATGGTGTGGTAAATGTAGTCTTATGCTAGACTTCATGGGCTATCTTGATTTGATTGTATCCACAAAACCCATCCATAACAGACAACATCTTATACCCAGTATTAGAATCAATAATTATGTCAATGTTGGGTAGAGTAAAATCATCTTTGGGGCATGATTTGTTGATATCTCTAAAATCAGTACAAAGATATATACCCTATGGCTTTTTACTAATTGAAACTATATTTTATATCCATTCAAAATAGTCTAGTGGTCTAATGAACCTACTCCTAATAACTCCTCCAATTAATATTTCACCAAAAGATAAATGTATGGATGCATCTTCCTCAATTTCTATTTGATTGGATTGGTATCTAAATGAATAACAAGTCGATACACAACCAAGTCAGGGTCTAAGGCTGGCATGTTAGAATATGCCCATACAAAAATATCAATAAAATCCTTCAAAATGGATATATGTTGATCTCACTCCTTATTAATGAGAAGCTCTAAGGTAAATAATTTTGGGATCATCATATGTTCCCAGGTTTAATTCAATAGTGTTTTCTATAAGGAGTGTAGAACCATCTTCAAGAATAGTAAGCAATGTATGATCATGATCTTCTTCTTCTGCTACTATTTCTTGTTGTTCCTCCCAAAGCTCTAGATAATGTGATGAATCTAAATATTCTAATACAAGTAATGACCAACTAGTAAAAATATTAATAAAATCAAGAGTGGGATGCTCAAAGACTTGTTGTTTTGATGTGATGCTAGTACTAGCTATAGATTTAGGACTTGATGGAACTTATGCTTCCTTTGGGTATGAGAAAACTTTCCCATCCAAGAGAGCATAATATAAGTTTTCACTCAAGGTCTTGTATTTTTCTATACTATTACACTAACCAATGAGTGCCTCAAAGAGTTTTTCACTTGAAGATATCAGTGATTTATCTCTTTCATGACCAAGAAAGTTTTTCTGATCTCCAAAGTAGGTAGAAGGATCCAAAGAAAAATTAAAGCCTTGCTTATAACCACTAATTATCAATTTGTCTCTAAGGCCCATATACTCTGAAATTGATTCTTCAATCTAGAATTCATCAAGGCCTATGATTGAATTTTTTTGGTCCCAATTAATGAGTTCAGGATGAAAAAAACATAGTGAATAATGGGGTATAATGGTCATAATGGCATTTGAATCAAATAAGTCAATGTCATCAAGCTCATTGAAAAGGTTATAAAGGGATTCTATATCACTATTAGGAGTCTCATCTCTAGTAAATTTATAATAATTACTATCGAAAGTCATGAGGTCACCCCCAAGTGGTATAAATTTGAGACCTTGATTAAAATTAGGTTTACTAGTTGACAAAGGTTTCAAGATTCCTTGTGCTCATGGGCCAAGGCCTTTTCCTATATAATCAAAGTTATCCATAATCTAATTAGGGATAAGATATTTGGGATTTTGAAAATAATCAGCAATGTTGATAGAATATAACCATTCTCCTTTAGTGAAAGCCTCTTGATCCTATTTTAGTGAAGTAGAAGGTATAAATACCATTGGTGGTTTTCATGTATCTTTCTTCTATTTCCAAATCATGTTGGGTCTATTAGGGATTTTAGAAGGTTTGGGTTTATAAAATGTTTTGGGAGACTTTGGAAATTTATCAATATGGAAGGCATCCTTAAGAAAGTATGTGTAAATTCCCACGTCTTCTATAACAACCTATTTTTTAAGAGTTGTAGGAAATGGATTAGCTAAAGTGGAAGCAAGGTCACTAAGGTTGATATAATTTGATTTGGGTGGATGTGAAAACATTTCCTTATTCTTCTTTGCAATGAATTTAGAACCAAGACAATAGTAATAATTTTATAACTTAGCCTCTAGATGTTTGCAATACTGATAAGTTTGTAGATCGATAGGAATAGTAAACTTGATCCCATCATGGGCAAACTTAAGGCACTGATTCAAGGTGGATGGAATGGCCTATACTTTATGGATCCAAGGATGACCAAGAAGTATGCTATAAGGCAAATCAATATCCATAATATGTAACAAAGTGTGATGGGACATAGACCCAATAATTATTGGAAAATAAATGGTACCAAAATATTCCCTCTCATTATTATCATAAGCCTTTATGGTGTTCATCTTTGGTTAAATATCCTTCACAGTGTAGCCCAATCTCTGTACTAGTTTGAGAGACACTATGTTCAGCCCTAAACCATGATTTATAATAACCCGCTTGATCTTATGGTTTTCAATGATGACCTCAATATACAAGGGGTTTTTATAGATAGGACCTAAAGTGGACATGTCTTGTTGATCAAAAGTGGCTTGTTGAAATGAAGACAAATGTCCAATAAGTGTTTGGAACTATTCAAGATTAATATCTTAGGGAGTATAATATTATTGTAAAAGGTTATTAAAAATAGTTATATGGACTTTAGACATATTTAAAATACCTAAAATATAAATTTTTTCAAGATTTTTACTTATTTGGTCTCACAAACTATAAGGCTTTTCAATAGTAGGACGAGACAGTTTAGCTTTAGTTGGCACAATGTTTATTTTTGGATCCAAAGGCATAATGTTCACATTGGGTTTAGTGGTAGAAGATGTAAAAGGGCCCTATGTTGGTTATTTTTAAATTATTTCTCCAAGGTGGCCAAATATTTTTATGATGTGTCATGTGTGTTAGAATGATAGTGACAAAGTGTGCTTTAATGTGCTTCAATGTTCTTGCATGGTTCTTCAAGTATTTGATTTAGTGAGGTAGTTGATGGATGTTATTGATGGTGTGGTCATATTTTAGAGACCATATGGGGTGTTATGAGTTATTTGAGTTATTTTTTAAGATAAATTAATTCACTAGAGAATTCATATGAATGTCTGGGTTCTCCTAGTCATCTTGTTAGATAAGGCTAAGTAGGTAGATTGATGGCATTAAAATTCACACATGTAAAATTCTCAGGATAAATTTGGTATATGGATGGATTAACCTATGATATTAAATAATATGGTATAATTTTCATGTCTTGACATGATGTATAGTAAAATTTATGACAATGCAAAGTTGGTCTCTTAGGAAAATTTCACTAGTTTCCATACATGGCCAAATTTACAATGTCAAATATCTACAGTGCATATTCAACATGAAGATGGAGATATAATGGTGAGAATGAATTAAATAGGTCAAATTATCCTAATATTTATTGTTTTTGTTCTATGTTTCATAACCATGGTGAATTGGCAATAGATCAGTAGCCCATATTTGATCGTATGTTTAGTGGATCAATGATGTGTGTTTGATCATGCAAATCAAGGATCAATAGTGCACATTAATCCATGAAGATGGAGATAAATGGAATGAATATATTAAATAATTAAATATACATATAAGACACATGGGTTTTCCAAGTGGCATAAGAGCATTAACTAAATGGAGACTGACAGTAGGGTACATAGAAAGCACACAGGGTTGCCAAGTGTCACAATCTCGAAAGCCCAGATCAAAGATCAACAACCAACATTAGCAAAAAATTCTAGGAGAATATTGGGGAGATTAATGGATTTAATTTTATAAATTTTATATGGTTCATGATATTAAGACACTTTTCTAAATCTTTTGCATTAAATAGTGACCATTGAAATTTGAATTTTCAAATTAACAAAGGAAAACTAGTGTTGATTATTTTGCTTATATCTTGAGCATATGGAGGAATTTGTTGATAGATTAAAAAGTAAATATGTAAAGTATTCCAATTTTAATACATAAAAATTTATCATAATTTTTGGCTATCTATAAAATTATAGTTATTGACCTCCAAATTTGACTATGGGTTTGACCATCTTTTGCAAGTGACCTAAAAAGGATGATTATGCTTGTATTGATGGTGTTTTGATGTTTCAAGTTTAATTATCAATTATAGAGTTTTTTATAATTAATTATGAACATATTTATTTATTTTTTATTTTTTACCAAGATATATTTAGTATGAAAAAAATCTTAGAATTTGACAATTTATTTGTTCATGTCGTTCTTGTGTACAAGGCTAATGTTTGAGTAGGTTCCGCATATGCAAAGGTGAGTAGGGATGAATGTAATTAATTTAAGGTGTATTATTTGTCATTTATAATGGATATATTTATTTATAATTTTTCTTGTGTTCTTAATGTTCTTGATAAAGTGATAAAGTGGTGAATAGGTCTTTATTAGATGTAAAAGGGCTTCTAAGGCCTAATTGAAAGGTGTAGCTACCAAAGGGTGACCCATAGATGTTATGTTTGACCTATGAGGGGTTATTTGGGATATTTAATGTTTTCTAATTTATATTTTTTTGTTTTTTAATTATTTAATGTGCTTTGGTTGATAGGGAGAGTTGCTTGAGTGATTATGTGGTACAAAGAGAAGGCTAAATTAGCTTGTTTGGCTTGTTAGACAATTGGGTATTTTAAGTGAAGGAAAGAGATCATTTGAGGAGTTGAAGTAGGTAATTAAGGAAAATTAGAGGAATAATTATATCTGATTATGTTTTTTTAATAAGGTGTTTTAGGTGAATGCATAGGTCAATAGACCTGATGAGTCTAAAAGAGGCTATTTGAGTGAGAAAGCCTAAAGGGTTGATTGAGTGTGCTTATTGGATGAATTGAAGATAATATTAGGTTTAGGATTATTTTCATGACCTATATCTCATATTTATGATGTCATAATATAGTTTTTGTAGGTTTTTTGATTGAGTATGTGTGAAGAAGTGTAGAGTGATCCAAAAGGTAGTTTTGGATGTATTAAGAGGGTCTAAAGGTGAGAGAGACTATGTAAGGTTGAAGAGAGTAGATATTAATTATATCTCCATTATATTGGTGGTAAATCATATATCAGGAGATGTTCATTTCATAGGTGTTTTTATGGGTGCTCAATATCTAGGGTAAGAGGTGTTTGTCCATCTTTAGGGGTTAGTTCTCCTTTTGAAGTAGGTTATTCACTAAAGTCTCATGTTTGTAATTGACTTATAGGAAAAGTATTCCATGTGTTTTTAAGCTTGAGAGTGTGTTTTATTCCCCATTAGGTTTTTCCACATAATCCTTATATTGAATAGTTAATCTTACATTATCTTTCTTGTTCAATGTTATTAATGATGGGTATGCTTCATGAATGTATGTGTTGAATGATTAAGGATAATTCACCTCCATCTAAGTGATTTTAACTCTAAAAATTGGTATCAGAGTAGGTCCTTACAAGTTTAACCACTTGAATGTGATCAAAGGAATAATGGTTGACAAAGAGGTTGTAGCTTGTCTTCAAGACAAACTAGTATGTGTTTTATCAAAGGTCAATGCAAGCATGGATGGTGTGAATACACAAGTGCAATATCTAGAGACAATAGTCAAAAATATATAGGTCATGATGGATAAAGGTCTCAATCAAAGGATGGAACAATTAGAAAGTAAAGTCATGACTTACTTAGATGTGATCTTATCCAAGGACAAAAGGGATTCCAACTCCACCAAAAATGTCAAGAATTAAAATTCATGGATTAGTAATGGTCAAGAGAAAATGTGGTCAAACATGAATAATGTATTAAATGTGTATAAATTCTCCTATAATCAATTTGGTCATAGATATAAGAACTGTGCTCTCTTTCCAAAGATCAAGAGGGATTTCATATGATACATTTGTAACAAACAAGCTCATATAGCCAATAATTGTAAAAGAGCCTTTTAGAAAAAGGATATACAAGTCATTGACACCATCAAATGGTTTAAGGAGACTAAGTCTAATAATGAAGAAGAAAATAATTAGAATTCAATTATTACACTAAAGGAAGAGTCAAGGTTTGTTTAAGAAGCCTTGCATACTCAAGAAGATGAGAATAAGAAATTGTACATAGATAGTGGATGATCAAGTCATATGACAGGAGACAAGAGAAATTTTATCTCTCTTAAGAAGACCAACCTAGGTTTAGTGAGATTTGTTGACAACAAATATGCTAACATAGTTGGCAAAGGTACTATGAGTTTAGACAATGGCCATAATAGATATCAACATGTATGTATTCCATGAATCCAAGAAGGAGGAGTGCTTCATGAGTAAATTGGAGGAAATCTAGCTTTGGTATAGAAGGCTTGGGCATCTAAATTTTGATAATATGGTAAAGTTTAGTTTAAATGGGTTGGTAAGACATATTCCCAAGATTTATAATATTTCTCATTCTTTTTTCAAGGTATGTCTTCATAAAATGGAAACCAAGAGAAGATACAAATATGAGTTCTCCACTACAGAGCCATTAGATTTGATCTACACTGATCTATGTGTACCTATGAGAACTGAAACTATTAAAGGTAATATCTACTTAATTCTTCTCATTTAGTATTGTACTAGGTTTGCTTGGATATTTTTTCTTAAAGAAAAATCAAAAGCTTTTACAATATTTAAAGCATTCAAAGCTCTTGTTAAAAATGAAAAAGGACAAGAATCAAGTGTGTGAGATCAGACAAAGGAGGTAAATTTTGGTCTTATGATTTTGATAACTTTTATGAGGAATAATGAATTATAAGACAATATTCTACTACTAGGACACCCAATCATAATGGGGTAGTTGAGAGGAAAAATAGAACTATCCAAGAGATGACTAGAACTCTGCTTCAAGATTCTAAACTATCAGATGGTTTTTGGGAAGAACCTACCAATACATCAATTTATATCTTAAATATATGCCAAATTAAATTAAATGGTGATAAGAATCCATATGAGCTATGGAATAATAGGTTAGATAATTTCAAATACTTTAGAGTGTTTGGGAGCAAGTGTTTTATTAAGAGGGATGAAGAAAATCTTAGCAAATTTGACTCAAGGTTTAATGAGAGAATAGTCTTGGGTTAATCTTTCATAAGTTTTTCTTACAAATTTTTCAACAAGAGACTCCACAAAGTTTTTGAAATCTCTAATATAAGAGTTGAAGAGGTAGGTAACATCAAGAATCCTAGCTTGTAGATAAATGACACTACTGAGAATCCTACTTCAAATAATGAAGGCATACCTAATCAATTAGATGATTAAGAGGAAGTAGTAAGGCAAGACACTAAAGCCACTTTTAGGAGAATACAAAAATATCATCCAATTTACCAAGTTATTTCAAATGTTAATGATAATTTGTAGACTAGAAGGAGAATGTTGATCAATCAAAATCAATAAGATACAACTCTATTATCCAAGATTGAACCTAAAACATTCTTAGAAGCTATCAAAGATGAAAATTAGACATGTTAAATAGATGAGGAACTTGATAAAATAGTAAATAATGAAACATGGGATTTGGTTCCTAGGCCAAAAGATAAAAATTCAATAGGAACGAAGTGGGTTTTCAAAAACAAGATGAATGATAAAGGAGAGGTCACAAGAAATAAGGTTAGACTAGTGTGTAAAGGATATGCTCAAGTTGAAGGGATAAATTTTGATGAGACATTTGTTTCTATGGAAATAATGAAATCAATTAGACTTTTTCTATCATATGCAAGCTTAAAAGTTTTCAAAGTTTAATAAATGGATGTGAAATATGCATTTTTGAAAGGAAACTTTTATGAAAAAGTTTATATTGAGCTACTTGAATTTTTTTTCCATGACAAGTAATTAGGACTATGTTTTCAAACTAAATATGGCTTTATATGGTCTTAAGCAATCTCTTATATCTTGGTATGATAGATTAGACAAGTATCTATTTAGCCAAGGCTTCAAAATAGGGATAGTTGATAGTAATTTATAAATTAAGATAGATAACACTCATCAATTATTAGTATTAGTCTATGTTGATGACATATTATATGGTTTTGACAATGATAACATGAGTAGAGAGTTTTTAGATGCTATGAAGACTAAGTTTTAAATGTCAATATTAGGAGAACTTTCTTTCTTTCTAGGATTGCAAATTAACCAACATGATGCAGGGATATTAATTTCACAAGTTAAATATATCAAGGATATGCTAAGTTTGACATGATGGATTGTAATCCAATGGGTACTTCAATGATCATAGGATGCAAGTTAAGTAAACTAGATGACTCACCAAAATTTTATCAAACTTTGTATAGATAAATGATTGGAAGTCTTTTGTACTCTACTACTTTTAGGCCTAATATCATGCAAGAAGTGGGTCTTATAGGCATGTTTTAAGATGACCCTAAATAATCTCACTTGAAATCAGTCAAAATGATCTTGAGGTATGCTATGTATCTAGGGACATCATATATTAATTTATATGGGTTGATGGAGATGTTGACATGTGGCACATATCCCCATTAGTTAGTTAAATGGGTCCAATATATTAAGATAATAGAGTAACCTGTAGAGTTAGTGTATTGGGTAATGGTTGGCCTACATTAAGATTAATAGGTTACCCATCCATTTTTAGTAAGATAAAGGTCTATATATAGGAGATGAATATCATTGTAAAGGTATCAAGTAAGCATTGAGTCTTCTATTGTAAGAGGATATTGGAGGTTGTCCCCTCGAAGAGACATTGTAGAGTTATTCCTTCTTAAAGGAGTATTGCATGGTGTTGCCCTACCTTAAGGGTATTTTATTTCTACATATATTGATTATTTGGACATCTTGGTCCACCAATATATATTGTGTTGTATTAATCTACATTATATTTTTCATATTTTCCAATTATTATAAGTGTGGATCATACAAAGTGGTATCAGAGCTTTGATTTGGGCAATTTGTGTGGAGTGAAGCCCTAATTTTTTGGAATCATCAATATATTTCAATACATTGTGAATTTTTGCACAATTTTTTAATAAATATGAATAATATTTCAAGGAAGTCTCAGTAAAAAATTGGTCCTTTTTTATCAATTTTGAGGGAGTTATTCATATTTTAGGGTTTGTAATCATTTCATCATATCTTTAGAAACGTAAGGAATTTTTTGGTGAAATTTTTATTGATATTGTACCATAATATATGAAATCTATGGAAAAAAAATTATATTGTTTTTATATGTTTTGAGTGAGTTATTGTAGTTTTAGGGGGTTTAATATATTCACTTTATAGATCAAAATTTGTAAATTTTTTTCATAAAATTTTTACTAGAGTTCCACTATCACAAGATGAAGCTACAATAAAAATTTGGGATTGGTTTAATCATTTTTTAATGAGTTATTGACATTTTAGGGTTTCATAAACCTTATTTTTTTTTTTTGGATCATGAAGTTACAAGTATTTTTAGGGAAGGATGATATTAATGCGAGAGAATGGTGGCTCCTTTTTAAGGAGAATAATAATAAAATAACTTTGTGGCAAACACAATTTTCTCTTTCTTTGTTTGGTCCTACACAACATTGGTTTAATCAATTGAGCTTCACATAAAATTAGTCTTCATGGGAAAAGATGGAATAGGTCTTCCTAGATCGATGGGATATAAAAGAAAAATAGGATGAAGAAGAGGAAGAAAATAATGATGGTAATGAAGAAGAGAATGAAGATTTTAAATAAAATAATTAGTTGAAGAAAATAATTATAATGAGAAATAACATGCAAGTGAAGAAGAAGAAGAATTGGATGATAAGGGTTCAACTAATTTGGCTCTAAAAAAATCCAAGTCAGTTTTTAAATTTCATGGATGCATTCAAAAGAAGAAGGTTTTTGTGTTCATAAAACCTACTAGAAAATATAACTTCATCAATGTGAATGTGGCCAAGAATCTACATGTTCAAGTAAATAATATCAAGGAGTTTCAAGTAGATGGTAAGAATATTCAAGTGCTTGAAGATTTGAAGATCATTATGGAAAAATATGTTTTACATTCATATTTTTATGCTTTGGATATGGATGATGTGGATATGGTTCTTGGATATCCATGATTAGGGACTTTGGTAACAACCAATATTAATATTAAAATGAATTTCATAATGTTTTTGTATAGGAAAAAGGTCACTTTATAGGATATCATAGTGGGAAAGACACTAATAACAGTCAAGGTAGATCATGAGGATGAGATTGAAATAGGTGATGAAGATCATGTGAAAGATTCATATGAAGACATAGATGAAGAAATAATACAATCAAATAAAAACACTTCATCTACTCAAGATACAAAGGAGCCACCAAAGCAAAAAGTGGAAAAGGTAGAAGAAAAGGTTGATAAAGTCAAAGTATCAAAAAAAGTTGAGGTATATAGACACCCACATCATCATGAGAGAAAAAATTCATGGAGCCATGTGAGGGAGTGTCATAATAACAAGAAATTTGGCTATATAAAAAATTAGAGTTTAAATAACTATGGCTATACATGGAAGACAAAGAATACCTACTATGGTCATGGATGGAATCAGAGTAGTGCATTGGAATATGGTACATAGAATCACAAGAGGAATAATTATGCATGGACACAAAAGCAATACAATTATGATCATGAATGGAATTAGAGGGGCACAAGGGAATTTGGAAACATGATTGGAGAGCTATCACCTACCAAGATCACATATGGCTGGATAGATGATAGATATTGGAACAAGTCTGTAATGATTTAAAAGCACAATAATGATTTGGTTTCTTCCTATGTTTCAAGGATGAAACATGTCAAGGAGGGAAGTAATTTTATTTATTTAGGGACATGATATATTAATGTATATGGGTTTATGGAGATGCAGACATGTGGTACACATCCCCCTTAGTTAGTTATATGGGTCTAATATATTAAGATAATGGAGTAACTTGTGGAATTAGTGTATTGGGTAATGGTTAGCCTATATTGGGATTAATAGGTTACCCATCCATTATTAGTTAGATAGAGGTCTATATATAGGAGATGATTATAATTTTAAAGGTGTCAAGTAAGAATTGAGTCTTCTATTGTAAGAAGATATTTGAGGTTGTCCCCTCGAAGAGACATTATGGGGTTATACCTTCTTAAAGGAGTATTTTATGGTATTGCCCTACCTTAAGGGTATTCTATTTCTACATATATTGATTATTTGGACATCTTGGTCTGCCAATATCTATTATGTTATATTGATCTACATTATATTCTACATATTTTCCAATTATTATAAGTGTGGATCATACCAAGGTATCTCAAAGGCACCATAGAGTATGGTTTATGGTACCCCAAGAGTAACTAGTTCGCTTTGATATCATATACTAATGCAATTGGGTAGGATGTGTGGATGATAAGAGGAGTACCAGTGATGGGGTATTCTTCATGGGTGAATTCTTGGTGTCTTATCTAAAAAAGAAGCAAACCTCAATGTCTCTATCAACTTAAAAAGCTAAGTATATAGAAGCTACCTCTTGTTGCACTCAAGTCATGTGGATGAAACAAACTTTGGAGGATTATAAGTTAAGACAAAATAGATCATGTCCTATCTATTATGACAATACTAGTGCAATTATTATCTCAAATAATCATATTATGCACTCAAAAATTAATCACATTCTTATTATATATCATTTATTAAGAGAACAAGCAAGTAATCAAAATATTAAGTTAGAATATATGCCTACAAAGGAATAACTTGTAGATATTATGACTAAACTATTAAAAAAGGCCACATTTGAATATCTAAGACAAATCTTGGAAGTCATCTCCTTATCTATAAACCATTAGAAGGTCATTGGTTAAGGGAGAGAAACAAGTTCATGAGCTTGCTCTAGAGATTTTTAAAGGAGCTATAGTACAGATGTAGAGTTGGATGATTATTTTTGGCATGGATGAGGGGGTATATGAGTTTACTTTAGATATGAAATTTTAAGTCTTAAAGGTATCTACATAGATAGATAGGGGTGTTACAAGATTCAAGTAGGGTTAAGAGGCCTCTAGGCAAGACTAGTGAAGAGAATAGTTGTTTTTGGTCATCTTATCCAAATGACAAAGGTATGATTGTTGTTGAATGATTTTGTTAGTTTTTTTTTGCATCTTTCCTATTTGAATATTGGATTGTTCATCTATTGATGATCATGGGGTTAACTCGAGAGAGAAAAGTTAAAGACAAGTATTAAATTTAGTCATGGTTGGAGATGGTTTGAAGATACTCAAGGGGTACCTAAGCTCAAGTGACTTAGGGGGAGTACCTATTAATGTTATCAAGGTTAGTTCAAGTATTTTCTTATGTTCATGTGTGTTTTGTCTTCATAGAGTTGTGTATGGTCAAGAAGAGTGTTGTGTTTGAAGCATGTTTAAAAAGCCCAAGGTAAGAATTGGTATACATAGTGCTAGGGGGAGTTTTTATCATCTCTTAGAGGTGGTAATTTCCTTTTATTTTTCCTTGAAGTCTTTTTAGGTCATTAGGATCAATTGGTGCCCACTTTGTCATTGTGTTAAAGGGGGAGAAAGTGCTTGAAGAGAGAGAAAGAGTGTGAGCATAAACTTTGTGATTGGTATTGACATAAATGACAAAGGGGGAGATTGTTGGAGAATTATCAATGATGTCTCCAAGGATTCCAAATATGTTTATGAGGTGTCATGTGTGTTAAAATGAAAATGATAAAGTGTGTTTCAATGTGCTTTAGTGTTCTTGTATGATTCTTCAATGTTTGACTTAGTGAGGTCATTGATGGATGTTATTTATGGTATGTTCATATTTAAGAGACCCTATGGGGTGTTATGAGTTCTTGGAGTTATTTTTTAAGTGAAATTAATTCATCAAAGCAGTCATATGAATGTCTAGGTTCTCTTAGTCATCTTGGTAGATAAGGCTAAGTAGGTAGATTGATGACATTAGCATTCACACGTGTAAAGGTATAAAGATAATTTTGGTATATGTATGTATTCTAATATAAGATTAGATCATGTGGTCCAAGATTCATGTCTTGACATGATGTATAGAAAAATTTATGGTAGTGCAAAGTTTGTCTCCTAGATAGATTTCACTAGTTTCCATACTTAGCCAAATTTGCAATATCAAAGATCTACGACACATGTTAAATCATGTAGATGGAGATATAACTTTTAAAATCAAGTAAATAGGTCAAATTATCCTTATATTTAATGTATTATCTCCATGTGTCATAATCACAGTGAATTGGTAGTAGATCAATGGCCCATGTTTGATAGTATGTTTAGTAGATCAATGACACACGTTTGATCATGCAGATTAAAGATAAAAAATGTGCACATTTAACCATGTAGACAAAGATCAATGGTGAATTTTTTTAAATAATTAAATATAAAAATAAGGCATGTGGCTCCTCAAAGTGGCATAATAGTGTTAACTAAATGGAGACTAATAATAGGGTACACAGAAGGCACGTAGGGCTACCAAGTCTCACAATCTCAAAAGCCTAGATCAAAGATCAATGGACATCATTGAAATTAGAGTCTAGGAGACTCCTAAAGAGATAGACAGAGTGAATTTTATAATTTTTCCATGGGTCATGTAGAGTAAAAAATAATCTACGTTTCATTCTAATTTTAAGTTGTGTGCTACAAAATTTTGTTCCCACATATTTTGGTTCGAGATGACAAAGTTTTGAAATAGAGTACAGGCTATAATTTCATTTTGATTCATTTTTATCTAAGAGTTGAAGTTAGGTGAAAGTTGCCAAGTGTCATCAGTCAAGGCACTTTTCACAATGTTTATAAGTTGGTCGAGACATGCCACGTATCTCATAGTAACTTAGTGAAATGTGCCAAGTGTCAGCATCCACATTTAAAATATCTTTTGAGTAGAAGGTTTCAACAAGCTAAGAGTCAAGATCAGGCGGAGGGCACCAAGTGGCAATCATGAAAGGTTTCAAATTGCTTTTCTAAAAGTGACGGAAGATACCACGTATCATAGCTGAAGAGAGCAGAAGCCACCACGTGTTAACCTCCAAATTTTCTTCATTTTGTTTCACTGATATAGTGAAGACTATGGTGGGTCTCAGGTTTTGTTTCTAAAGCAAGTAGAAGTTGCCAAGTGTCATTGTCTATGTAAATACGAAATGAGGCCTAATTTTTTATATAATATAAATAGAGTGACACAAAGACCACCACGTGTCACCTTCTACAAGTTTCTCAAAAGGTGGCTAAAAGCAACGGAGATCACCACATATCCCTAGTTAAGTAAAGCAGAGATTACCATGTGTCCTTTGTTGAAGCAGCAAAAATCGCCACCTATCCCTATGACCTTTTTTTAAGTTGCTCGGGTGAGAAATGTTATGGGTCTTATTTTTTGTTAAGTTGTTAAAGTTTTGAAGAAGCGGATTGTGATAGGTGTCAAAGGTAGAACATTCCTGAGCGAAGATATGGTAAGATTATAGGTAAAGTAGAGAGCACCGTGTGTCTTTGGTAAGGCTACGGAACATGCCAAGTGTTGTTCTCTAGTGTCTCCTAAGTAATAAGAAGGTTTTCAAGGAATTGGCCAAGTGTCCTCTTCCATTTAATAGAAGGGAGAATCCTGCGAGCTATTTTAGCCAATGAACTGCCAAAAGATAGAGCATTTCAGAATCTAAGAAATATCTTCTATTAGACACTTCTAGTTCAGTTAGATTTCAGTTGGGCCATTATATTGGGAACACACAGACAATCTAGAGTGAATCTGAGGCTATAAATGGGGTGCAGAGATCACCATAAAGGAGATACTTAGAGAGAATTATTGTCAAGAGTTTCAAACTTTCTAGAGCTGTGATTAGGAATATCATTTTCCTTTATTCTATTTTCTTAAGTTGTAAAGTTTATGTAACTATGCATGTTTCTGTGCCTCTTAGGTGACTGGAGAATTAATAATAAGATTGAATCCTGTGCCTTTGTTGATATTTTTTATGTCATTGCAAAAGTAGTCTAAGCTATGTTATCAAGAGTTTTAGACTTTCTAGAGCTGTGATTAGGAATATCATTTGCCTTTGTTCTATTTTCTTGAGTTGGAAAGTTTATGTAATTATGCATGTTTCTGTGCCTCTTATGTAATTGGAGAATAAATAAGAAGATTGAATCCTATGCCTTTGTTGATATTTTCTATGTCACTACAAAAGCAGTCTAAGCTGTGAGCCTTTGTTTCTATTATTTTCATCTTTTACATTGATCATGCCTTGTTTGCTCTTAAATGTAAATGAATCTTACATATAGTTTCATTGTTCTCATATTAAGGGTCAAATTAGATTCAGGCGCATCACCATAGTTAGATTTTCTTTCTTTGCATTTGTGTTTTTGTTAAAATTCTTATCCCTTTTCCTAGTATACACTCGATATAAAGAAGAGACCAGCTTCTTAAAAATCTAGAGGTTGTTTCAAGTCACAAGTCCCACATCTTGAAACTTTCCATTGTTTGTGTTAGAAACAAGCACAATTTTAACCATCAATAATTTTTGGCATGCCCGGTGGGACACCATCTTGAAGTTTATTTCAAGACCATATGAACCAGAGAGCTACAAGGAGTCAGAGTTGTGGATCAGTAACAAGATCTAAGTCTTCTATCGTCACTGATTACCTCAAAGAATCAAAGTCAAGAAGAAATCACCATTTGGTATGTATAATTATGTTACTTAGAGCTATGGGTCTTATGCCCCTTCATATATTTTTAATCAAGATCAAGTTGCTCGTGGAATCACATCAAGAAACAAGGATGCATATGGTTATGAGTTTTTCCCTTCACAAGTCCAATATGACTAGCTTCAGCCCTGTCATGAGCTATATCAGTCTTATGCCAAGTCTTCCCAATATGTTACATCTCATACTCAACCTAATCTCATTTCCACTTTTAAACAGGCATTGTTGGGATATAAAAAACATGTATTAGATCTTGAAAATAGAAGGGGATGCAGCCAAGAAATTGCTAATCATGTCATCCATCAAGTAAGAAATGCAGTAGATCTAGTTAAAAGTGAATGGGCTCCCATTGAAAGAGAAAATTGGCAAAAGCTTACATATGAGATGTTGGATGTGAGTGGCTTAATTGCATCTTTGGAAGAGAAGCTGAGTATTCATGAGAGGCAGCCTTACCAAGTCTATCAACCTACATATCTGCTGCCCCAAGTTTCATATCAAACATAATCAACCCTTGTTCAAGAGCCAAGTTAAACTTGTCATGGTTCCTTCCCTAATCATGTTGAGGAAAGTGCTGAAATAGTAAATCTAGCGTTTAAGGCCAATCTTGATAAATAGATTGAATTGGAAAATCTTCAAAAATAGAAATCTATGTTGGCAGCAAGGGAATTAGAATCCAAACCCTCACTTCCCCTTCTCCTTGCAACCCCATCTTCCCAAGAGAAAAGTTCTAGACCTACGGTCATGAGTTGGAAACAAACAATGGAATCATGGGGTAGAAGGGAAGAAGAGAAAAGTTTTGCTCAAAACCTTGAAGAAGTCAAGGCTACTCTTACTCATGGTGATAATCAAGCAAAAGATCCTACATTTGAACACACCCCATCTACACCCCTCCAAGAGAGCTATCAAGCTACATCTGATATAGATGAAGTGATGGACAAATGGAAAGAAGAGAATCATTTGATTCTAGCTTAAGAATTATCTCCTCTTCTGCATATGTATAACCATCAGTCTTCTTCTTCATCCCTTTTTAAAGAGGAATATATTTTGGAAGAAGCAAGTAAAGAGGAGAATACTCAGTTCATGGCTAGTCAGGAAGATTTCATGAGTGTAGATGAAGAAGAAATCACCATAGGTACACCCTTTGATCAACCAGAGCACAAGTCACAAGATTATGCCTCTATCTCTGATGAAAAAGAGATAATTTCTGATCATGTTTTGAATGACTTGTTTGAAGTCATTGGGGCAAGTTACACTATTCTTCAAGAAGGCTGTGAGCTGGCTTCAGGTGGAGAAGGCAGCATTGAGACTCAAATAAATACGCAAAATTGTTGTAAACTATCAGGCTTATCCTTTCAAGAGGTTGGTAAATTTGAAGATGATATTTTTGAATTCATTAAAGAGGATGATCGTGCAATGGAACCCGAGCATGAGGCAAAAGGAGATAAGCCAAAAAATGATGTATATCAAAAGATATAGGGTGGAGAGCCAACAAACATTGATTTCTTGATGAGACACGACAACATAAAGAATCAACATTCAATAAGCTTTAAAGAACAAGAAGAGTATGTATATGTTGGGGACATTTTTGACTCTGATTCATTCAAATGCAGGCAAATTAAGGTGGAAAACAAGAAGAGCAAGTCATCAGAGTTTCATACCATTCAATCACTTGTTTGGCATCATAATTTTCTATGTCATTAAGGATACTTCAGAAATCTTCCCTTTGATCTGGGAGGTAGGCAAATATACTTGGTTAATGTATTATAGTTAGATAGTTTCCCCTTTCTGTATTGCTTTGTTTTCCCATTTTTGTTTTCCTGCTTTTCTTTTAAATAAGTGTTCTTTAAACACATAGTCAGCAGATCAAAGAATTTTCAAAAGTTTCAAAATTTCTCAATAGATTGAATATCTTCCAAATCTTTAGAAATACCCAAGGTACCTTACGCTGCCACTTGCATAACATGTCTATCTCGTTGTTCCATAAAGATTGAGTAAGATTTGCTAATGGTTATCTAAGTTTAATGTCATTTTGAGACTTGATAGGTCAATAAATACCTCTTAGCAAGAGTTAAAGCTTAAAATTTCTCAAACATTCATGCATCTATGAGAAAATATCCTACTACTTGCATTTTCGGTTCTTAGTAAACTTGCTTTAGTAAAAGTGTTTCTATTTTGCAAAAGTTCATACCAGTTATCACAGAATAGATATAGAGATGGAGGGAGCACAGTCTTCACAACAAGGAGCTAGGATGTATGAATCCCTTGACAAGTTTCTTGCGAGCAATTGATATGCTTAAGTTCCCATGCAACCATTGAAAACCTATCCACAGACCAGAATCCCTGAAGTTGGTCAAGTAAGTGACCTAGTAAAGATAAAAGATTATGCAGATGAAATCATGGACCTAATTCTTCAAAGAGCTAGTAGCAAAACTCTTAGAGAAGGGGCACATCAAAGGTGTCTTCAGAGAGCTAGAGTGGGGCAATATGAGACATTTGCCATGAGGATATGGACTTTAAAACTGGCATAATTAATTGTCCCAGCTATGCATCCATGCCCTAACTTGGTCGAATTATGCGCAGACTTATTCCATGCACCCTCAAGCACCATTCAACAGGGTCCATTCTCAGTGTAAATCACACCACAAGCTATCAGAGACATGTTAGCCCTATATCATGATAAGATATCTACATTTCCCACTGTTGCTAAAATGCAAAGAATGTCAAAAAACATCAATACCCAGTTGAGGTTCTTAAGATTTGAATTGCAAATGGGTGATGATGATACTACTGTGCCTACACTCCTTACAACAAGAGCCCAATTCACACAAGCTAGCCAAGATGCACTATTTATGATGGCTTTCATCTTCAACATGAAAGATGATATGGTAGTTTATGGAGAACAAATGGCTATCCTCTTCAGGCTGAAGACCGTCGACAAAACTCAGGAGTATCAGCTTTATTTTTTTGAGCAGATTGCATACTCCATGGTGAAACAATTGGCCCATTTCAAATCAAAAGGAATTTTTAGGTACTCTTCTTATTTGTTCCACCTCATGCTATATCAGAACTCTGACAGCTTTGCCCAACATATGCATCTTGATATGTATGACCGAAGTTTTGATTTACAAAGGACCATTCTTGTGTCTGCATGGAACCATATTTTGTCAAAAACTAGCGACCCATATGAATTTTGGGAACTATTTGTTACCCCTACTTTTTGTCACCTTAGCCCCAAACCAGCTATGAATAGACTATTTCCAAGTGTTTCAAACCTTCTGGCCAGTTGCCCAATTCCTTGTGATTTCTATTTTGGATCCCACCATACACTTATAAGAGTCCATGGTTTTTGTGGGGAAATAATGTTGCTACCTAAGATTTTGACTCTTAGGTTAGCATTCTTAGAGGTCAACAGGCAAGTATGTACAGTAGATAATGAATATGGCTCTAGGAAGAGGAAGATAACAATGTATGACCTCCCATGGATGACAACCAGCATGGTATTAGAAGCCTGAGACGCTAAGATTGTGCTGCTTAGAAAGCTAGCCTTCTTGGGTTCCTGCTAGTCAAAGACAAATGGGTATATGACACAAATGGTTTCATAGCTTCCTGGATAAAGACTAATAGGGTTGCAACTAGAATTACACATGAAGGCCACCCTTTTTGGGAAAACAAGAAAAATCTTAGAGAAGATACCCCTGGATTTTATGCTAAATTAATAGATTTGCCCCTTCCACAAAATAGACCATGGGAAAATTTCTATGTTAAGTAGAGGGATTATGATCCTAAAGTCAGAATGACTTTTGGCTTAAGAAGGACACTAAAGAATAAAGATTGGGATGCTGAGAAAATATAAGCCTATTGGAAATATAGGCAAGAAATTTGTCAAACAACCCATTCTTTCAAGAATGTGGACTTAGATGAGTGATGGGAGGAACTCTGGGATGAGTGCCATTTCTCCCCTACATCTAGCCCAGAGACAAGTAATTTGCCAACACAGAGTGTTGAGATAGAATCCAGAGAAAGATCAAGCCAAGAGTCATAGGCCTCAAGGCAAACTGCAGCTATAGTAACTATATCAGTTTGGCCCCAATCTCTCAGCTTCATGGAAAAGCAAAAGAGTGTGGTGCATTCACCTCCAAAAGCTTCACCATCAGCATCGGTTATTGAAATTCCCAGTTCTCCACAAGCATCACTAACATCAGTTGTATATGTGGAAGGAAAAAAGATGCAGCCAGAAGAAAAGACACCAAAGAAGTGAAAGAGGGTGCATTTTCATTTTGATTCAGAAGAGGAAATAGAACCTTCACAATGCCAATTACAGAGTAATATAATTTCTCCTCAGATAAGTATTATCCCTCCTTCTCCTTCTCAATCTCTTTCTTCCCCTATTGGCATCATGATTCCATCTAGCTAGATGACATCCTCTATCATTCCCATTTCTCACGTTGCCCCATCTATCCCTACTCAAGCTTTGACATTACCTCACTTTTCCCCTTCTATTCCCAAGAAACTTTCCCCTCAGATTTCCCATAGCCAACAATTGGCTATTCAATACGGTTTGCCACAAGGACATCTTTTTGTGGGTGGGCACATTGCCTCTCCTTCTACCTTCCAAACCCAAGCAGATGTTGCTAGGAAGGCAAGGGAAGCCCAAAGAGAGAAAAATAAGATCAAGGAAAATAAAGCTTTGGCCATGCCCCATCTATGGTCACAATTTGACCCCATTCAGTAGCAATTGATGGTGACTCATTTGTCACCAAATGTAATCAAGCCAAGTGATTAGATGTAGCTAGAAGACTACACAATGAATGCAGTGGCCATAGACATGTCCCTGTTTAGGACACAAGACAAAATTGAGCTGCTAACTGAATCCACTTCTATAATTATTGAAGGCTACTTGAAGACATCAGGAGGCTATAGAAGATGGAGGCCGATTTAGCCAAGGAAAAGGCAAATTGTAACAGTTTGACCATAGAAATCAATAGAAAAGACAATGAGATAGAGAATCTAAATAAATAGTTGCAAGATATTGTTTCTCTTTAGACTGACCAGGCAGTCCAAGCCCAAAATGATTCCTTAAAATTAGGGCTAACATAGGTAAAAGATGCAGTGATGACCCTAAAGTGGGAAAAATTAGCATTGCAAGAAAAATGTGAAGAACACCTACTATAGGTTACCTAATTGTAACAAAAGTTTCTAAGTGAATAGAATAATACTGTGGCTATACAAGCTCAATTTCAAGTAGAGAAATAAGGAGCAGAACAATTGACACTAGAGGTGGCCAATAGGCCAAAGAATGTTAGAGTGTTAAGTCTAGTGAAAGAGCTTTATGAATCCATATGGAAAAGAATATCTTCAAAGATTATTCAGCTTAGGCCTTCTCTCACCTTCCTACTACATGCACAAAAATTATGTGAAAAGGTGGAGAATTCAGTTGCAAACACTCTGTCTACAGTTTCTAGGAGAGTATTGGACTCCAAAATGCTACTGAAAAAGCTTTATGATGCAACAGATGGAACGTTGTTAGCAGCAAGAATTGAGAACAAAATGGTCACTGCTAAGCGAGTGAATGAGGTTCTCAACTACAATTCCATAGCCATCAATTGCAGAGAGCTTCTCGATGTAATGAAAGAAGGAATAAGTGAAATGAAACAGCACATTGAAGACCTAGTGCAATTAGGTCTTCCTTCTCCGTTTCCCGATGACAATGTTGTGCTCATGGTTGATGAAATTGAACCTTTTTTGTTGGCCAAGTAGAATGATCAAATAGTTTTTCAAGATTTAAGGGATGATTCATTAGTTCCTAAAGTAGAAGCTATTTTGATTATTGTTTCCCAGCTTGAATTCAAATTGAAGGCTACAATTCAGATTTTGCAAAAAAATTCACACAAGGATATTATTAAACTTGATTTAGCCTTCAATGAATTGTAGAATAAATAGGGGTTATCTGATGATGAGTGGTCTACCTACCAAACATCATTGTTGAAGCTATAATTTTGAAATTTTGACCTAGCAGGAGTTGTGGTTTCATTTTGAGCAGGCTCAAAAGTCCTTGGGGTTGCCAATAACTATAGAGTAAAAAATACTCTACGTTTCATTCTGATTTTCAGTTACGCGCTGCAAAATTTTGTTCCCACATATTTTGGTTTGAGATGGCAAAGTTTTGAAATAGAGCGTGAGCTCTAATTTCCTTTTGATTCATTTTTCTCTAAGTGTCGAAGTTAGGTAGAAGTTTCCAAGTGTCATCGGCTGAGGTACTTTTCAAAAAAATTATAAGTTGGTCGGGACGTGCCATTTATCTCATAGTAACTTAGTGGAATGTGCCAAGTGTTGGCATCCATGTTTCATATTGGCATCCACATTTCAAATCTATTTTGAGCATAAGGTTTCAACAAGATAAGAGTCAAGATCAAGCGGAGGGCGCCAAGTGGCAATCGTGGAAGGTTTCAATTTGCTTTTTTAAAAGTGACAGAAGATGCCACGTATCTCATCTAAAGAGAGCGGAAGCCACCATGTGTCAACCTCTAAATTTTATTCATTTTGTTTCACCGATATAGTAAAGACTATGGTGGGTCTCAGGTTTTGTTTCTAAAGTAAGCAAAATTTGCCAAGTGTCACTGTCCGTGTAAATATGAAATGAGGCCTGATTATTTCTATAATATAAATAGAGCGATTCAGAGACCACCATGTCTCACCTTCCATAGGTTTCTCAAAAGGTGGCTAAAAGTAGTGGAGATCACCACATATCCCTAGTTAAGTAAAGTGGAGATTGCCACATGTCCTTTGTTGAAGCAGTGAAAATCACCACCTATCCTTATGCCCTTTTTTAAAGTTGTTCAATCGAGAAATGTTATGGGTCTTATTTTCTATTAAGTTGTTAAAGTTTCAAAGAAGTGGATTGTGATAGGTGTCAAAGACAGAACATTCTTGAGTAAAGATATAGTAAGAGTATAGGTAATGCGGAGAGCACTGTGTGTCTTTGGTAAGGCTGCAGAACATGCCAAGTGTCATTCTCTGGTGTCTCCTAAGTAATAAGAAGGTTTTCAAGGAATTGGCCAAGTGTCCTCTTCCGTTTAATAGAAGGGAGTGTCTTGCGAGCTGTTTTAGCCAATGAACTACCAGAAGATAGAGCATTTCAGAATCTAAGAAATATCTTCTATTAGACACTTCCATTTCAGTTAGATTTCAGTTGGGCCGTTGGATTGGGAACACAGACAATTTGGAGTGAATTCGAGGCTATAAATAAGGGTGCAGAGATCACCAGAAAGGAGATACTTAGAGAGAATTTTTTGAGAGAATTATTGTTAAGAGTTTTAGACTTTCTAGAGCTGTGATTAGGAATATCATTTGTCTTTGTTTTATTTTCTTAAGTTGGAAATTTTATGTAACTGTGCATGTTTTTGTGCCTCTTATGTGACTGGAGAATTAATAAGAAGATTGAATCCTGTGCCTTTGTTGATATTTTCTATGTCATTCAAAAAGTAGTCTAAGCTGTGTTGTTAAGCGTTTTATACTTCTAGAGCTATGATTAGGAATGTCATTTGCCTTTGTTCTATTTTATTGAGTTGGAAATTTTATATAACTGTGCATGTTTCTGTGCCTCTTATGTGACTGAAAAATTCAAATAAGAATATTGAACCCTATGCCTTTGTTGACATTTTCTGTATCACTGTAAATAGGTCAAATTATCCTTATATTTAATGTATTATCTCCATGTGTCATAATCACAGTGAATTGGTAGCAGATCAATGGCCCATGTTTGATAGTATGTTTAGTAGATCAATGACACATGTTTGATCATGCAGATTAAAGATCAAAAATGTGCACATTTAACCATGTAGATAAAGATCAATGGTGATTTTTTTTTAAATAATTAAATATAAAAATAAGGCATGTGGCTCCTCAAAGTGGCATAATAGTGTTAACTAAATGGAGACTAATAGTAGGGTACACAGAAGGCATGTAGGGCTACCAAGTCTTACAATCTCAAAAGCCCAAATCAAATATCAATGGACATAATTGAAATTAGAGTCTAGGAGACTCCTAAAGAGATAGACAGAGTGAATTTTATAATTTTTCCATGGGTCATGTAGAGTAAAAAATACTCTATGTTTCATTCTGATTTTTAGTTGCGCACTACAAAATTTTGTTCCCGCATATTTTGGTTCGAGACGGTGAAGTTTTGAAATTGAACACGGGCTCTAATTTCCTTTTGATTCATTTTTCTCTAAGTGTCAAATTTAGGTAGATGCTACCAAGTGTCATCCGTTGAGGCACTTTTGACAATGTTTATAACTGAGTCGGGACATGTCACGTATCTCATAGTAACTCAGTGTAACATGCCAAGTGTCAACATCTGTGTTTCATATCAGCATCTGCATTTCAAATCTCTTTTGAGTGGAAGGTTTCAACAAGCTAAGAGTCAGGATCAGGTGGAGGGTACCAAGTGGCAATCACAAAAGGTTTCAATTTTCTTTACTAAAAGTGACAGAAGATACCACATATCTCAGCTGAAGAGAGTGGAAGCCACCACGTGTTAACCTCCAAATTTTCTTCATTTTTTTCACTAATATAGTAAAGACTATGGTGGGTCTCAGGTTTTGTTTCTAAAGCGAACAGAAGTTGCCAAGTGTCATTATTCACGTAAATATGAAATGAGGCCCAATTGTTTCTATAATATAAATAGAGCGATGCAGAGACCACCACATGTCACCTTCTGCAAGTTTCTCAAAATGTGGCTAAAAGTAGCAGAGATCACCACATATCCCTAGTTAAGTAAAGCGGAGATTGCCACGTGTCCTTTGTTGAAGCAGCGGAAATTGCCACCTATGCCTATGACCTTTTTTTAAGTTGCTCAAGTGAGAAATGTTTTTGGTCTTATTTTCTATTAAGTTGTTAAAGTTTTGAAGAACCGGATTGTGATAGGTGTCAAAGGTAGAACACTCCTAAGCGAAGTTATAGTAAGAGTATAGGTAAAGCGGAGAGCACCGTGTGTCTTCGGTAAGGCTGAAGAACATGCCAAGTGTCATTCTCTAGTGTCTCCTAAGTAATAAGAAGGTTTTCAAGGAATTGGCCAAGTGTCCTCTTCCATTTAATAGAAGGGAGCATCCTGCAAGCTATTTCAGCCAATGAACTGCCAGAAGATAGAGCGTTTCAGAATCTAAGAAATATCTTTTATTAGAGACTTCCAGTTCAGTTAGATTTCAGTTGGGCCATTAGATTAGGAACACATAGACAATCTATAGTGAATCCAAGGCTATAAATAGGGGTGCAGAGATCACCAGAAAGGAGATACTTAGAGAGAATTTTTTGAGAGAATTATTGTCAAGAGTTTCAAACTTTCTAGAGCTGTGATTAGGAATATCATTTGCCTTTGTTCTATTTTCTTAAGTTGGAAATTTTATATAACTGTGCATGTTTTTGTGCCTCTTATGTGATTGGAGAATTAATAAGAAGATTGAATCCTATGCCTTTATTGATATTTTATGTGTCATTACAAAAGTAGTCTAAGCTGTGTTGTCAAGAGTTTTAGACTTTCTAGAGCTGTGATTAGGAATATCATTTGCCTTTGTTCTATTTTCTTGAGTTGGAAAGTTTATGTAATTATGTATGTTTTTGTGCCTCTTATGTAACTAGAGAATAAATAAGAAGATTGAATCCTGTGCCTTTGTTGATATTTTCTATGTCACTGCAAAAGCAGTATAAGCTGTGAGCCTTTGTTTCTATTGTTTTCATCTTTTACATTGATCATGCCTTGTTTGCTCTTAAATGTAAATGAATCTTACATATAGTTTCATTGTGTTCAGATTAATGGTTGAATTACATTCACGTGCATCACCATAGTTATATTTTATTTCTTTGCATTTGTGTTTCTATTAAAATTCTTATCCCTTTTCCCAGTATACACTCGATATAAAGAAGAGACCAGCTTCTTAAAAATATGGAGGTTGTTTCAAGTCGCAAGCCCCACATCTTGAAAATTCCCATTGTTGGTGTTAGAAACAAGTTCAATTTTAAGTATCAATAGGTCACAATATTAAGACACGTGTTCAAAGCTTTTACATTAAATATTGACTATTGGAATTTGAATTTTCAAATTAATAAAGGAAAACTAGTGCTGATTATTTTGCTTATATCTTGAGCATATAGATGAATTTTTTAATGGATTAAAAATTAAAACTATGAATTAATCTAAGAGGAATATATAAAAAAAATTAATTTTTGAATATATAGATAATTTCACTTATTAAGCTCCAATGTTAACTATAGGTTTGACCATTTTCTGCAAGTGACTTGAGAAGGATGTTTGTGTTTGTATTGATGGTGTTTTTATTTTTCAAGGTGAATTATAAATTGGAGAGTGTTTTATTCTCCATGAGGAACATCTATATGTATTTTTTAGTTTTCAACAATCCATATTTAGTATGAACAAATTCTTATAATTTGATTGTTTGTTAGTTCATGATGTTCTTGTGTACAAGGCTAATGTTTGAGCAGGTTATGCATATGCATAGGTGAGTAGGGATGAATGTAATCACTTTAAGGTGTATTAAGGGTCATTTAGAGTGGACATATACATTTTTAATGGGTATTTTTTTCATAATTTTCATAGTGAAGTGCTAAATTGGTGAATAGGTCTCTATGAGACCTAAAACAGCTTCTAAGGCCTAATTGAAAGGTGTAGTTACCAAAGGGTGACCCATGGATGCGAAGGTTAACCTATGAGGGGTTATTTAGGATATATAATATGTCTTAATTGATATATTTTTGTTGTTTCAATTATGTAATGTATTTTGGCTGATAGGGAGAGTTGCTTGAGTGAGTGTGTGGTATAAAGAGAAGGCGAAATTGGCTTGTTTGGCTTGTTAGACAATTAGGGATTTTAATCAAAGGAAAGAGATCATTTGAGGAGATTTAGTAGGTCATTGAGGACCATAAAAGGTATAATTATATAAAAGTATGTTTTTTTGATAAGGTGTTATAGGTGAATATATAGGTCAATAGACCTAATGATTCTAAATGAGGCTATTTGAGTGAGAAGACCTAAAGGGATGATTGAGTGAGTGTGCCTAGTGGATGGATTGAAGAGTAGAGAAGGTTGAGGATTGTGTTCATAACCTAAATTTCATATATATGATGTCAAAATAAAAAATTTATAGGTTTTTTTATTGAGTATGTGTGAAGAAGTGTAGAGTGATCCAAAAGGTAGTTTTGATACACTGAGAGGATGTGAAGACTAAAGAGAGTGTGTAGGGTTGAAGAGAGATGATACTCATTATATCACCATCATATTGGAAATAAATCATTAATTAGGACATGTTCATTTCATAGGTGTTGTTGTGGGTGCTCAACATCTAGGGTAAGAGGTAATTTTCCATCCTTAAGAGATGGTGCTCCTTGTGAAGTGGGTGTTTTACTAAAGCCTCATGTTTGTAATAAACTTATAGGACAAGTAGTCCATGTGTTTGAAAGATTGAAAGTGGGTTTTATTCTCTATTAGAGTTTCCAACATAATCCTTATGTTATGTGCTTAATCTTGCATTATCTTTCTTGTTCATTGTTATTAATGATATATATATTTCATGAATGTATGTTTTGAATGATTAAGGGTTTGAAGAGTTTGAAATTGGATTGAGTATCTTGCATCATTTATTCACCCCTCCCCCTCTTAATAATTATACTTATAACACCATGAAGGGTAATTCATGAGCGTATAGTTGTGATTGCATAATCTAGAGGTGGAAAGGAGCAAGTATAATTAGAAGATGAAGGTAAAGGGCCTTTGAGGGTGACTCATAGCTATCTAATTGCATTGGCACAATTTTGAGTCAGCAAGAAGGCATTATAATTAGATTAAGGATGAGTTCCAAAAAGAGTTACCCAAGTAAATCAAGGTGTAATAGAATCACTTGAACTCGATGTGGTATTAATTGAAGGAGAGGGCATCAACCCTATAACAATGGGTCTAGTACTTTGAGAAACATAGGATGGTTCATGAGGTTTAATAGTAATAGTGAAAATATGTTTTTAAAGAATGCATCCCACTGTATTATTATATTTGTAAGACATATTATTATAACTCAAGTTATTAGCATGGTTATTATGATCCTAATTATGATCATGATGATTACAATTCTAACCCTGATTTTGATTCTACCATTGAATCTATCCTTGGCTTTGATTATTCCTTAGAAGTTGTTGATTATGTCAAAGAAATAGATCTTTGTAGATTCTCATATCCTTATTAGTGTCCTATGGAGCAAGTTTGATCTCAACTTCACCACTTTCAATAAAATATTTAATGATATGTCATAATTGAATGCATTTATAAGCACCATGACCAACAACATGATGGAAGTTACAAAATTCATTTACCCAATACCAATTAAGTTTGGGTTGATCTCTAAAAATGGCCTTGGTATAGGCCATATAATCAAATTAGTTGCTATGAGATTTTGGAACACTGACTCAATAGGCTCTTTCAATTTACTAAAGATTCTTAAATTGTTATCAAATACCCTTTATGGAGGGACTCTTTGCAAAGTGTTTGATGGATTAGGGGGAGCTAATTGTATATTTGGAACTGGTAGAGCTTACACTACTTGTACATGTATTGATTCAATTACACCATTTTAAACCATGTTTTTATTCTTATTAAACCCTTTGGTTTTCTCTATTATGATAGTTTGACTAGGAGATTGGGTTTTATTTGACATTTTACCCTATGAATAAATATTGACAAGGCTATTGGTAATAAGTGCCTTCTCAATCTTCACACCCTTGTCTATAATTTATTCAATTGTGTTTGCATATGCAAGCCATAGATTATGTACCACCTTAGGGTGTAAATTATGTGCAAAAATGTCAACCAATTATTTGTCTATCAAATTATGTTGAAAGCATCCAACTAATTCTTTCCACCACTATAAATATGTTATAAAGCTTTCTCCATCTCATTGTTAGCTTTTCACAAGTCAACAATAGTCAATTCATGTTCAATATTGTATGAGAAGTGGTTGACAAACTTTTTAGATAGATCATTCTAATCTACAACTGATCCCTTGGGTAACTTAAGAAGCCAGTCTAAAGTTTGTCCCACTAAAGTTTATGGAAATAAGTGAAGGAAATAAATGCTACTATAATCTACCTCTTGGCATAACACAAAAAATGCCTAAATGTGTTCACAAGGGTCACCCTTCCCTTTATATTTTTCAAATTTGGGTGCCTTAAAATAATGAGGAAAGGAGACTTGGAGATACTCAAATCAAATACATATTGACATATTGTTGACCAAATTTTACCCACAGGCAAAATTTTTGGTCCCCTTCCTCCCTTGTTATTCATGCCAGTCACTTTAAGGTTGTTCAAGTTCAACATGTTTGGTTCATGGCCTGGTTCAAGTGTTTTGGCAGCTTTTGGTTCAAAGGGTTCATCATTCGGTTTAAGCATCTCATTTCAATAGCGTTAAACCTTCGTATCGTTGAACCATTGAACCAATTTTTTGGTTCAATGGGCTAGGTTCAACGTACTTGGTTCAAGACATAAGTTCAATGGGTTCGGTTCAATCGAAGTTCATCGACCTTGGTTCATCGGCTCACTTGGTTGAACCTTTGAACCATTGAACCATTTTGGTGCAACGGCTTGGTTCAAAGGTATGCCCTTAGCTGAAGGGGAGTCCACAAATAAAAGTGCCCTAGTGGAGGGCAGGAATTTCAAAAGATAGGGACTGAGTAAGTTCAGTTTTATTCAAAGTTCAAAGTTCAATTCATTCAAAATTGTTAAGACCCCCGAATTCCTTCAGACAAAAGTCCAAAGGAATTCAGGCACAGTCAAAGCTCAAAGTCAAAAAGCAGACAGAATTTCCATGGACTTTTTGTCCGTGGGAAAATGTCCGTAGACAATTTGTCTATGGAAAATACACAGTCAAAAGCGACTCAGGGAAATTAACCCAGGGAAATTGTCTGCGGGTAATTTGTCTGCGGGAGCCCGGGAGGCAGTCTGGAAAACAAAGGGACCCGTCGAAGGACCCCGAAGGGCAGGTGCCCTTGTGAGGGACTTCTGGCCAAGTCAAAAGGGGATTTTTCAAAGAGACTTGTGCTAATAAATATACAAGGCAAGGAAGATAAGCCATAGAAAGACAAAGCCACATAGACCTGACTAACGTGGCGAAGGACCCAAGGACGTCCCAGAGGACGTCAAAATTAGTAGAACAGTATAGCTGTTGGTTTTTAAAGTGGTAATGTTTGGGAAGTCATCAAATTCAAGAAGTTGAAATATCTATTAGTGTTCAAAGCATGACAGCCGTAGGGACGTCAAAGTTAACGAAATGAAATGGTCGTTTGCTTTCAAGTGAAAGAGTGTTAACCAGGAGCCAAAATGTAGCGACACACTTGAATGTTTGCCCCAAGGGGCTGAAGGAGCCAAATGAGACAAAATTGAGAAAAGACAAGGAGACAAGCATGGAATGAGTAAGTAATTAGTCTAAGTGGTGCCAATTTGAGAAATGACTCCGGCAGGTGAAATAGTTCCTACAAATTGATCAAGAGAGGACGCAAATAGCTAGTAAAGCAACCAGTTTTCTCCATTTTGCATTTAATGAATGGACAAACCGTGTATTGACCTTGAAAGGGTAGATTTTGAGCAAACAAAGCACACAACTCATTAATGTTTTGAGTGACTTGTTCTTCCCAATGAAGGGACGTGACATGCCACTTGTAAATAAGGAGCACCAAATGGGCCTCCTGGCTTCTCATATATATTGCGAACTTGTCATTGTTTAAGGATCTTCCACATTTTACAAGGTGTAGCCCTGCTAAAATTTCCACCTAAATCAATAAATGTAGTTTTTTACCTCTTCTTGGATGGATATTTTGTGTATGTCCTGAGTGTTAATTTGTGTGTAGTCATTGTCTTTTGATGCTCTCACAAGTTCAACACCAACACACCAGTTATCTACAAGGTGCCATTTTTTGTAGCTGACAGGAGAAGAGCTCTATTTGGAAGTATAGAATAGAGGAAGTCACTTATAGTATGTATTTCACAGCATCTTGGTGAGTCCCTATTCCTGTGTTTTCATAAGAACCTCCCTACCATTTTCTTGTAGCCTGGTCTTTCTACCAAGTCTAAGTGTATGTATGTTGTTTTGTCTAATCCTGAGTGTGGATGTGGGAAGGTCAACTTATTTTGGTGCATCACCTCTTTAGAATAGTTTATTTTCCTGCAATCTCCTTTCCCTTTTCATCCTTCCCAGTTTATATAGCTATATATATATATATATATATATGCCTATATTAGCACTTGTTGAAAAAAACATGATGCATCAAAGGGAGCTAGCCCTTATCTAGAGACTCTCCCCTCTAGCTTCACCAGTCCCAGAGGTGAGAGGGGAGTTTCCATGTTGCGAGGAGAAGATAGGAGCTTGACTTCCTGTCAATGGGTGCAATTTTCCTATGTTAATAGTTTTGGCATGCCTAGTGGGACACACAGTTTGACAACTCAGTAAAGTTTAGGATTGATGCTGGTCTTGATATAACCAATTCAAGTTTTCCAGCATCTGGTGACTCCAATGGTAAGAGCTACAATTTTACAATCAAGACCAGTTTCTTAATTTTTTATGCCTAAATTTACCACAAGGTCTAATTCAAGAGGGGTTCCTTTCAATTTCGTTGAGTTGCCTTTGAATTCTGTAAAAAGACTACGATTTGAGAGAACCCATCCTTATCCAACAAACAATCCTCCTAGACCTGTTATAAGAGATGCAGTCATAGCAGAACCCTAGTTACAGCCAATCCCAGCCATGGCATTGCCTTTTATGGCTTTTTGTGGTGAGAGCCCCTTGAATCTCCCATGTTACGATCCAATTTTGGGAAAAACTCTAAAAAATGTGCCTTCATTCGATGGAGTGGGATCCATTATAGTCATTGAGCATATTAGGAATATTTCTAATCTCTACAATATTTACAATGTAACAGAGGAAAATATCGCCATTAGACTGCTAGAATTGTCTCTCAAGGGAAAGGCTCTTGACTGGTATGGCACTTTGCCTATAAATTTAATAAATTCTTGGAATGAATTGGGGACTCAATTGACAAATCGTTTTGGGGAAAAAAGTGATGGCTTCTTGCTTGTTGAGTAGTTAACGACCATAAAGAGAGCTCCACACGAGTATAAGCAGGGCTTCAATACATGGTTTCAAAAGACTTGGGATAGAATTCCCATCCTGGTAAGACTGACTCCTAGTTATGCTTTCTTGTAATATTTAAAGGCTTTAAACAGTGACATTTTTGTGATGATACAATCTATGGGAGGGCATATACTGCCAGTTTCTTATGACATAGCCATAGTAGCTAAAAACTACCTAGTCTAAGCTGGGAAAATCACCCCTAGGCCTCACATGCCACTTTTCCTAGAAATGCTACCCCTAATTCAAACTATTGCTCCCATAATTGCTCCCCTGCCTACCATTGAGAAACCAGCTGATGTTCCATCCAATGAACTTCATGAGCTTAAAAGTATGTTGCAAAGCATGTCAAATGAACTTGTAGCTCTTAAAAGGCAGCAAGCTCAAAGCAAAAGGCTAAACCAGGGATATTAGCATAATGTTCAAGCCCCTAGACCCCCATTTCAAGGCTATAATCAAGGACAAGGTTAGTTCACTCAGACCAGGCCTTTTCAAAATTACAATTCAGGCCCCCTTTCATCATCTAAAGTCATGGTGCTAGTTCAAAACAATCTAGTACAAGAGCAGCCAAGCTGTTCAACCATGGGATATGGTCAAGAACAGGCTATTTACATAAAAGAGATGATGAATTATTTTTAGAATGTAGACAATTAGATAGCTACTCATTCTGAGGTCTTTGAGCCTTCAATGCAACCCAACACGAGTAGCAATCAGGCCCAACCTGATTCCACTCTCATGAATCACATGGAAGGGGAATTTTATTCAATTAATTATGTGGGCACTACCAACACAAGGTTTAAGAGAAGAGTAGTGACAAAAGCCTAGGCTACTGCTCAGGTGGCAGTAGCACCTCCTCCATTGCACTCCAATTCAAAGGCCCCAAACTTCAGGCAGCCATTTATGCCTTTGACCCCTTAGCCTATAGCTCAGGTTAGAACCAGCCCTAAAGAAAACTTGAAGGGAGGCAGTCCTCAAATTAATATAGTGGACCAGATGAAGAAGATACATATGAACATCTCTTTATGGGATTAATTATCTCTTCCAAGATAGAAGGACGTATTGAAGAAGGAATTACATGAGCTAGATCATCAAGCTGTCCCAGCAAGCACTGAAAATGTCTTGATGTCAAATGGGCAGCCTTCCACTTTAGGACAGGTAAAAAAGGAAGGGAAAACTCCCCCTTTCTATATATCCTTGGTCATTAGGGATTTCTTGGTACACAACTACATAATTAACATTGGGGCTAGCACCTCAGTGATGCCCAAGTGTATTGCTGACAAGATGGGACTGAAGTATGAAGAGCTGAACAAAGGAGTCCTACAGCTAGATGGGACACCTGCAAAAATAGTTGGGATTGTGAAGGGTTTAGGCTTGACATTGCATGCTTGCCCAACCTTCTCAATTCCCCATGATATAGTGGTAGCAGATGTTCCTCCTTATTTCACAATTTGCTTGTCCAGGGACTTCACATCAAAGATAGGTGGATATCTAGTAGTGAATTCATCATATCTAGTTTTTAGAACCAAGTATGGGACCAAGGTAAAAATTGAGTCTGATCCACTCTACAAGGACCATCTAGAACCATATTCACCCAAGTTAGCAAATGTTAGTTACACTATTATCGACCTAGAAGAGTCCCATTCAGAGCAATCTCCATCCTCTACTCTAGAAGGAGTTACAGACCTACTCTTGGATGAGTGGGGAAATTATAACTTCGAACATGATCCTTATAATTTTATAGAGGAGGCAGACCTTGGAGTCTACTATATGCATGAAGAGGGTGCCTTCATGCCAAATTTAATGAAGGCCAGCTAGGAGAACCTTGGCCTATGGTGGCTGTACTTTGACAGTTCCAGGAGTAAGCTGGAAGCTGGTGGTGGGGCGATGTTAGTCTCCCCTTTGAAGGAAAGGTACTTTTTAGCTTTTTGTTTCCAATTCTTTTACACAAGTAATGTTGTAGAATATGAGTCTCTGGTCCAAGGGCTAGAATGGGCAAGAAAAAGAGGGATCAAAGAGTTGCAAGTGTTGGGAGACAGTGAGTTGATTATAAATCAGGTGAAAGGCTAGAATCTAACCAAGAATTCCTTGCTGAAGTCCTACAAGAATAGAGTCTGGGATTTGCTGGAAGATTTCCTTACTTTCAACATTGCCTCCATTCCTAGAGAATAGAAAAAATAAGTGGACAGGCTGGCAGCAATTGGTGCTCAATTTGATGTTTCAAAGGAAATAAGTCAAGATTGTGGTTCATGCCACTTGAAAGTGGTAGTTTGGCCCTCTGTCCCAGACAACATTACAAATTAGCAAGTCTTTGAAAGTGACCAGAAAATAGCTTTCTTCCTACAAGAAGAAGTTGAGTTCACAACACACAACTAGGTGAAATCGCAGCAGCAATATGGCAATCAGATTGTTCAATTGAAGAATAATAAACTCCCTAAAGGTCTGGTCACACTTGAAAGCATCTTCAATAGAGATGACCAATTGAGAAATGACAAGGCATGCATCACAACCAAAGAGGAGAATTATGAAAAGGTTGAGATCTTCAAGGTCAAGCTACTTGTGCTTAGAAAGGTCTGCATGATCCAAGAAAGGCGAGCTTTCATTTTACTATGTCAGGAATTTGTTGATGTTTTTGCATGAGATTATAGTGATTTAAAGGGCTTCGACCCAAGACTTGCCCAACACACCATCAAATTAGAAGAAGGTGCCAGGCCAGTCACACAGAAGTAGAGGCCTGTCAATCCGACAATTGAGCCCCTCATGCAAATGGAATTGGCCAAATTGATTGAGTTCAGAATTATATTTCCAATCAAACATTCCTCCTGGCTAGCCAACCTTGTTCCTGTTAGAAAGAAGAATGTGGAAATCAAGTTGTGTGTCGACTTCAGAAACCTTAATAAAGTCTCTTTAAAATATCATTACCCCCTCCCAAGCATGGAGCAGATCCTTCAGAAGGTAACAGGCAGCGAGCGTTTCTCCCTCTTGGATGGTTATTCAAGGTATAATTAGATTTTGGTGTAAGGTTGTGATCAGCACAAAATGGCCTTCACCACTAAATGGGGAATGTTTGCTTACAAGAATATGCCATTCAGGCTATCTAATGTTGGTGCCACCTTTCAGCGAGCCATGGACATGGATTTTGGAGGCTTGATAAACAACAACGTGTTGGTCTACCTTGATGATGTGATGGTATTCTCCAAGGAAGCGAGCCAACACATAGAGCACCTCAGATAGATTTTTGAAAGGTGTAGAGAGTTTGGCATCTCTCTTAACCCAAAGAAGTGCATGTTTGCTACTCATGAGGGGAAACTCCTTGGCCACATCGTGTCATTTATCCATTGACCCCGAGAGAGTTCACTCTATCCTGGAGATGTCACTACCAAAGCATAAGAAAGGCCTACAGAGCTTCTTTGGCAAGATAAATTTCATTCAAAGATTCATTCTGAATTTCATAGAGATAGTCAAGCCCCTGACCTCTATGCTGAGGAAGGGTGAGGAGTTCAAGTGGACAACACAAAGAAAAGACAACTTTGAAGCTATCAAGCGGGCCATAACCTAGCCTCCCACTTTGATCAGCCTTGACTTCAACAAAGACTTCAACCTCTACACTTTCAGCAATGAAGAGGTGATATCCACCATGCTTACCCAAGCAAATGGTGATGACCTCGAGTAGCCACTTGCCTTTTTCAGCCAAGGGTTAGAGGACTTCAAAGTTAGGTACACGTATGTAGAGAAGCAAGTCTTGGCAGTAGTGCAGAGCCTAAAGAAATTCAGGCATATGTTGTCTAACAACAGGATTCACCTCATGGTCCCACATCTTGGCGTCAAGGATTTCTTGACCAATCGAGACTTAAATGAGAAAAGGGCAGGGTGGATCACCAAAGTGATGGAGTATGACGTAGACATCAAGATCACCAAGCTGGTGAGGGGAAGAGGCCTATGTGAATAGCTTGTTGCAAACTTCAAGCAAAAAGGGGAAGATAGCCTAATAATTCATGATGTAGCCACTGCAAAGGAACCAACTGTCATAAAGGATTAGACGCTGGACATGAGGCATTACCTTCTCACTGGCGAGTGTCCATAGGGTCTTGATGGGATTGGTAGAAGGTACTTTAAGCTCTAGTCTCTCCCTTATGTCTTGGTTGATGAAGTATTGTTTAGGAAGGATCTCTCTGGGGTCCTTCTAAGATGCATTGATCTAAATCAGGTTGATAAGGTATTGGTTGAGTTCCATGATGGGCCAGCAAGCGGTCATTTCACTCCTAGAGCTACTATAGCAAGGATAATGAGAGCTGGCTATTTTTTTCCTACTCTTTTCAGAGACACCCATGCCTAGGTAAGAAAGTGCTAAAAGTGTTCACTTTTCGATGGAAAGCAATGGCTGGCTGCCATACCTCTACAGCCTATTCAGGTGGAACAACCATTCATGCAGTGGGGCCTAGATTTCATAGGGATGATCAATCCTCCCTCCAGTGCTAGACACAAGTGGGTCATGACTGCTACAGATTATTTCACAAGGTGGGTGGAGGCTGTTGCTCTGAAAGAGGCAAATGAAAGCACATTCCTGGAGTTTTATGAGCACCTAGTAACAAGATTTGGGGTCCCAGCCACAATAATCTTAGATAATGCCTTGGCTTTTCTGCAAACCAAAACTAGTGAATGGGTGCTAAGGTATGGCATATATCTCAGCACTTCATTAAATTATTACCCATAGGGGAATGGGCTGGCTAAGTCCACCAATAAAAATTTGATCAGGATCATTAAGAGGACCATGGAAGAAAATTAGAGGACTTGGCATGCCAAGCTGAAGATAGTGTTGTGGGCTGATCAAATCACTTTAAAGAAAGCAATTAGAAATTATCCATATACGCTTGTATATGGAAAGGAAGCTAGGCTTCCCATCTCACTTGAATTGCCAGCACTGGACCTCGCTCACTAGCTATAATTAGAAGAAGGAAGTCGCATGGAGGTCAGGCTGTGCAAGCTGATGGAGCTCTAAGAGGTAAGGGATCAGGCTATGGCTTCTATGACCAGTCACCAATAGCAAGTAAAAAGACACTTCAATAAGAAATATTCATCAAAAGGTTTCTCTAAAGGAGACATTGTCTTGAAGTGGGACAAAGATTGAGCCAAACCTGGAAAGCATGCAAAATTTGATGCCCTTTGGAGTGGTCCTTACATAATTACTCAGTGCAAGCAGCATAATGTGTTCTAACTCTCCCAATTGGATGGTGAAGAACTGCGTATCCCAGTTAATGGGATACATATGAAGAATTGCCACTAAGTCTCTTTTTAGATGTACATATTTTCCCTTGTTTTCTTTCCTATTTTCCCTAAGTGTTGTTGCACAAGTAGTTTTCTCAGTCTTGTGTGCATTTTCATTTCCTTTGAGGTATATCTATGTGACTGGTTCTAAGTTTTATCAAAGTTATTATTGGTATTCAAAGTTACCATCTGACTCTATGCCCAATGGATTCTACAAGGCAACTAGTCTATAGCATAGCAGGCATGCTTTCCCTGGGAGTCACCAATTTGTTGACCAAATTTTGCCCACAGGCAAAAATTTTGGTCCCCTTCCTCCCTTGTTATTCATGCCAGTCACTTTCAGGTTGTTCAAGTTTAACATGTTTGGTTTATAGCCTGGTTCAAGTGTTTCGGTGGCTTTTGGTTCAAAGGGTTCATCGTTTAGTTCAAGCATCTCATTTCAATAGCGTTGAACCTTCGTATCATTGAATTGTTGAACCAATTTTTTGGTTCAATGGGCTAGGTTCAGTGTACTTGGTTCAAGACATAAGTTTAATGGGTTCAGTTCAATGGAAGTACATCGACCTTGGTTCATCGGCACACTTGGTTAAAAATTTGAACCGTTGAACCATTTTGGTTCAACAGCTTGGTTCAAAGGTATGCCCTTAGCCGAAGGGGAGTCCTCAAATCAAAATGCCCTAGCGGAGGGTAGGCATTTCAAAAGACAGGGACCGGGTAAGTTCAGTTTTATTTAAAGTTCAAAGTTCAATTCATTCAAAATTGTTAAGACCCCCGAATTCCTTCAGACTTTTTGCCAGAAGGAATTCCTTCAGACAAAAGTTTGAAGGAATTCAGGCACAGTCAAAGCTCAAAGTCAAAAAGCAGACAAAATTTTTGTAGACTTTTTATCTATGGGAAAATGTCTGCAGACAATTTGTCTGTGTAAAATACATAGTCAAAAGTGACCCAGGGAAATTGTCTGTGGGAGCCCGAGAGGCAGTCCGAAAAACAAAGGGACCCGCCGAAGGACCCCAAAGGGCAAGTGCCCTTGCGGGGGACTTCTGGCCAAGTCAAAAGGGGATTTTTCAAAGAGACTTGTGCTAAGAAATATACAAGGCAAGGAAGATAAGCCGCAGAAAGACACATGGACCTGACTGACATGGCGAAAGACCCGAGGATGTCCCAGAGGACATCAAAATTAGTAGAATAGTATAGCTATTGGTTTTTAAAGCAACGTTTGGGAAGCCATCAAATTCAAGAAGGTGAAATATCTGTTGGTGTTCAAAGCATGATAGCCGTAGGGATGTCAAAGTTAACGAAATGAAATGGCCATTTACTTTCAAGTGAAAGAGTGTTAACTAGGAGCCAGAATGCAGTGAGAATGCAGTGACCCGCTTGAATGTTTACCCCAAGGGGCTGAAGGAGCCAAATGAGACAAATTTGAGAAAAGACAAGGAGACAAGCATGAAATGAGTAATCAGTTAGTCCAACTGGCACTAATTTGAGAAGTGACTCCGACAGGTGAAACAGTTCCTGCGAATTGATCAAGAGAGGATGTAAACAGCTAGTAAGCAATCAATTTTCTCCATTTTGCATTTAATGAATGGACAAACCATGTATTGACCTTGAAAGGGCAGATTTTGAGCAGACAAAGCACATAGCTCATTAATGTTTTGAGCGACTTGTTCTTCCTAATGAAGGGATGCGACATGCCACTTGTAAATAAGGAGCGCCAAATGGGCCTCCTAGCTTCTCATATATATTGAAAACTTGTCATTTTGTAAGGATATTCCACATTTTACAAGGCATAACCCTGCTAAAATTTCCACCTAAATCAATAAACGCAATTTTTTACCTCTTCTTGGATGGATATTTTGTGTATGTCTTGAGTGTTAATTTGTGTTTAGTCATTGTCCTTTGATGCTCTCACAGGTTCAACACCAACACACCAGTTATCTATAAGGTGCCATTTTTTGTAGTTGATAGGAGAAGAGCTTTATTTGGAAGTATAGAATAGAGGAAGTCACTTATAGTATGTATTTCATAGCATCTTGGTGAGTCCATGTTCCTATGTTTTCATAAGAACCTCCCTGCCATTTTCTTGTAGCCTGGTCCTTCTGCCAAGTCTGAGTGTATGTATGTTGTTTTGTCTGATCTTGAGTGTGGATGTGGGAAGGTCAACTTATTTTGGTGCATCACCTCTTTAGAATAGTTTATTTTCCTGCAATCTCCTTTCCCTTTTCATCCCCCCAATTTATATATATATATATATATATATATATATATATATATATATATATATATATATATATATATATATATGTATGTATATATATATATATATATGTATGTATGTGTATATATATATATATGTATATATATATATATATATATGTATATATATATATGCATGTATTAGCACTTGCTGAAACAAACATGATGCATCAAAGGGAGCTAGCCCTTGTCTAGAGACTCTCCCCTCTAGCTTTGTGAGTCCCACAGGTGAGATGGGAGTTTCCATGTTGCGAGGAGAAGATAGGAGCTCGACTTCCTGTCAAAGGTTGCAATTTTCCTGCGTCAACACATATCTCATAAAATTTATACTTCTTAACTCAATTTCCTATCTCTAATTGTGACACAATTTCCTTCATAGAATTCCACTCTTATATGTTTGGTGTATTCATGGGTGAAATAAAATTCTATTGCGGTGGTATATGCCCTTGTTACATGGATTTTTTGGGGACATACACCCTACAATATATAACTTTGTTTTGATTTTCTCCTTGAATTGAGTAAATTAATTGTTGGTTCTTAGGTTGATAAATATTCCTTAAAGTCAGCCACCTTGAATTATAAGTGTTCTATTGATTTTGGGGAGTCCTTAGTCTATTCACCAAAGTATGTGTTGGTTGAGATGAACTATCCAAATTATTTTGAACAATCTCCTCAATATGCACTAAATGTTTTGGTCCTTGATTCTATGAATCGACAAGAGGTTCTTGATGATTTAAAAATGTATGCTTTGTGTCTAGTGAAGCACGTTGTGGAACCTCTTGACACTTAGGTTGTTTAATTGAGACATCTTGATCCATCATATGTGTGTTCTCAACTAAAGTGTGTTGTGTTTTTTCAACTAAATTTCCTTGATCTTTGGAAGCATCATTGTGTATTGAAGTAGAAACTAAAGAGTCATTAAATTTTATGATAAGTTGGTACGCATATCATTGACTTCTCTTCTTGATCTTGGTGACAAGGCCTTGAGCATTAGATGTTGACTCTATGAGAATTTCCTTTCCTTTACTAGAAGATGTAAGATTTGTTTTTACAATATGAATGAGGGATTGTTCTCATTTTTTTTATTCTACCCTAACCAAGGTATATAATTATTCAATAGAAAATTTTGATGGAAATCTTGTCCCTGATTCAATCAAACTTAAGAGTTATTCATCTTTGTTCTCTAGGGGTTGATGTTCAAAGTAGTCTTCCTTAGATCCTATAATCATGGGAATGTCCTCAAATACCATATAATTATCTTTCCCATCATAAAAGTTCTCTTCCTCATAACTAGGGCCATAAGAGACCCCACTAAGAGTGTACCTTTGTGTCATATCTAAAATATTATTCTCTGTGTTTGGCTAGATTTGGAAAATGTTTACAAACATTCACAAGGTTTACTTTTGATTTTCTCCAAACAAGTGATAAGGTAAAAATAGACTATAATAAAGAAGTTGGTGTACTACCACACAATTAGAAGAAATTTTTATGAATTTACTCAAATTTGGTGGGTTGAAATTGTTAAATTAGAAGAGGGTATGAAAACTTTAAAACCTAAAGTGTAAACTCACACACCAAATGTAGGTTTAAAGATATGTTAATAGCATAAAATATAGGGACAACTTTGATGAGTTGATACTATAAAATTAGAAGAGATTATTTTTGATGAGGAAAGTAATAATGTGAACTACAAAACTCAAGATGTGAAAACATGCAAGAATTCCTAAGTATAGAACTAACACCAAACAGGTAACACAACACCACCACATGGTGATAAGAAGTAGAGTAAAATGTGTTATAGAACTTAGAGCGTAAGCGACATGAAAGATAACTTAAGTTCATAATGATCAAACGATGATGAGTCTATAAAATAGCTTTCAAACCAAATGGGAAATCATGCCCAATTTGACTCAAACCAAATACAAAAGGGAAACTGATTAACACCTTGTTTTATAACTTAGAAAGTCAAGATTCTAAATTTGAATTATCAATGGACTTAAATATTTTTTCAAAATAGTCTAGACTCAAATGAAAAACATGACAATGATGTTTAGACAAAGACAAACACAATGTATCAAATGAGGATCTGAACAAAAGGATGATTTTGTTTTGACCATCATAACACCTCCTTGTTCAAATAAAATGGTGGACAAAAAATGTGTTTTTTTATGATGTGTTTTTTTTACAAAAAAATTGTTAGACTCAAATAAGATCACGTAAGTAAATGAAAAGACCAAATACAAGTAAGTAAATCATCCAAAGCCCTAAAAATGATAAGGTTGCATCATATCACTAAAATCGATCTATATACATGCCTTGGGAGGATTTTAAGTGTTAATCCAAAAATAAAAGTCCATGAAGTAGTAGGGTTTTTACACCCCCTTCTCCAAAGAGATTGTATGATGACATAGACCTTTGGGATACTCGCCCTGCATCAACAATATGTCCATGACAAGTGGGGTTATTATAAAACTTAAATTTTTAAATGTCTAGATGGTTCCAAGTGTGGCTAATTCTATAGATGCCTCAAATCAATTATATCCACAAAAATTGGCTTGTAAAAAGTTTTTTCCCTTTTTATAACCACTACATCCATTGCTTGCTCAATGTAGTGTAATGTTTGAATTGACCCTATGGTTTGAGTTTGAGTACCACTAATAGAGTTTGCTTAACTGCTCAAGTAAACATCTTAGCAAGTCACCCTCAATTTATATACCCACCATCGATTGGGGTTTAAATAATGTTGGGAGATGAAACCTCAGGTCAAAGCTTCCCTAGAGAACCCATGAGGAGGCTATGAACTCCCACTCACAAACCAAGTTGAAAAAGTAAAATGACTTTAAAGGTTGTGTCTAAATCACCCAAACCATACAGGTTTTGGGGAGATCCTTGACAACATTATTTTCACACCTTGGACAAAGGCATAATTACAAAAAAAGTGGCATTTTTGATCACCCAATTTACCTAAATGGGATGGGTTGAGAGCATACATGCCTCTATCATTTTTTGAAAACAAACAAGTATAAAATGATCTTGAATAAAATAACACACTTTAAAAAAAAAATTAATGTAAGCGTAAATGTTATGCACCAAAAATGAAGTGTTTTGTGAAATTCTTGGACTCTTGGTCTTAGTTGCAAACTTTGAAAAACTTTCACAAAATAACTTAACACAAAAACATCTAGATTCCTTTTAAAAACCAAAGGGTAAGTTCAAGACTTAATCAAGCTTAAATTCAGCACTTTTCCAAGCATGTGACCTATAAATGTTAGAGGGTTTCCTTCTATTTTGAATCAAAATAACAATGAAAAAGGCAAGATTTGAAACCTTGCTCTCAAGTTCTCTATTTTTATTACACAGAGACTGACATTGGTCAATAGTGATCGATGTTAGTTACAACAAGATGAATGATGGTCATAAAATAACCAATGTCAATCGATAAATGATCCATAAATTGACACTTATTTATGTGTAAAAATTTTACAATAGATCCTTGTAGTCAAATTATTTATTTAAAATTATGAAGTACTTAATTTCTCATTAATTTTAATTATGCATTAAATAATGATTAATAAAACAAATTAATCAAAATGTGGAAAAGAATGCACAAATAAAAATCAACTCATGAGAAGTTAATTAGCTCGAGGTCGTGATGGACGAAAGAGAGAAAGAAGGCACGGTAGGGGCGGGCACGGTAGGGGCAGGCACAGGGAACAGTTACAGGGTGGCGTTGGGTCAGAAGCAGGCCGCCCATGGAGCACAAAGCATTGGGAAGGCTCCCCTTACACATTCTGATGTCTTTCTGAATGCTAAAAACCCCATTTGCCTATGAATCCCCAAGTTCAATGGTTTTCTAGAAAGATGCAAGGAGAGGCCCAAGCTAGTCATTCCAATGGACATGCTTGCTGAAGACATAGAATATTATTCGAATCACTCCTTTTACTATAATTTTTTGGCTTAGGACTTCGCTCTAGTTATTGGAAGCATGGGCTCAGAGAACATGGGCACCAGAAGGAGAAATGGACATTACGCTACTAGCCAACAACTACTTTATGGTTACTTTCACCTATATAATAGACTGTAATAGAATATTTGTTGGAGGTCCTTACTTTCACAACCAGGTGGGACTATTTATCAAGTCGTGGCATCCTAGTTTTATACCATTAGAGAAATTACCAAATCATGTCCTAGTGTGGGTGTGCCTGCTTCGCTTTCTGGTGGAGTGTTGCCATGAAGATACCCTACAAATGCTTGCATCATTGCTAAGAAGGCCAGTCAATTCTTCAACGTCAATCCTAGGGAAAAAGGTGTTGAAATTGATCTTAGTAAGCCAATTCTAAATGCTATAGAAATGTGTGTGGGACCTTTTTCTTGGGCACAATAGCTGGACTATGAAACCCTACCTTTCTGCTATCATATATGTCATGCTTATGGCCACTTGCAGCATTGGTGTCCCAAATCAAATTCATGTAACCTCTGCCAGCCCAGCCTATATGCATTCCTCCTGGAATAGAAAAAGAGAAGGGCCCAACTCTAGGGGAGGCATCTGATGTTGATGGGTTTACGCTGGTCAAAAGTTGATATAGAAATAGGGGCCAAAAGTGATCCATGAAGGAAAGACAAGTAGATGATTCACTCAATAGATTTGAAATATTGGATGACCTTAATCAATAGGAGGTGAATCTAGGTTTGATGATTTTGGATTAGGGAATGGAGAGTCAAGCACAAGAGACCAATGTTATAGGGGTTTTAATTCAATCATAGAATGTTGGAGATTGCCACATGGATATGAACCAGCAGATGATGACTTCACAAAGATTGACTCTCGATGTTATTCCTCCTCAAGATGATGGAAATCTACCTCTCACAAAAAAAATGGGGGAAACAGGGGCAGTAAGAAGCAGTAAATCTTCTCTTCATCTGGGACTTATGAAAAAATACCTTAAGAAGGGAGGAGCAGATAAAGCTGGTAAACCTAGTATGAAAAAAGACCTGGATAAGATGAAACTAATGGGAGAGACTTTGGTGGAGTTGGGTTCTGTAAAGACTCTAGATGCTCACTTCTTGAACTCTCTAAAATGATTGTCCTATCATGGAATGTAAGGGGCCTGAACAACAGCCCTAGATAAAATGATGTTCATAACCTGATCAGAAGTCATAGTTTGGATGTCCTTTTTTTGTAGGAGACTAAGCTTATAGTTGATGCTATGTTCAGATTAGTGCTTAAGTTGTGGAGGCAAGGAGACTGTCAATGCATTGGTGCTATTGAATCCTCAGGGGGACTTTCTTGTATGTGGAACCCATGGAAGATTGGTCCCATAGGTTGGTTATCCTCCAAGTTCTCCATGACCATGATTGCTTCTAGTTTTGAGACTGAAGAAGTTATTCTCCTCTCAAATATATATGCCCCTATTGACTGGTGGGGTAAACATTCCTTATGGGGCCACATCATTTTTATCCATAGCCTGGCCCCCTTCCATCCTTGGATTATAGCAGGTGATTTTAACTCTATTTTAGATTTGACTAAAAAGCATGGTGGCACATCAAGGATAGACCCCTCTACCTTGATTATGCGCAATTATATTGAAAATTTGAATCTAGTTGATATCAATCCCAATAATGGGCAGTTCACATGGAACAACTATAGGTGTGGGGAACAAAGCATCACCGAGAGATTGGACTGCTTTCTGGTATCCAATTTCTAGATTGGAGGCATGTGGTCTATGGGGTCTGAAATCTTAGACTAGAGAGGATCTGATCATTGGCCCATCAAGCTTACTAGCATGTCAAAGCACCATCCGCACTCTCCTTCCTTCAGGTTCTAGCTCATGTGTCTGTAGGACCAATCTTTATTCAAGTGTGTGGCCAATTGGTGGCAATTGGGTAAGCCTGCCCATGGTACAGTGATGTACACCTTTGCCAAATCACTACAGTATGTGAAGTACAAGATCAAAAGGTGGAACCACCAATGTTTCGATAATATCTTTCAAGCCAAGGAAGTTGTACAGTCCAAGCTTGATGGCATCATGAGAATAATAAGGGAGGAAGGCTTGACTGAAGATCTTCTTCAAGATGAAGCTCAGGCCACGAAAGACTTGGAGGAATGCGAGCTCAGAGAGGAAATTTTTTGGTAGCAGAAAGCTCGGGTTGAATGGCTCCAGGAAGGAGATAGAAACACATCCTTTTTCTTTAACTCATCCAAAGCCAGGAGACATGGCAATTCTATTTCAGTCCTGATCAATGAAAGAGGTGAGCAGCTTAACTCCTTTCTAGCAATGTAAGAGGAGGCAGTCCATTACTTTTCTATTCTTTTTAGGGAGGATGCGTATGCAAAAGCACCAGAGGAAGCTCAGGTCCTCTTCTGTATTTCATCTCTGATGATGCGCAAAATGAATGAGAATCTTATGAAGGATATCACACTTGGAGAGCTAGAGGAGACCATTACCCAGATGAAAAAAGGAAAAGTGGCTAGCCTTGATGGTTTCCTAGCTAAATTCTTCCAAGAATTTTGGGACATCATCAAACATGATCTTTTACCTATTGTCTAAGAATCTCAGTAGAACAAGCAAATGCTTAAGGATATTAATGCGACCTACCTGGCTCTCATCCCCAAATGTGAAGGAGCTGACAGGTTAAGTCAATTCCACTCTATATCTCTATGCAATTTTGTTTATAAAGTCATATAAAAAATTATTATAGATAGATTGAAAAGAGGGTTGAGTGCTATGATTTTTGAAGAGTAGAGTGCCTTTGTGGAAGGTAGGCAAATTTTAGATGGCATTGTGATTGCTACTGAATCTATACATTTCATGGCCAATTCTAAGGACAAGGCAATGTTTATCAAGCTGGACATGGCCAAAGCCTTTGATAGGGTCAGATGGTCCTTCTTGCAGAAGGTTCTTGGTGCTTTTGGTTTTGTCTGTTTCTCTAAGTTTTTGCTAATTCCATTCAGAAGAAAGAAGAAACTAAGATTGAAGGTCAGGGGTTTGTCATTACCTAGATAAGTTGTGCACTATATCCAAGCGTTGTAGGAGCTCCTCTTTGGCTGTGGAGGAAACACCTGTAGAAAGAATAAGGCTTAACATATAAAATGTTAGAATAAGATATGGTGGACTACCAAGCTACGCACTTGGTCCCGAAAGCATAAAGATATGTGAGGGATGACAGTCCACTATTTAAGACAAAGAGATTTGTATAAAATGAAATGATAAAAGACTAAGAAAGAGAAAAATAGATAATGTGTCCCTGTTCTCTGTAGTCAATTTGTCACAGTCGCCGATGTCAGTAGTTATGCCGAGGTCAGTTGGTCAAAGGTGCTGACGTCAGTTATACTACCGATGTCGGTAGGGTAGTGGGCCTTGGATGGGTTTTGGAATATGTTTGTGGTCGACAAAACAGTCTATAGAAATTTAAAGTTTTGTACAGGTTTGCAGGAAAGTGAATAAGTTTTAAGGAAGGGCAAAGGAAGAGGGCAGGTGTAAGAAGAGGGTAAGAATAAGAGGAAGGCTTTTCAGCGTTTCCATAGAAGAAGTTGGGTCTTTGAACAGTTCTTAAAAATATCAGATGGAAACTAATTACCAATGTATTCTAAAATACTAAAATAAGATAGAATAATACTTAGCTCTATTAGTTGAAGAACCAGAGATGTCAGGATACTTGTTCCCGTTGTGGCTGATGTTGAGGTCCTCGTACAGTGCTTCAATCCAATCTTTGGAATGACTTGTGTAGAACTTTGGTAGCCTAGAGGATGATATTTTAGTTCTGATGCTTGGTCTCAGAGTGTGCACATTGATATGCAAAGAGTCGGGGGGCAGCTCAAAGTTAGAGCTCGGGTTATGTAATCGACGTCGGTGATCCCGCTAGCGTCGACCGATAGTTGACCGATGTTGGTGGCTAGAGAATGGGTAAAATGGCTATTTTTAGCTCTTTTCTTATTTCTCCATCTGCCAAGTGCATTTTCCATTAGAGAATGGTTAAAATATGGGTTTATTAGGCATGAGATTTAGTTAGGAGGTTAGTATGGAGTGAGAATAAGTCATGGGTAGTTAGGATTTAGATGACCTAGTCTCAGGGTGACTTATAAGGTAAGAAATGGTCTTAGGACAAGGTGTCTAGGTGAGGTGTCTAGGTGAGGAGTTTAGGTGAGGTGTCCAAGGTGATGTCATTAATTTAAAAAAAGTAGTTTATTTTAAATTAATAAGGTGTGTAAGTGTTTAGAAATGGACCAAAGGGGGGTTGACATAATATTAGTGTCTACATTTACCCCTTTTTGTCTTGTGGTTTGTCTTGATGAATTGCAAGACAAAAATAGATGTGGGTTACCCCAGGTATGAGATGAGGTATTCCCCCTCAAAGCAGGAATTGAGAGAAGGGAACCCAAAATCAGGTGCCAATTTAATAGGTAGTGGATGGGTATGGTGAAGTTGGAATGTGAACGCTACAATAGTTGAGATTGTGCATATACCACTTCACATTATAGGTAGGTCAAATTGTCATAGGTAAGGTCAAGGAGCACTAAAATTGAACTAACCAATCCCTAGCTTTTTGGTCATAGCTGATTGGGTTAAACGATCAAAGTTATAGCTCCAATGGTCGAGGAGGACTAAAATCAAACTAACCGGTCCCTAGCTTTTTGGTCATAGCTGATTGGGTTGGATTGATCAAAGTTGTAGCTCCAATGGTCATCATGTCCCAAGTATCTAGGCTAAGAAGTCCTCTTGGAAAACATGAAAATGTCACAAATATTAGGGATCAACTTGGGTGCGATCCTACAATAGGTGTGAGGGGCATAATGTGGGGTGCATATAATTTGCTAACTATTCGTGAGGTAGCATATATGCAATCAAAACAACCAAGGCAAAGTTGTCTCAAAAGTGGTCATGGTCTGAGGAGATAGTCATGATCTTCATGGTCATTTGTCGAGTCAGGCTGAGATATAAGTGATCTCAAGTGGTGTGTGTTATGGTTAGGGAGATGTATGTGATCTCCAATGTGCCCCATGAGAAGTCCAGGTGACTTCTACAGTGTCAGGGCTGGTTGTTTGATCATGATTTTGGGCTTGGTTTAGATAGTTGGTCCATCAGATAGATGAACCAATGAATGGTTGAGCTAACCTCAGAAGACCCCATGTCAACTAAGTGATGCCTACATAGCCCCTATTTTAAGGGCCTCGAGCCAATGTAGTTCTCCCCAAAAGGGAAAAAGAGGGTAGGTTATGGATTGTTTTTTACTAGGTTAGGTCATGGTTAAAGGTTATATGGTTGGTCCATCAGGTAGATGAATGAACGAATGGCTGAGTTAACCTCAGAAGACCCCATGTCAAATAAGTGTTGCCTACATAGCCCCTATTTTAAGGGCCTTAGGCTAATGTAGTTCTCCCCAAAAGGGAAGAAGAGGGGAGGATATGGATTGGGTTTGACTAGGTTAGGTCATGGTTAAAGGTTATATGGTTGGTCTATCATATAGATGAATGAACGAATGGCCGAGCTAACCTCAGAAGACCCAATGTCAACTGAGTGCTGCCTACAGAGCCCCTGTTTTAAGGGCCTCAAGCCAATGTAGTTCTCCCATAAAGGGAAGATGGAGGGTAGGTTATGGATTGGTTTGATTATGTTAATGTTTTTAGCATTTCCCATATGTGTAATGGTACATGCTTGATATGATGAGTGTATGATGTTAAGCATTTTCCATATTGTGTGATGGTGTATGCTATAACTTAGGTTATGTGGTTTTTCATCCTTAGCAATTTTCCATATTGGTGATGGTGTATGCTAAAAATGAAATGAGTGTATGATGATGTTATATCCTTTTCCATATTTTGTGATGGTGTATGTTGTAACATAGGTTATGTGGTTTTTCATCCTTAGCAATTTTCCATATTGGTGATGGTGTATGCTAAAAATGAAATGAGTGTATGATGATGTTACAGCCTTTTCCATATTGTGTGATGGTGTATGTTGTAACATAGGTTATGTGGTTTTTCATCCTTAGCAATTTTCCATATTGGTGATGGTGTATGCTAAAAATGAAATGAGTGTATGATGATGTTACAGCCTTTTCCATATTGTGTGATGGTGTATGTTGTAACATAGGTTATGTGGTTTTTCATCCTTAGCAATTTTCCATATGGGTGATGGTGTATGCTAAAAATGAAATGAGATTATTTATGCTTCAGCAAGTTTCCATATTGGTGATGGTATATGCTTAACATAAATTGTGTTTGGTTGATAGTTTCCATGTGTATTGTTTTCCATAGAAACTAGTGTGAATGGGCTATGATAATTTATATAACACAAATTGGTATTTGTATTAAATAAATCATGAGGTTATGTTAGTGGTTGAGAAAATGTTTTGGTTGTATGTTATTGGCATGTGATGAAGGTGTGTAAGAAGTGAAAGGTGCATTGCTCTTTCATTGACAAGGACCATAATGATAGCATAGATAGGGTTTTTTTCAAACAAAAGCCCTGTTCATGCATTACGTCGTTGACCATTGATTAGTGTTAGAGAAGTACTCGAATCACTTGACATTAAATGAGCTCAAAATCCCTTGAGTATGTTGGGGTAATAGGTGTGATTATGTGAGATATTAGGATAGCATAACCCTTTTTGGCAGGGATAACTTTGTACCTTTTATAGGTGACCCTGAGAACGACTATAGGCAAGTCCATCACTAAATAATTTGTCAGTCGGGTTTTTTTTTTTTTTTTTGGGTAGACTGATCAATGCAGGAAGTTTGCTTGGGGATTTTATTTTATTTTGTGGTCATGTGCAGCTGATCGATGTGGGCAGCTTCTGAGAGGGTGATGTTATGGTAGCAAAATTTGGGCATAGCCATTCTTCAAGGGAATGGTCTATAGTTTACTTTGTATGTTTTGACTATTTGGAATAGTTGTCCTTCAAGGGAGTAGTCTATTTATTATAGCAATAATGCAGGTATCCTTCGAGGGAGTAGTATACATTTATAGTTTATGACCTTTGGTTAGGCATCCCAGTTTTATATTTTTTTGTTGATTGAACTTTTAGTCATGGACTAGACTATAGAGGTTTAGGGGTTTCCCTTTTATGAGGACAAAGCATAAATTCTTAAAAAAGGGTTAACTAATGTTTGTAGGGAAAAAGGGTTGAAAGGAATAGGAATGAGGATGACGGGGGTTTACTCAAAGGATGAGCTCAAGTTAAACATCAAGTGAATGATTACTTGATTAACAATAGAATGGTCATAGATGCAAGGCATTAAAGGGCTCAGGTTCTGGCCAGCCTTCGAGAGAAGACAGACGATAAGTACCTAATCCATACTTGTGTGTTATTATATAAGGTTCGAGCCAATTAAGAGCAAACTTGCCTCATTTGCTTCTTTCCATATTGGTCACATGTTGGTTTTCTTTAAGGATGAGGTCTCCGATTTAGAAATCTTGCTCTTTCAGATTTTTGTTGTAGGCATGTTTTGGTTGATGCTTGGCAAAGGAAAGTCATCTTTTGGGCTAGCTAGGTTGAGGTCTTGATAGTCAGTACAAATTTGAATTCCCCCAATTGCTTTTGTGATAGGGACAATGGTTGACACCCATTACAGATAATCATGGATTGGATAAATGAGATGGAGAGAAGACGTTAAAGCTCCTCTTTGACAAGGAGTGTGACATGAGGATGCATCCTGTGAAGCTTTTGCCTTACAGGCTTAGTTTGAAAGGATGGGATCCTGATCTTCTAAGTTGGAGGCAGGAATCTCAGAATCACTGAAGGTGATGGACGCAATGGTAGGTAATGATTTGACTAGAGCAGCCAATGGTTGGGGGTCTTCAAGTTGGACCTCCACTACCTGTAAAGCTTTGATTAAGGCTTGGTGATGTTGTGGAGAGCTTTGAATTAGGTCATACAAAGATGTCTTCACAGGGGTTTGGTGAATTTGTTTCACCATGGAGTCATGAATTGGCTCCAAAGATGTTGGTTGAGATGTGCCCAAGATAGAAATCTTGGGTTTTGGTGGTTGAGAAGGCTTGACGAATAGATATATCCAAGGGATAGAAACATGTTTTTTTCCTTTATCCTTTAGAGTTTGGGACCTGGTGGCCACATTAATGGTGTTTATTTTGAATAAATGGGGAGAATGTGGTAGAGGGACCATAGTCTAATGATGGGATCCCGATGAAGGTGAGGAGGTTTGGGAGGCATGGGATGGTGTCAGTAGTTTGTCAAAGGGGTCCTTAATGAGAAGGGTGCCCTTTTTTAGGTGTTAGTGAATGACAACTTTAAGAGCATAGCAACGCTCAGTATCATGCCCAAGTGTGTGATGATATGCATAGATTTTAGTGTCGTCGAACCAAGATGGTTTTGATTCGAGAGGTTGGTATGGCTTAATAGGTGGGAGAATGATGCTATAAGACTGCAACAACTGGCATAATAGTGAATTATAGGACCCCACTAATGGGTTTACACTCGCTGTTGTAGTAGGGGTTAACAACTTTTGTTTAGGAGTTGTTGGAGGAGTTTTTTGTACCACATTTTTGGTTGGTGGTGTGGCCACATGTGTAGATGGCACTTTCTTGGTGAGAGGTGCCAAATTTTTTGGAGGAAGTATGTTTTTGACAGGTAGATGGAGTAATGGAGGCAGTTTGTTTTTGTGAGGTGTTGGAATAGGGAGCACTCCTATTAAGGTGGAAGGATGTGGACCCAAGATAGAGGGCAATGGTGAAGGTCAGGGAGGAGTTCTTTGATGTGGTTTATCACCCTTCTTTAGTATGGTATGAGGACCACTATTGTGTGGGGCAAGTTTCAAATCTACCTTCACTTGTGGGTGAGTGAGGTTTGATACAAGGTGAACACCGAGAGATGTAATATATTTTAGCATGGTAGACGCCTGCAAGGTTTTAGATTCAGACATGGAAGGCTGAGCTTCTAATGATTTAGAGGTGGAAGCCCGCTCCTCATCAGAGACTTTGGGGTAAGTTATCGTGGAAGGGTCGGCAGTACGAGATGAAGTGGGATGTGTAAGATAAGGAGCCTTAAGTCACTCCCATAATGCCTCATGTTTTAGATTCCTAGAATGGAGAAATCCTAAGTTTTTTGCCAATCAAGAGAAGGGTTTAGGTGATGTCATGCGAGGTCTTGCAGTTGGTCTTTTGGAGGATTTAGGTGATTTTGAGAGTAAAAACATGTTATATGCAGCGATCTCAGGCCAAAGGTGAGAGAAAACTATTACCGAATCTTCCTCGGCTGAATTGGGTGAAGTGACAAGTCCTCTCGATGGAGAAGGGATTGGAGAATTTGACTCTTCAAGGGGATAAAGCGTAGGGATGATCATGGCTTCCACGTATGATTAAGGAGTGAGAAAAGTATGATCCTCCATTGGTAATAGGAAGTATGAGGGCAGGGCCACCAGCGTTAGTTCCATCAAAGCATCCTCCAATATGGGAGAGGTGAAAGTAGACTCTCCTACATGTGAAAGGGGGATTGATGGAGGACTATCCTCCATCGGTGGAGGACAAATAGGAGAGTAAGGCTCCTCTAAAGGGTGAGGTAGAGGGATGATGGCCCCTTCTTCATGAGGGCGTGGGGTCTGAATGGTAACTTCTTCCACTAGTAGAAGAAGAGGAAAGGTTGGGACAAGAGGAATAGGTAATATGTGTTCCTCACGAGGTAGAAGAATGGGTAAAGGAGGTGTTTGATGTCGTGGGGGTGATATGGGTAAAATAGGCTCTTCTACCTATGGTAGAAGAATGGGTTGACTAATCTCTTCAGACTGTGGGAGAGGTTGGTTAGGAATAAAAGGAGAAATCATGTCGACAGTGCGTATATCGCACTCTTGAAGGTCATCGGCCATGGTCTGAACATTGTTTTGACTAAGGGGATGGTTAGGGAATGGTTGCCTAAAGATATATATGTTTTGGTTAGGCGATGCATTTGGGTTATCCAAAACAAGATCCCCTTTATCTAACATGTCTTGAATAACATTTTTGAGGGTTTTGCAATTGTCTGTGTCATGACCCTTGACACGATGATAATTACAAAAGTCATTGTCCCTATACCATGCAGGGATGGCTTGTGAGGGATCAAAATGGGGTGGTGGTCAAATTTGAGGGAGGTTAAGGACCTCCTACTTTACTATTTTATCCAACACAAAAGCGTATGATTCTCCTATTGGAGTGTATTGATGTTGTACATATCGTTGTTGGAATTCTCTTGTGATGCTTTGTGATGTGGAAGGTCCAGATTGGTTAGTTGTGGTAGAAGATGATGATCTAAGTACCACAGCATTTGCCAATCCCTTAGACTTGGAATGGGAGGAAGAAGATTTGAAAGAAGGGTCATTGGATTTTGCATTGGTATTTTTACTACGTAATTTGACCTTATCTTCTTTGACAGCACGGAGTTCAAGCTTTCAGGCCATGGTGAAAGCTTCATCAAATGTGCAGAATGTTTGAACCCAAAAAGTGGATGAGATATGCTTGGTAAATGCTCTTGAGAAGATCTCAATGAGCTCAGGTTGAGGTAGTGAAAAGGAGAGTTGGTTGATCAAACCTCTCCAATGGGCGATGAAGTCTGCTATTAATTCATCATCAAATTGTCTAATAGAATATAGGTCTGTGATGGAGACCTTTTTAGTGATGTTGATTGAAAAGTGGTTGAGGAATAGCTAAGCTAGTTGAGTGAAGGTGAAGAGAGAATGACTGGTAATGGAGTTATACCATTTAAGGGCAATGCCAGCAAGTGACATGGGGAATGTGTGAAGTAATAATGCATCATCATGTGTTATGAGGTAACAAGCATGTCAAAACACTCGAAGATGTTGTTGTGGGTCCTCTTTACTCTGAAAGTGAGTAAATTTTGGGAGTTCCCACTAGCTAGGGTATGGTCGAATGGGAACTGAAGGGTGAATGGGTTCACTGTAGAGTTGTTTGTATGAAAGAACATTCTTCGAACTTGAAATAGATGTCTCAAGGTTGGACATCTTATCCATCATCATCTTAATTAAATCAGCTGATGGATTGGTAGGAGGGGCACCCCTAGGTTATAGGGTACTTGGAAGGCATTGGGAGGGGCGTATGATGTACTTGGTTGCATTTGTGTAGGTACAACATATTGGTAGTTCATCATAGGGACTGATATTGAGGCCAAGGGGGCTTGTGCCATGAAGTTGGAGGGCAAAACTTGACTAGATGCTGCCAAGGGTGGTTGAATGGTGGTGAGACTAGTGAAAGGATGAGTGGTCACTCTTGTATTTATGGGTGCAAGAGTGGGTGGGATAGAGACAATCAAGTTCTGGAATGGTGTCTAACTTGGTTGAATTGTTTGTGGTTGTGGGGGTATGGAAACCTTGATGGAGATAGGTCCAGAAATAGAAGGGAAGGCCAAATATTGAACATTAGCCATGGTTGGATTACTGGTTGAGGCAATGGCCTGAATTACTATAGGTTGGGTAATGGAGGCTGTTGATATCATTGCCATTTCAACCAAGGAAGTTGGCATCCCATAAATAGGATTACCTGAAGGATCTCACATTTGGCTTCTAGCGAGATAATGTTAGAGAGCCTTGACGTTGAGGTCAAGGAATCTCTCAAAGTCTTGATCCCCTTTGGGAATAATAGGAGGTTGATTCGAGGTAGGTTGGATAGGAGTATGCTCAGTGTCTAAAGTATACTCCATTAGATGACTTGATATGAAGGGCGAAGGTGGGAGTGGATGTTGTCTTGTGTGGTCAATAAGAGATTTAGCTTGACTACGTGTCAAAACCATCCAAGATGAAATGGATTCAGGTTCTAAAAATTTTGTTTTAGTTTTTAAAAACCCAAATTTTTTGTTTAACAGCAAAAAAAGTCAGGTTTTAAGCTTGTTGTTTGGAAAGAAAATTTGTTGACAGTGATCGACGTCAGTTTACTAATTGATGTCAGTTATGAAATGTTGCCAAAGTTGGTGAGATAACCAATGTCAGTGAAGATGGGTTGCCGATGTCGATGGGAAAAATTGATGTTGGTTTCTGTGTAATTCTAGAAACACAAAAATTTGATAATTTTTTGGAAGAAGGAGATATTTTGAGTTGTTTTTGAACTCCAAAATGATGTGACCTTACCAGCTCAAACAATCATATAAAAATAGTAGAATAGATGATTTGGAAAGCAACCTCTAAAACGTTAGATTCTTAGGAATAAATTTTAGAGTCGTGGTGGCTTATGCCTTAAAATAATGTGTTTTGAAATTGGGCTTTTAGAATAGGTCCTAAAGAGGAAGTGTATGGCTGGTTTCAGGTTATGTTTTGGTACTCAAAGATCTGTGTTAGGTTCAGTACGTGGCCTAGTGTTGGGGCTTGCTCCCTTCACTTCATGAACCCAGAGCTGAGCTGGGCTGCTTAGCCAATATATACTTTGCCTATAGTTTATACTCTGCCAGATAATAGAGTGGGTCCTCCCCTTGGTAGTGAAGTCCAAGTAGGATCGCCAGGAAGGGTAAGGTATCCGCTAGGTGATGAAATCCTAAATGGGCCTTGTCTCAGGTAAGTTTAAATGTTTAATTCAATGTGATGTGGTCTGGTTGTGTAACATTTATGCACTATGATTTATTCATAATGCTTTTTTAATTACTAAGTGAGTTAAATATGCATTCAAGAAGGAATGAAATGCAATAGTTTTTAACCCAAATTGAAATATGTTTGTTCAAATGCAAACAATTTGGAGAAGAGGTTAAGAGCATGAATTTTTCACTATTCTAAGATGTAGGCAAGAAGTGACAAGAAGAAAAAGAGAGATGTTCTTTTTAACTTCTGCTAATGGTTTCTTTCCAAAATAAAGAGATAGAAGAAGGATGCAAGAAGAGAATATTTTCCTAATGAATCTATATGAAAGTTTGATTTTTAGAAGAATGAACCCAAGGAAAACTCCAAGGGTCCCACCGAGCGTGCCAGAATGTTTCTCTAAGTTTTTGCTAATTACATTCAGAAGAAAGAAGAAACTAAGATTGAAGGTCAAGGGTTTGTCGTTACCCGGATTAAGTTGCGCACCGTATCCAAGTGTTGTAGGAGCTCCTCTTTGGCTATGGAGGAAACACCTGTAGAAAGAATAATACTTAAACATAGAAAATGTTAGAATAAGATATGGTGGAATGCCAAGCTACGCACTCGGTCTCGAAAGCATAAATCTCCATGAGGGATGATAGTCCACTATTTAAGACAAAGAGATTTGTATAAAATGAAATGATAAAAGACTAAGAAAGAGAAAAATAGATAACATGTTGTTTCTATCGCTAATTCGCTTTTCATATTATAAAGAGAGAAGAAACTAAAGAGATAATGGACAAGGCTTGGGAAGTACCTGGATATAGACTGTGCACCATAAATCCAGACGCTTGTGAGCACTCCTCTTTGACTGTGGAGGAATGACACCTAAAGGAGTTGTTGGGCTGAAGACAGTCGCCGAGGTCGGAAATGTCGCCGGCATCGGTTATCTGATCTGCCGGCATCGGCTATCCTGCCGACGTCGGTTGGGGAGGTGACCGGCGTCGGTCGGGGTCGATTTGACAGAGAAATGGATAGAAGAGAGTGAGTGAAAACGCTGCCATAGTCGTGATTGCGTGTAGTCCACTTCACGAGAGGGTCAGGTCAAATTGTCGCATGTCGAGGGTCAAGGAGTGCCAAAATTGAAGTAACTGGGCCCCAGCATTTAGTCGTCTGCTGATTGGGTCACTCAATCTAAGCTGAAGCTCCAAATGGTCATCGTGTTCCAGGTATCCAGGGCTCAGGAAGTGCTCCCAGAAACACGAAAAAGTCACAAGTAGTGCAGATCAACCGGCTTGCGATCCTATACTTGCGAAGGGTCAAAAGGGTCTGCGAACAATTCTGATAACCAGTCATGAGGTAGCATACATGCAAAAACAACCAAGGCAACAGTGTCTTGGAAGTGGTCGAGGTCGGAGGAGATAGGCATGATCTCTAATGGTCATTGGTCAAGAGGATGGATGGACGAAAGGATGCGGCCGAGCTAACCCCAGAAGACCCCATGTCAACTGCTGCCTACATAGCCCCTGTGTGAAGGGCCTCAGGCCGATGTAGTTCTCCCTAAAAGGGAGGAAGGGTCAAAGGGATTGATTGGTCTTGGTCAAAGTCGATGATTGGTCTTGGTCAAAGTTGACAGAGGTTTGTCGTGATAAGAGTCAAAGAAGAGAAGGTTTGTCCATCATAGAGACGAACAAAAGGGGGTGGTCGAGCTAACCTCAGAAGATGTGGTATCTGAGTGCTGCCTACATAGCCCTGGTCATAGGGCCTCAGACCAATGTAGTTCAGAGGAATTGAGAAGATTGGTCGATGATGAGTTTGGTTGAGTGTCGAAAGGACGAGGGCAAGATGATGCTATAGATGTCACAGGGGTCGAGAGGCTTTCATCCCTAGCAAGTGTCCATAGTCGTGATGGATGCATGCTAAAAATGAATGAAGGTCTATTTATGCTTCAGCAAGTATTGGTTTATGCTTAACATAAATTGGGTCTGGTCGATAGTTTCTATGTGTATTGGTGTCCATAGAAACTATGTGAAATGGTCTAGGATGATGTCAGCTGAAAATGATGAAAATGGCTTGGTTTGAGATGAGTCGACAATTGATGTGGTTAAATGTGACCAAAGTGTAGAGAAAAAGGTGAAAGGCAAATTGCTCTTTCATTGACAAAGACCAGAAAGGAAGCATAGATAGGGGTTATAAGAACAAAAGCCCCGTTCATGCATTACGTCGTTGACCAGTATGGTGTTAGAACGGTAATCGAATCACTTAGACATTAAAGTGAGCTCGAAGTCCCCTGAGCAGGTGATAGAAGGAAGATAGGGTAACCAGTTTAAGAGCAGGAATAACCTTGCCCCTTTTTATAGGAGACCCTGAGACAACTACAAGCCAAGTCCGTGACTCGTTTTTTTTTTTTTTTTTTTTTTTTTTTTTGGGCGCAGACTGATCAATGCGGGAAGCCTGCATAGAGATGTCTTTTGATGTATGGTCAGTTTGCGAAGCTGATCAATGCGGGAAGCTTCTAATAAAGGTGTTGTTTGTAGCAAGATTAGTCATAGCCATCCTTCGAGGGAGTGGTCTATATTTTTGCTTGATATAATGTCTGAGTAGCTGTCCTTCGAGGGATCAGTCTACTAGCTACAGCAATGATAGTATAGCTGTCCTTCGAGGGATCAGTCTATCTTTTTGATTTGATTTGATTTTGTGACCATGGATATGTTTTGACATCTTGATTTTGATTTTTGATTTTAAATTTGAGTCACGGACAAGACTGTAGAAGCTCAAGGACGCCCCTTTTATTAGGACAAAGCATCCATGCATCATAAAAGGGTCGTAGAGGACTTGTTAAAGGGGAATAGGGTTGAAAGGGATGAGGATTAAGAGGACGAGGATTGCTCAAGGGACGAGCTCAAGTAAAACGTCAAGTAATCGAGCACTCGACTAACAGAAGAAAGGTCGAAGACGTAAGACATAAGAAGGGGTTCAAGGTCTAATAAGACCCTGGGCCATGCTTGTATGTTATGATAAGGTCCAAGTCAATTAGGAGCAAACTTGCCCCAATTTGGCTCTTTCCAGATTGGTCAAGTGTTGATTGATGGATGTGAAGTTGGTTGACATTGTCGTTGGTTGGTTGAAAAAGGTTGAATGTTTGGTCGAGAGGTCTGGTTGATTGATATTGGTTGAAGTTTGGTTGAGACTGGTCGAATAATTGGTCGGGGGTTAGGTCGATGGACACTTGGTCGAGATGAGTGATTAAATGAGTGATTGATATGTGGTAGAGACTGGGTTGAAGAGTTGGTCGAGGTTTGGATGAAGGATGGATTCCCCCAGCAGGTAGGGAGAATGTTTGAAAGATTGGTTAAGGTCGGTTGAGGTTTAGTGGTCAGATGGATGGTGTTAATGTCGAATAAGGGGGTCAAAGGTGGCAAAGGGACCACAATCTGGCGTGGAGATGCCGATTTAGGTGATGAGGTTGGAGAGGCATGAGTCGGGGTTGATGTTTTGTTGAAGAGGTGGTCAAGAGGATCCTTGATGAGAAAGGAATCCATTTTCTGGGGCTGACGAATGACAGCTTTGAGAGCACAACAACGCTCAGTGTCATGTCCCAGAGTGTGATGATAGTGACAAAGCTTAGAGTTGTCGAAATAAGAGGGTCTTGATCTGAGAGGTGATGGGTGAGGCGGTGTTGAAGGTTTATTGATGACGTGGTTGAAAAGGGAGGTGTCATTCTCCAAACATTGGCGAATGGCGACCTTGAGGGCATGACAATGCTCCGTGTCATGCCCAGGTGTGCGATGATATGCACAAATGCAAGTGTGGTCGAACCATGGTGGTTTAGGTCTGAGAGATTGATATTGTCTAAGAGGCGGGAGGTCAATACGAGACAATTGCAATAATCGCCGTAAGAGGAAGGCATATGAACCTGCTAACGGGTCGGGATGTTTTATTGCAGTGAGGATTGGTGACGTTGGTTGAGGGTTCGGAGGAGATATATGTCTGATGGGATGAGGGAGTAATGGAGGCAAATTGCCTCTGTGAAGGATGGGAGTGGGAAGCACTCCTATTAAAGTGGACGGATGCGGGCCCAAGATTGAAGGTAATGACGAAGGTGGGGGAGGAATCCTCCGATGAGGTCTAGTGGTCTTCGTTGGTTTGGGTCGAGGGCCACTATTGTGCGAGGCGAGGTTAGATATGGGTTTGGGTTTGGATGTGGATGAAGGTGAGTGAGATGTAGAAATCTCACGCAAAGGGCAAGAGGAAACTGTGACTGGGTCTTCCTCGATTGAAATGGGTGGAGAGATTGGTTCTCTTGGTGGAGAAGAAATAAGAGAGGGCGGCTCCTCAAGTGGGCAGAGGGCATGGATGTTCGTGCCTTCTACTTGTAGTCGAGGAGTAGGCAAGGTAGGGTCTTCGGATGAAGGTGGGCTTGATGGCGTTGATGTGGTCAAAGCATCTTCTAATACAAGAGAGGTAGATGGAGGACTAGTAGGAGAAGGAGGTTCCTCATCCTTTAATGGAAGAGGTTGGTCAAGGACAAGAGGCAAGATAGTGTTAATCGTGTGAATGTCATGGTCTTGAGGGTCATTGGTCGAAGTCTGGACGTTGTTTTGAGTAGGCGGATGATTCGGAAATGGTTGTTTGAAGATGTCAATATGTTGGTTAGGTGGGGCATTCGGGTTATCTAAAATAAGATCCCCCTTGTCGATCATGTCCTGGACGATGTTTTTGAAAGTTCGGCAGTTGTCAATGTCATGGCCTTGGACGCGATGAAAGGGATAGAAGTCGGCCTCCCTATACCATGTAGGGATGGCTTTTGAAGGGTCAAATTGAGGTGGTCGGATTGGAGGGAGATTGAGGACCCCCTGCTTGAGTAGTTTTTCCAAAATGGAAGCGTATGGTTCTCCAAGTGGAGTGTAAGAACGCTGAATATACCGTTATTGGAATTGTTTGGTGATACTAGAAGATGTTGAAGGTTGAGAGTAATTAGTTGTCGTCGATGATGGTGATCTAATGACCACAGTGTTGGCCACTCTTTTAGATTCGGAATTGGCAGAAGAAGAAGGTCTGGAAGAAGAATGGCCAGTTGATTTTGCGTTGGTATTACGCAATTTGACCTTATCTTCTTCAAGGGCGCGGAGTTTAAGCTTTTGAGCCATGATGAAAGCTTCGTCAAAAGTGCAGAATATCTAAATTTTCAAGGTAGAAGAGATGTGTCTGGCACATGCTCGAGAGAAGAGCTCGATGAGCTCAGGTTGAGGCAAAGAGAAGGAGAGCTGGTTGATCAGACCTCTCCAACGAGCGACAAAGTCGACTATAGATTCGTCATCAAATTGCCTGATGGAGTAAAGGTCTGTGATTGAAACTTGTTTGGTGATGTTGATTGAGAAATGGTCAAGAAATAGTTGGGCGAGTTGGATGAATGAAAAGATAGAGTGTCTGGCAAGCGAACTATACCAGTCAAGGGCAGGGCCAGAAAGCGACATAGGGAACGTGCGTAAAAGCAATGCATCGTCATGGGAGATAAGATAACAGGCATGTCTAAATGCCCATAGATGTTGTTGTGGGTCTTCCTTACTCTGAAAGTGAGTGAATTTAGGAAGCTCCCAATGGTTAGGGTATGGTCGAATAGGGACGGAAGGATGGATGGGCTCATTGCAAATTTTCTCATATGACAAAGTATTGCTTGAACCGAAAATGGAGGCTTCGAGACTGGACATTTTATCCATCAGCATCTTGATAAGATCTGCTGACGGATTGGCAGGTTGAGCACCCCTTAGATCGTAAGGTGCTTGGAAGAGGCTAGAGGAGACGTGCGACGTAGTCGGTTGTACAACGTACGAATGACTAGTCGCAGGGGCGGAAGTGGAGGCTAGAGGTGGTTGTGTTGCGAAGGTCGAAGGTATAGGTTGACTGGGCACCGCCAAAGGTGGTTGAATGGCGGCACTGGTAGAAAGACAGGGTGGCATGCCTACATTTGTGGGCGCAAGAGTATGAGGGGTCGAGACAATCAAGTTCTGATATGATGTAGAACTTGGTTGAAGTGCAGGCGGTTGAGGGGGTAATGAAACCCCGATGGAGGTCGGTCTAAAAATAGGCGGGGAGGCCAAACTTTGCATATTGGCCATGGTTGGATTAATAGTTGAGGCGAAAAGTTGAGTCATAAGGGGTTGGGTGGTGAATGGTGTGGATGTTGTCACCACGTCACCCGAGAGGTCTCGCGTTGGGTTTCTTGCGAGATAGTTTTGGAGGGCTGCGGCATTGAGGTCCAAGAATCTCTAAAAATCTCGATCCCCTTCAGGGATGATGGGAATTTGAGTCGGGGTCGGGGTCGGTCCTGTAGGAGTTCTTTCAGTCTCCGAGTGGAACTCCATGATAGGACTGGTTAGGGATGGGATAGACAGAAGCGGTTGTTGGCTAAAGTGGTTAAGAAGAGAGTCCTGGTTCCAGAAACTGTGTTTTGCAGTCTCAGAAAACCAGAATGTGGTTTTTGACAGAGAAGGGACAGGTTTTAGGCTGCTGGTTTTGAAGAAAAAGGACAGTGACAGAGACCGACGTCGGTTGAAAAACTGATGTCGGTAAGAAATGTGGCCGACGTCCGTCAGATAACCGATGCCGGTAAGATAGGAAAGTCGACGTCAGTGTCAGAACCGATGCCGGTGACAGGGGAGAGCTGACGTCGGTGGAAGAACCGATGTCGGTGACTGTGTTTTCCAGAGAACCAAAAGATTTTGAGATTCTTTAGAAAAAACAATGAAGAAAGCGTCCTCACTCACTCAAACAAACAGATGAGAAGAGGAAAACAGAGAAAGACAGACAAGCCTAAGCGATAAATCCTAGGAATTAACCTTAGAAATTGTGGCTTATGCCTTAGATGAATGTTTAGGGAGATTGGCTGTAAGAAGGGTCCTAGAAGAAGGCGGTCTAAAGATGGTTTCGGGTGTTGTTAAGGCGCTCAAAGATCCGTGTTAGGGTCTGGTACGTGGCCTGGTGCTAAGGAGCAAGCTCCCCTCACTTCACGATTCCAGTGGTTAGCTGGTCTCGCTTAGCCAAGATATACCTCGCCTAGAGTTTATCCTCCACCAGAGAACGGAGTGGGCTTCCCCCTTGGTGATGAAATCCAAGTAGCGGGACAGGTAAGGTATCTGCTGGAGGATGAAATCCCAGTCGGGCCTTGTCTCAAGTAAGTTTTATGTTCGTTTTAGTGCATGTGGTCTGGTAGTGTAACATCAAGTGTCTACGATTTATTCAATATGCGTCTAAGTTACTAGATGTGGACTAATGCAAGCACAAGCAAAAATGAAAGTGCAATACGTTTTAATGCCCAAGTCAAAATGTGATGTTTGTTATGAAGACAAGTTTGAGAAAGGGTTGAGAGTATGACGTTTAGACTAGTCTAGAATGCAAGGAAGAAAGATTTGTTTTAGTCCTGCTTATAGTGTCATTGAGAAGAAAAGAAGGAGGAGAAAAGGTAAGAACCTAATGCTCCTAAATGAACGAAAAATAAAAGGAACCCAGGAGGAACCTAAGGTCCCACCGGGCGTGCCAGAGATGTTTCTATCGCTAATTCGCTTTTCAAATTATAAAGAGAGAAGAAACTAAAGAGATAATGGACAAGGCTTGGGAAGTACCTGGATATAGACTGCGCACCGTAAATCCAGACGCTTGTGAGCACTCCTCTTTGGCTGTGGAGGAATGACACCTGAAGGATTTGTTGGGCTGAAGACAGTTGCCGAGGTCAGAAATGTCACCGGCGTCGGTTATCTGATCTGCCGGCGTCGGCTATCCTGCCGACGTCGATTGGGGAGGTGACCGGCGTCGGTCGGGGTTGTGGCCTATAGTCGGGTCTGAGTTGGTTTTTGGATTGTGGATGGGTCTGGTTCGTGAATGGGGTTGAGACAGAGTTTGGGGACAAATTTGGATGGACTGGGGAGTGGTCTGGTTCTGGTTGGATGCCTTGTGCAAGGTCTTTGTTGACAGGGGGATGAGGAAGTTGTCTGGGATTGGATTAAAAGAGGGACAGTGAAGAGGAGGATACCCAGAGGACAGGACCTGAGAAGGCTTTGCAGCCTCTCAGGGGGAAGAATAGAGGGAGTAGAAGATAGAAGATAGGATAGATAACTAAAAACTAAAGAAAAGAAATAAAATGAAACACCAGATTGTGCTTACCTTTGGCTTGCTGACTGAAGAAAGGAGGAGCTGTTGTTGGAGCCACGGAAGACTTGTCAAGAAGAAAATACCTGATCCAGAGCCTTTACACCTATTGCTACTATTGCACGAGGTCCAGACGGAGGAGAGACAAATGCCAAAATGCCAAGAGAATTCTGTTTGCGAGCTCAAGGGTCCAGGGGCTGCAACGGATGTAGAAAGGGGTAATGAAGGCTGCCGACGCCGGCAGTTTCACCGACGTCGGCCGAAGGTTCGCCGACGTCAGCGGTCTCAGGATGGGGACAGAGGCTAAAAATAGCCTCTGCCCATTCTTGCACGCCGCCGGGCAAGGGGTTGTGGGAAGAACGGTCACGAAAAAGCTTAAATGGGCGTGAGGGGAAGATAATGAAGAGATTTGGCCTAATAAATGCTAGGGGGAAGGTGGAGGGATTCAAGGGAGGATCCAAGGTGGCAAGGGTAGGGTGGAAAGGGGGCCACTTGATTAAAATATTTAGGTTATTTTAATCAAATGGAGGCCAAGGGTTAGGATAGGGGTTTGAGGTGGACAAGGGGGAGAACCAAGGTGCAGACACGTTTGCGGTGTCTACACATGTACTTGTTCTCTATAGTCAGTCTGCCATAGTCGCTAACATCGGTAGTTATGCCAAGGTCAGTTGGTCAAAGGTGCCGACGTCAGTTATACTGCCGATGTCAGTAGGGGCAGTGGGCCTTGGACAGGTTTTAGAATATGTTTGTGGTCGACAGAAGAGTCTGTAGAAATTTAAAGGTTTGTACAGGTTATTGGAAAGTGAATAAGTTTTAAGGAAGAGCAAAGCAATAGGGCAGGTGTAAGAAGAGGGTAAGAATAAGAGGAAGGCTTTTCAGCCTTTCCACGGAAGAAGTCAAGGCTTTGAATAGTTCTTAGAAATATCAGATGGAAACTAATTACCAATGTATTCTAAAATACTGAAATAAGATAGAAGAATACTTAGCTCTATTAGTTGAAGAACTAGAGGTGTCAGGATGTTTGTTCCCATTGTGGCTGATGTTGAGGTCCTCGTATAGTGCTTCAATCCAATCTCTAGAATGACTTGTGTAGAACTTTGGTAGCTTGGAGGATGATAGTTGAGTTCTGATGCTTGGTCTCAGAGTGTGCACATCGATATGCAAATAGTCAGGGGGGTAGCTCAATGTTAGAGCTTAGGTTATGTAATCAATGTCAATGATCCCACTGGCGTCAACCAACAATTGATCGATGTCGGTGGCTAGAGAATGGGTAAAAGGGATATTTTTAGCTCTTTGCCCATTTCTCCATCTGCCAAGTGCATTTTCCATTGGAGAACAGTCAAAAGATGGGTTTATTAGGCACGAGTTAGTTAGGAGGTTAGGATGGAGTGAGAATAGGTCATGGGTAGTTAGGATTTAGATGACCTAGTCTCAGGGTGACTCATAAGGTAAGAAATGGTCTTAGGGTGAGGTGTCTAGGTGAGGTGTCTAGGCGAGGTGTCCAGGTGAGGTGTCCAAGGTGATGTCATTAATTTAAAATAAGTAGTTTATTTTAAATTAATAAGGTGTGTAAGTGTTTAAAAATGGACCAAGGGGGGGTTGACACAATATTGGTGTCTACATTGTCGATGAATGGACTCAATGGGTCATGAGCTGCATTTCTTCAATCTCCTTTTTAGTGCTCATCAATGGTGAACATACAGAGTTATTTAGTGCCTCCAGGGTCTTGTGATAGGGAGACCCCCTATCTCCATACCTCTTTCTTCTCCGCACAGAAGGTATGGGGAGGTTGATCAATAGGAATAGAGAGGCTAGTCATATCCAAGGATGGCATTGGGGAGGTGACTTGCTGGTGCAGTCCCACTTGTAGTTTGCTGATGACACGACCTTGATGGGCATGGCCACAATGTCTGAAGTAGCTAACTTGTACAGGGTGCTGGATGTCTACTTGATGGCTTCAAGACAAAAAGTCAATGAAAACAAGTCATCCATCTTCTTTTTCAACACTCTGGGTCACATTCAACAACATGTTGCTAGAACGTTGCATTTTTAGATTGCGACTCCCCCTTTGATGTACTTGGGTAACCCATCTCAGCTGGTCGTACCTCTAAGGAATCTTGGCAAAATATTTTGGAGAAATTTTAAGCAAATGTGAACCATTAGACTCACAGATGGTTATATTTTGCTAGCTGGGTTCAACTTATCTAATTAGTGATGTAGGCATTGCCCATCTATAGATGTATGCTTCAGGTTGCTCCGATGGGAATTGTCAAGGAGTTTGATTCAGTTACTAGGAAATTCTTATGGGCTAGAAATTTGACATCCTCTAAATGGAGCCTTGTTAGATGGGAGATTGTATGTAGCCCGAAACATTAAGGGGGGTTCAGCCTGAGGCAGATGGATTTAAATGGTGTTGCTCTAGTGGCTAAACTTTATTGGCATTGGTGTATAGAACAAGATAAGGCTTGGGCCAGAATACTCTCATAGAAATACTTCCCTAGGATTATTTGGTAGGATATTCCTCACTACCTCCTAATTGGGAAAGGCATGCCAATATGGGGCACTCTCAAAAAAGGGGCTACCCTCATCAAGGAAGGTTTATTCTAGATTTGTAAGTAGGGATCCAAGGCTCTCTTTTGGAATGATTCTTGGGATGGCTATCCTCCCATCATCTTTTAGTTCCCACATTTTTTGAATCTTTTCCAGAGATTTCTTTATGATGGTTGGTCTCAGGTGAGCAACTTCAAGGCATATACTTCATGCAGACAATTGGAGGTGGCTCGCTGGAAAGACCCTGAGGCTTGGCTAGTCACTAGGATGCAGGGGGAGAATGAAGAGCTATTGCGCCTCCTCTCCAAGCATCATTATGGCTCCCTTCAGGAGGAGGATATGCTTGCTTGGTCTCCCAATCCTAAGGGAGCCTATATTGTTGCCTTTGGTTATCAAGTGTTACTTTTTTAGAGATTGAGCAGGGAAGAAGTACAATGGTGGAGACAAGTCTAGAATAATTTCTCATGGCCAAAATGCAATTGTTTTGCTTGGATCTTGGCCTAGAATAGATGTTTAACTTGGGACAACCTCCAGAAGAGAATATTCCAAGGCCCTTTATTTTGTGTAATGTGTGGAGCAGCTGAGGAGGATTCGACCCAGCTATTCTTTAGATGCTCCTTTGCCTTGTAAATCTGGCACTACTAGTGGGATGTTTAGCAGCGTCCCTATTTTCATGCTTTTTCTATGGTTAATTTCTAGAATGGCATGGGAGAATCCCCCTCAAGGACACCTTTCCTATAGGATGCCTAGATGGGAGGCCCCATTTTTCTACTATGACAGATTTGGCTTGGAAGAAATAGGTAGATCTTCCAAGGTGCGAAGACCATGGTGCAACATGTTTGGTAGAAATTCGTGGGGATGCTTCAGGAGACCATCCAAGCCAAGTGCATGATCTACCTCCTATTAACCATGTAGGATGCTAAGGTAGTGGCACAATTGATTTCAATAGCTAACAAGTAATTTGGCCTGTGTCAGGAGAAGTCAGCAAATCAAGGAGAAGATCCAAAGAGTCAACCAGTGGCAGCTCCCTCCTAGAGGGACTCTGAAGATCAATATGGATGGTTCTTCTAGGAGAAATCATGGGCCTGTGGGTACTGGAGGGATTGGCAAGGATTCTGAAGGTAAGGTGATTTTTATTTTCTCAATTCCTGAGGGTCTTCAAACCATTAACATGATGGAAGGGTAGGCCATTCTTAAGGCCCTTGAGAAGGCCCTAGCTTTGGGGTGGCATAGAATCATATGCAAATCGGATTCTCAAGTTCTAATTAACCTGCTTGATAAGAGAAAAATGTTGGATGTCAATTGGCAACTGGCTCTCACTGTCCAATAGATTTTGAGGGTTTGCTCACACATGGATATTATAACCTTTGTTCACATTCTGCAAGAATGGAATAGGGCAGTGGATTGTCTGGCCAAATGGGTGTCTGATCATCTTGATGGAGGTAATATGGAGGATTGGGAGACTCTCTCTCTGACGCTCCGTTTTGAATTGGAAAGAATTTTGGAGGAAGATAGGGAGGTTCACAATATTGCCTAGGTGGGAGTGGGCTTAGCCCTACTACCTTTGTTGTTTTTATATTGGGGCTTTTGCCCCTTGTTCTTCTTATAATGCTCTTCTTATCAATACAATTTTTACCCTTTTATTTTTAAAAAATCAATTCATGATAAGTACTTGATACCAGAGTTTGGCAATGCCTACATGTTTGAGTTTGCTTAAAGTAAAAAATGATCCATTTTTGTGAAAAGTGAGTACAACCAATACCTCATAATTATCAAATGAACACTCTAACATTTTACACAATAGATCTTTAGAAAGTCTTGGTACCCATGAACAGACCTTCTACCTTACTATCGGCATTGCAATCTCGTAACCCTATGGATCTCTACCAAAAGTCTCAAATACAAACTTATAAAAGGGTCATACAAAAATTATCACAAGGATTTCAACACACTATTTAAATCATCTTAGATTCTAAGATAAATCCCTAGTTTACATTGAGATGTAAAACCCTCTCCAAGTCCCTCAAAACTTTAGATCTCTACAAACTAGTCTATTATGGCCTATAAATAGTCTGTCAAGGCTTCACTTTGAGGCATTAAAAAGTAAAACAAACTTCCTCATATCTAGACACTCAACCTATGGTTAGAATTAGATTAGAGTCTATAACAAATCTCTAGTTTAATCTAAAGTCTATAAATGCCTCTCGATACCTCAAAACCAAGGAAGAGTGCTAGTTGCTCCTTAAGCTCTTAACTACTCGGCATAATGCCAAGTAATTGGCATGGCATTATTTTCAATGGATTTGGTGAGGATTGTGGTGACATATGGTAATTTCATGGGTTTAGAGTGGTTATTTTGGATGGAATGTGGCATGTTGAGTTTTCACATGGAAACTTAGGGTTACATGGCATGTGAATGGAAATAATATAAAATTGGACCAAGGGTAAATAATGAATGGTGGAAATACACATGGTGGCTTGAGGACCCATGATGTGGTCCAATATCCTCTTTCCACTTATCAACCTCTTGCCACACCACTTGTCAATGTCTAACTAGATGTTCTATTCAAACCCTAATTTTTTTACTTACCCTGTCTAACTTCAACACATGATATCTTACACATATGAGATATATTTTGAGAATCATGAGTTACACCAAAAACCTCTCAATAAACTCTACACATTGCAACTATTATCAAATTGCTCCATGTTGGTTATTTTATACATTTTGACCTATTTTGACTAGCTTGACAGGAACTTTGACCAGTTACACAAGGAGCATACAAGCTCCATTTTTTTCATTCCACATACCATTGGGAAGGTCTCAACGGTCCCTGCATGATGGTGTATTTTCAATTTGATCTAGGACTTTTTCCAAATTAACCTCTAGATCAATAAAAAATAATGTTGGTTACCTATGAACCCTTAGGTAAAATATGTTTTGTCAAACAACTTATTTTTATCCCAAGTTAGTATAAAAGCTCTAGCAAAGCTCTAGATTATGCAATAAAATGTTTAGACATAGACCTAATAACAAAAATAACAACTTGAAACTTTGAATAAAACTCAAAAATCCCAATTTTTTTACCATGTTATGCCCTGCACCATAATTGATGTCAACTAGATAAGATCGATGCTAGTTACACATAACTAATATCGGTCATTATGTATCAACAAAAGACCAAAAACATGGGAAAATAATGATAAAAAATTGATTTTTATGGATTTTTAAGGACTTTTTAGCAAGTCTAAAGATGACAAGTTATTCTCCTTTCTTGAATAAGATGCATGATCCCATTAGGCCTGCCAAGATGTAGAGATGGAATCCAGAGTGAGTTAGATCAATCATTAGTCAAGAAAACTCAATAAAATGCATAAGACCATAACTAGCTAAATAATCTCCTTCAATGAGGTTTTGTAAATTAAAATTAAGAGATATTGGAAGAAAACATATACAAAATACCTTCCCAAGAGCATCCCATCATCCAAATGCAAGTCAAAACATGATTTTCCCCTTTGATTTAGTGCTCAAGTCTTTATCAATAATGAATGCTTTACTCCTCCATCATCTCAAGTACACCAACAAAACTAGGATCATGATATTTGAATCAATGGTATGCCTATAAAATAAACTATCCTATTTAAAATTAAGAATTATAACACTACATAAAAAAAGGTTGTGAAGAGAATTCTACATAATAATTTTACACAAATGAAGCTTAAAAATGCTGGTCTTTACCCTCCTATTTATAGATTTTTGAATTTGATCATAATCAACCATGAATTTCCATCTTGAGACCAAGATGTGTGGCCATGAATAAATATCCCCATAAATATTTGGAAGGAAGGGGTATTAAAGAGGCATAGGAAGCCTTAAATCTAATATTGTTGCATTTATGGCTTATGGATGCCACCCCACAAATGATGTCACTTGATGATGCAAATATTAAAAATCAATTTCCAACTAAAATATATTCAATAAATTCCATGTATTTTACACTTGAGCTCTTAATTTGCATTAATTTTCCTAAGTGAAATTAATCAAATTTTATGTAATTCTTTGGAAATTGGTTGCACACTATTAATCAAACTAGTTATAATGTCATATTACTGGGTCATAATTTAACTAGAGTGGAATTAGAATATGATGTTAGTTTTGTATAGACTAATGTCCCATTTATGACATTGTTGACATGAAATAACTCATGCACATGTCATGTGCTTCCAATTTAGAGGAACTTGGTGATTCATAGGGTCAAATTATGCTTTTGTCATTTTGACTCAAAATGATTTGAGAAATTTAATAATCACATAAAATTTGTTGCCCAATTCAGGGATACATTAACCTAAATTGGCACTTGTTTATGACAAGATTGAATCATTTACGTGTTTAAGTGATTTTGGCCCAAATTGTATAGTTTCACAAATTTTGAGTAAGATTTATAATTTCAACACAATGTTGTTAGGAACTAGATGTCTATAGTATGATCATAGGTGAGAGTCCAAATAATGGTTCATTATATTATTTTTTAGAGACACATTCATTTCACCATGTGGATTACTAGTTAATAATAGTGCACCTAAAAAAACTAATGGACATCCCACCCCATTGGATGAGACTTTAAAAGGAGCCATGGGGAACATGGGGACATGGTGTATTGATTGATGTTTTAGTTTTGAGATCTTTTTTACCCCACATGGTGGAAGGTGATGTCAGCAATAATAATAGGAGAGGATAATGTAAAAAGCTAGAGATAGTCCTATTTTTTTTATGGAATAGAGGGAGCCACCTTCAATGATGATTTCCACCATCAGGGAGTTAGGTATTTGTGGTTCGACATGAGAGGTGAGTAGGGGCCATTAATTCAAGATAGTGGGCCTATCCTTAGAGGAAAATAAGATGATAAGATTGTCATGAATCAATGCCCTCATACAAGTATAAAAATTAAATATGGATTATTTTTTTATTATCACTTTCCTATTAGATACATACATGATAGGCACTAGTGATAGATTTACTTGCATATTTATTTTATGTGGAGATTTAATGTTGCATTTTTTTATAGAAATAATAATGAATATGGTGTCATAGAAGACTAATCTAGAGACAATCCATTATTATATTTTTTATGGCATGTTGTCATATTAAAAAACCACATAGATGGGGGATCTATTTATCTCTTTAGTCAGTACATATGCTAGGTTGTTCATACTAGTTGGACTTGTTACACAACACATACATCTATGGGAGTAAGTTTTTTTTCCATCAATAATTATGGTAGGATAAGATGGTATAGGATGGTGGTAGGATTTTGTGGCACAAGATTCCTTAATAAAAAATATTATTATCCAAAGAGTGATTACAATTAGAGTATACTAGTTGGATACAAAGCTAGCAAGAGCATGAGGAGAGCTCTGAGGATTATTATCTCTGAGCCAAACACTATAGAGATCATTATACCGAGCTACATATATAGGATCATTATGGATTTTGGTGCTCACCCACCATATGTTGATTAAGGTAGACCCCAAAATTAGCTATGAATTATGTTTTTGATGCTTTTTAATGTAGGAGTTTTTGACACATGTATGTATATACCATGTAATTGTAATTATGATTTTTAAATCAAGCATATACTATAGTTATAATATCATGTTATGATTTTTTTCTATGTAATTTATGTTTTATTCTCTTTTATAAAATTTGATAAAATGCATGGTCAACAAGAACATAAACAAAATTATAAAAAAAAAATGACATCTTAAGTAAGTAGATAGAAAAATCAACAAAAGATGTGAATAAAAATAATAATTAATTAATGCAAATCATATTAAATGTAAGTAAGATGCAAATATTAAGGTAAAACACAAGATATGTAAAAAAATTTAAGAAAAAATTCATTAATCACATCAATATGAAAGATGAAAAAACATAAAATGCAAAAACAACTGTAAAAATAAATATCCAATGAAAGAAAATGAGAAATATAATTAAACATAAATATGCTAAATGTCAGAAAGATGTCAACCACTGTAAAATAAGTAAGACCTAAATAAAACAAATGGTAAATCTAAATTTATTATAAATAAATCCAATCTAAGATAAGTGTGAATAAGAATAAAATAAGGATGTACAAAAAGGGAAGAAAATATTCTAATGAGTAAAAAATCAAAAATGGTGAATGTGTTAAAGCAATGTGTAGGAAAACCTAACCATCTATATACATATATATGATGGTTGAGATGTGTATAAATTAATGGTGATGGGCATTTTTTAGGAAGGCCTAGTTATGATCCCTAAGTTCTTACAATGTAACTCATAAAATAAAAAGACAAGAAGCAGTATACATGTTTAATATGAGTCAAATCTAAAGAAAATACATATAAAATGGTAATGTAAAGAAGATGAATGTGATAAATTAGAAAAAATATCAATCAATGGGATATTATGGAATATATGATGGACATAAAATTAATGCAAATTTCCATAGGCGTGATCTGTAAATTTGTAGGTAGAATGAGACACTCTAATCAAGTGAGCAAGGTAGAGAACTATCAAAATAAAGGACTTAGAGAACCCCACCTAGCAATCATAAGCTTGGGCCAATAATTATAGTATACATATCATCTTAAGAAGAATAGAATGGATGAGAAATTAAAGGATCATACCTTCCTACAGTGTTCTCATCTACTCAAGACCCTTTATAGTGTTGTTGGTCTTCTATGAAAATTTAGTATCGGCATGATAAAAGAGGTGGCACAAGAATGAAAGGTGCATATAAGTAATCTAATTATAATAAATCATACCTCAGTATACTGGCCTATTACACCCCAATAGACCCAAACTCTATCATGATTCTAACTATGGAGTTTGAGCTTTAACTAGAATATGAGATGTGCCAAAAATATCATGTCTTTTAATGTGATCTAACATTTAAGATACAAATTTTCTTTTAACATTGACTTTTTATGATATGTATTTTAAATATTTTATATTTTTATATTTTACTCCTCTACATAGATTCATAAAAACTAAATAATGGATGTTAAAGATGATTAGCAAAAGATAACCTATAGCTAGTTTCTAAAGAGGAGAACCTAAAGACTTCTAAACTTGCACCATAGAAAAGAGTGTAATCTCTAAACTGACCCAATTATGCCTCAAGTGAAATGATAAAGAAAGATGGTTATTTTTTAACATCTATATACACATAATATTTTTAAAATTTATCAATTATTGATGTTTTTTCTTGTAGGAACCCATCGAGTATCAATCTCACTAAGTGCACGCCTTAAAGGGTGCACTAAGAAAGGGGTGGGAAGACCATTGATGCTTTTCAAGATTATTTCTCCCTATACCACCACTTGAAACAAACACAAACATCTCATATACATTTACCTAAGCTTTTACACCTCCCTTACACACTCCTCCAATCAATTAACCACCTCAAATAACCCATACCTAAGCCAAAATGTCTCTTTATCATTTAATGTACAAAGTCAGCCTGGGATGACCCTGAACTTAAAATATAAATCATGATATTGGGATTAAGTTAGCCTCAAATAACCTAGTCCAAGACCTAACTTATTTATTTATTAAAGAATAGGGTCTATTAGGCCAACTCTATTGGATAAAACTTTGGAATATTTTAGGGTTAGATCCAGATATATAAACACGACCTTTTCACCATTTCATTGAGAAAGAGAGAGAGAGATAGAGATAGAGATAATCATTTATTTTTTCATCTACTTATCCACCATTATAATTAGGATATATTTCTTAGGGTTTCTTACTACACTTAGTGAGAATAATCTTATCTTGTGGGTGAAGTATTTTGGATGCATAGGAGAATTCATGTAGCCTAGAGCTAACCTATATTTGTTATCCTTACAAACCACAACAACCTATTGCAATGCACCTTGGATAAAGGAGATATTGAGGCTCGATGACTTCATCTTTAGGGAAAGTATTTTTATATATTACTCCTCTTTATTAAATTAGATAGATCTATACTTAATAGCTTATGAATATGTCTCTATCTTCATGCATTAGGATTACGTCTACATTGACTTGAGTAGAGTTCCATGCATGTTTACTTTTATGTTTATTACCCCTATTTTATGCCAGGTGGTTTGGTGATCCCTAGGTTATATTTACTTTAATTGTATTTCTTTTGATAAGAAAAGATAAGACCTACCTAGGGTTATTATATGGTATTGCTTGACTAGAGCCTTTGGAACCCTCTATAGTGATATTGTGTGATAAGAGACCCCTTATTCAAGTCTAGAAGATCCATATTGGTCATGAATCTGATTATCTAAATGTAGCAACAAGCAAAAGTGATAGTTTGATTTATCTTCTCTAAGCTAGGATTGATTTGTAGATCATCTTTACTTTCTTTTGTATACATTATGGTGAACCCAATGTGAAATAACCCTTGCAAGTTTTCCTTCACACCTTAATTTATTATAATTTATTATATATTTTCATTTATATAATACTAGATCAAATCTATCAACTTGATATAACATTTTATGCATAGGTTTATCACATAGTCATTGTGATCAACTCTGTATTTCTCTATGTAGATCATATTCAACCACAAGTAACTAGATCTATCATCTTGACTCAGTTATCTTCTCTACATATAAGTCATGTTCAACCATAGGTAACTAGATTGATCGGCTTGACTTAGTTCATTACTTTACATATAGGGTTATAGACTCAATTAACCCAGTCAACTTTGTCTGTAGACTAAAAATTATCATTTGAACAACATAGTATAAAAATAAAAACTTTAACATCTTCAAAATTATCAAGTTCATTCTCACAAACTTAGTCATTTTTGTTCTTCATTTACAGTCCTATTTTTCATAGTTTTTAGTCTATAAAACTATAAACCTACAACGAACTAGGTTGAATTGAATAGCCATATTTATGTATATTGATTTCTTGTTTAGAATACTCAGTCAACCTCTTCAACTATGTTCTTTTAGCTATTGATTTAATATATATAACTGACCTAATTGATTTTATTATATACTATTTGCATACATGGTCATTTGAACTGAACTTGTACTCATCAAGCAAAGGAATTAACTCATATGTTATTAATTAATTCACTTTTTATTTTGTTGTTTTTTGTTTAGAGTTGCACACATAGACTAAATAGGAGGTTTTAATTTATCATTTGAGTCACACTATTTTTATTTTTCACACACTTCCAAACCATATAACATCAAAAAGCATTTAACAAATTCTACCCAAGGTTTACCTACTTGGATTTCATCACTAAGGGTAAAGTTGACTTAGTTTTTTGGCCAAGTATAAATACATGGTTAATGGTATATAATGGTAAAGCCGCCTATTGTGGCCAACATGCCCCCATTTCTTGGAAATGGTGGACCCCTTTTAAAATTTCACAAACTAGATCTTTAGAGTTCTCCCTTTTATTATTGTTAGTGATGCCTACTTAAAACTTCATAGTATATAGCACCTTGATTTTCTTCAAGTAGTAATAGACCTTTTTTTAACTTTCATAAAAATAATGAAGTAGTGTTTTTTCACTTTTATCATTTCATGGAACTAACGTTATAGGTTGATTTTCACAAGAAGATGTTCCTGGAGTCTAATTCCATTCTTAGAGCAACAAACTCATTATCCTTTATGGAAAATTGAGTTCTCTATGTCTGATAGGTAAGATTTAATGAATTGTTTTTTTTATCTTACTTACTTTGTCATTTTATGAATCTCATGAAGCTCATCCCAATGGTAATTTACCACATAATTTGGAGTTAGAGAGGTTAGCGCTCTAGACTTATTAGAGATGTCAGAGCCTAGGAGAGCCCAGCCAAATGGGAACTCAACATGTCATCTAAAGTCAGAGAGGTGATTCCCCTAAACTTATCAAAGATGTTAGAGCCTAGAAGACCCTAGCCCAATGGGAAGTTGTCACATCATTTTGAGTTAGAGAGACTAGTCTCTTGGACCTGTCAAAGATGTCTAATATTGGGAGAGTCTGGGCTAATGCCAAGTTGATGCATCATCTAGAGTTAGAGAGGCTATCCCGTTAGACTTGTCATAGATGTTAAAGCTTGAGAGATCCTATCCCAATGGTAAGTTTTCATGTCATTTAGATTCAAAGAGGATAGTCACCTAAACCTATCAAAGATGTTAAATCGTAAGAGAGCCTAGCTCAATGGGAAGCTGTTTCATCATCTAGAGTCAAAAAGGCTAGTACCTAAGACTTATCAGAGATGTTAGAGCCCAGGAGAGCCTAACCCAATGGGAAGCTTCTGCATCATCTAGATTCAAAAGGCTAGTCCCCTAGACCTATTAGAGATGTTAGAGCCTAAGAGAGCTTAGAAAAATGGGAAGTTGTCATGTCACCTAATGAGAAGATGAATTAGTTACCACTTGTGACCTAAGAAACTTATAATGATGTAGGAGTGGTTAACCAAAGCCAATTTAGGTGTGACACATGTCTTCAAGTGACACATCATCCAATCTGTGGGAATGACATGTAGTACAAAACCATGCCTAGGTGTCAACTATTAATGGGAGGACCAATTGATAGATAACACATGTCAAAAAGTAAGATTTAGATGAGGGACATGATTGTGTGCCTACCATGCAATGGGTATTAATAGAATGGGAAGATATATCTAATTAGATAGTTTTAAAAACATCCCATCACCATTCTATATCTAGATAGCAGCAAAAGATCATGTGATCTAAATTTATTTCTATATTTGGAAATAAAGGGAGAAAATCTAGCCACCAAATCAATTTAAAATTCACATCAAGTAAGCCACTAAATGACATTACTGCAGGGAGATGTGTGCATAATATTATAAATACCAAAGGAAACCCATTAATAATTACCATTAGTGCCTTAGAATAATCTCAGACTCCTTGACTTTAATGTTACATAGAACCCATGTATTCCACACCTTTGATTCCCAAAGCTTCCTAATTTCCCCTCTATACTACTCTAATGGCCACTACATCCTCCAACCCAAAGGTTGATCCTAAGTACTAGGACACCACTTTCCCTATTGGTTTAACCAGGTAAAAACACTACAATGACATATTCAAAGTGATTAAGAAGTTCCCCAAGGATTTTATTGACATTGATGATCAGCTAGCCAAGTATGAAGATGCCTTTTAATCATATAAAATATGAATGCTTTATAGAGTCACAACCAAACCAAATGTGTTTCCCTATGTTGACTTATTAGGTGACATCCTTTATAAGGCCATCTGCATGTAAGATAATATTAATGATTGGGTGTGTTCACCCACTTCTTGACACCAAATTATTGACAGATCTATGAATGGCTTCAAGGCATATTATTCCCTCCCAAACTTATCATTCACATATGATGTAGTTAAAGTATCAATTTGGATGAATGATAAACATATATATGACATCTTCCATGACTACGATGAGAACCCAAAATCTAAGTGGGTTAACAAAGAAAAGATTAATGCATGCATGGTTTGTACCTTTTGATAAGAGGTCCAAGTAGGCATGATATTACTAAAATGACTATTCATAGACTCACACTGATAGCATGTCAATGAGTTATGGGTGCCCTTGATGCACATTATCTTGACTCACTCTCACAACCTAAACCTTGGAGGCTTGATTAAATTCAAGTTGGTACATGTCATCATAGATGCTCTAAATGGGGGAAACTTCTACATGATGAGATACCTTCTTGATGCCATATGTGGGATGCTCTCATTTAACCCATCAACCTTTTTTTCATGGGTTCTTTGTGGCCTAATTATCCATGTGGTTCTATATAAGATCTATGGGAACCAGTTCTACAAGCATGTCTAGTATGTCTATGATTACTTCTACCTAATGGTGTATTAGATAGTCAATAAAACTCCCATGCCTAAGCTCTCAAAGATAATCTGAGACTCCACCATATCCATTAGGGACTAATAGATATATATAATTGCATAATGATCTGAGTTTCAAGATTCTTCAAAGACCCCCTATGCCTACCATATTATGTGCTTGACTGCCTATCAATAATAGGAGATCACCTAAAAATTGGTGAATGACATCTTTGAATTTTGCATACAACATCAGTAGAAGGCATGCCCTATGCTTTTGATCACCATAGAAGGGTACATATATAGGAACTTCCACTCTATAAAAAGATGGTAGTCGAGTGAGACTTATTTTCCCTTAAAAAATGCAAGATCTAATAGTGAGACCATAAAGGGGTGGTTTGGGTCTACTTGGTATAGTATCTAAATTGGCTTAACATCAATGATGACATCAAGTTGAGGAAAATGATGAGATCTATCTAAATTCCACTAATGATCAAGATTTTCTATCCCAAATAGTAGATAAGAGGAAGAAGAAAAGGAACAAGGCTTAAGAAGACCCTTTGGAAAACCCTCTAGATCTTGCTTAGTCCTTAGAAGAACCAACTCTAACAGCTCTAAACATGTCCTAGAGATAATTTTTAGGCATCTTGTTGCCTTATCCTCCTCATTCTCTAACCCCAAATCCTATTCCATTTCTACCAATGGCCCCAACTCTTTGAGCTCCACCTATACCTCCTCTAGTTATTCCTTATGATCTACCTCCACCTTCTCTAAAAGTCCCAACTTTTTAAAATCTATATTTGCCTCCTTTAAAAACACTAGTGACTAGGCCCTAATAAAATTGAGCCCAAATTACATTGCACCTAGTAACCCAAGTGTAGAACACTCAACCACCAGTGTCATAACCTCTAATATTCAACATGGATAGAAGATTATGAGTGATCCCCAATAGAGTCACTCAAAAAGCACCCATACAGGTTCCCCCACTCAATCCTCCATCTCCTCCTAATTCCCTTTCACCCCTTACTACCACCACATTTCAACTCCTTATTCTAGTTCCCACTAGTTCACCTCAATTTCCCCCTCAATTTCCCATTGTTTCCCCTCCATATTTCACCCAATTACCCTTAGATTTAGTCCTTTTGAGTGTCCTCACTTCCCTATTCCCTTTTTTCCACTCTTATCTCATAACCTAGAGTCCTAATACCACCCTTGGGTATGCCCTCAATATCAGGTGTGATTACAACCTTTGAGAGCTTACCACTTCTAGTAAGGACCCTCTTGGTCTTGCTCCAATAATCTAGGTGTTCCCCTCTGTGGATGTAAGTCCTCTTTTACCAGCCCTTGTAGCCCCCACTATCATGGTTTATTGTTCACTATATCACCCAAAGTTGACTGGGGGAAGAGGTTAAAGAATAAATAGAACTCAACCCATCCTTTAGTTTTATTAATAAGACTTTCAATTCCAACTCCACCTCCTCCATAGGTCTCGATAATTCCTCCATCCCTAGTAAAATCAACCTGGTGATTGCCTCCCTAGCCCCTTCTCTCCTTTAACCAAATCCCCACTAGCTTCACCTTCAACCAACCTATCTCATCCTTAATGTTCCATAATCCATTCTTGGGGGTAATACTACCCCAGGTGAACCTCACCTAGGAATAATATAAAGATAAATTATTCCCATGGGACTCCCCTTTAGTTCTCCCTCATTTTACTTTCATACCCCCTCTACCTCTACTCTTTTCATCTTTAACTCCTTCCACTTCATCCATCTCCCCTCCACCTCATCCTCCACCCTTCACCACCATTTTAGCTACACCTTTTACACCCCCAACAACCCAAGGGATGGTCTTGGGGTCATAGGTGCTTGAGATGGATGTCTAAGGTAACCTAAATGTGTAGTGGAGTTTTGATAGAGCCTTTGGAAGCATAAAGAGGATGCTCACTCAAAGGTTTGTCTAAGAGGGGAACCTAATGATATGGTAGACCCATCAGGATCTATTTTCCTTCACCAAGGTGAATACTACTACTGTATAAGAGAAGATGACCAAGTACCCACTCTCTATCCTTTGAGCTACCCATGACATGCTTGAGAAACTCCTTGAGGACATGTAGATCCAAGTCTAGACTCTTAAGGCCCAAGTGAAGAGTACATTACTAGTCAGATTAATTGGGAAAGTTAAGGATGCCCTCCTACTAATTTTTTCAATCCTAGGGAAAGTACTTATGTCAAGACTAATGAAATTATTTAGAGGATGAAGGTATATGTAGAGTAAAATTTTTAATCTATGTTGCATTCTAATTTTTAGTCGCACACTGCAAATTTTGTTCCTACATACCTTGGTTTTTGATGGCAAAGTTTAGAAATAGAACATGAGTTCTTTTTTCCCCTTTTGATTCATTTGTTTCATTTTTTGGCTAAGTGTCAAAATCAAGTGGAAGCTACCAAGTGGCATCGTCTGAGGCACCTTTCATTTTTCCCTACAAGTGGGTTAGGACATGCCACGTGTTCAATAGCAACTCAGTGAAAAGCACCATGTGTCAGCATCTACATTTCATATTGGCACCCATGTTTCATTTTATTTCTCAGCAAAGGTCTTCAACAAGCTAAGTATTAGGATGAGGTGCAAAGTGCTAAGTGGCAATCGCGAAATGCTCTGAATTGCTTTTGTAAAAGAAAGCAAAAGTCACCACGTGTTGACATCTGAAATAAAGTGGTTTAATGCCTTGGTTCAATAAGGTGGTTTGATGCCATGGTTCAATATTTTTGGTTCAATACCTCAAGTTATGTGTAAACGGCGTGCAGTGTTGAACTGTTGAACCATTGAACCATTTTTGGTTCAATGGGAAGTTCAAAGGAGTGTCCCAAAGATAAAAGGAGCATCCCAAAGACCAAAGGACAAGTGCCCTTTTGGACGGCAAGTAAGGTGTAACCAAATTGTTCAAGCGAAGGTCGCCAAGTGTCATCAATTGAGCCCCTTTCTACTCCATTCTCAGGAGCAGTGGAGGACGCCATGTATATTCTCAGGAGTAGTGGAGGATGCCATGTATCTTTTTAGAAGTAGAAAAAGCTACCACGTGTCGACATCTGAAAGATATTTTTTGAGTTTCATTGCCAAATAAAGACTGTGGTGGGTCCCAAGTTTATTTTTGAAGTCTATAGAAGATACCAAGTGTCACCATCCGTAGGAGCCTAGCATGCATCCTGAACACTTCCACAACATAGCAAAGAAATAGTAGAGGTTACCACATGTCATTTATTGAAGAGAAGTGGAGATTACCACCTGTCTCCATGCCCCTTTTAAAGGTTGCTCAGGCAAGAAATGTGGTGAGTCTTATTTCTTTAAGTCGTTAAGTATCAAAGAAGTAGATTGTGACAGGTGTCAAAGGTAGAATGTTCTTGAGTAGGATATAGTAGGAATATAGGGAAAGCAGAAAGTGTCGCATGTCTTCAATAAAAGTTACGAAAAGTGCCAAGTGTCATTCTCTGGTGTCTCCTAAGGAATAAGTATATTTTTAGGAAATCGACTAAGTGTCCTCTTCCATTTCAATAGAATAGAGGGTCATGTATAGAAACTTCTAGCTCAGTTAGATTTCAATTTGGGCCATAAGTTTGGGAACATGCAAACAATCTAGAGGGAAACTCAGTGGAAGTTATTTCCAGTAGATGGGGCAGTTCATCAAGTAGATTTTTGGGGCTTGTAAACATTGAAAGCACCGTTTGTTTGTCCCTTGTGAGTTAAAGGTAGAATAGATAGTTGCACAGGAAAGGAAGTCATGGAATGAGAGATCTGAGGCTATAAAGAGGACTGCAGGGATCATCAAAAAAAAGGAAGAAAAAGGGGAGAGAATTTTTTGAGAAAATTATTAGACTTTCTAGAGTTGTGATTAGGAACATCATTTGCCTTTATTCTATTTTCTTAAGTTGTAAAGTTTATGTAACTATGCATGTTTTTGTGCCTTTTATATCACTAGAGAATTAATGAGAAGATAGAGTTTTGTGCCTTTGTTGATGTTTCTTGTATCATTACAAAAGTAGTCTAAGTTGTGAGCCTCTATTTCTATTGTTTCTATCTTTTACATTGATCATTCCTCGTCTGCTCTTTAATGTGATTGAATCTTACATATAGTTTAACTATGCTTAGGATTAAGGATCAAAATTACATTCAGGTGCATCACCATAGTTAGATTTTCTTTCTTTGCATTTGTGTTTCTATTTAAATTCCTATCCCTTTTCCCCAAACACTTGATATAAAGAAGAGACCAGCTTCTTAAAAATATGGAGGTTGTTTCAAGTCGCATGTCCCACATCTTGAAACTTCCCATTGTTGGTGTATGAAACAAAGCACAATTTTAAACATCAATAGTATACATGGGGAGTATCATGAATATTGATGGGAAGTGCCAAAAGATGCAATCAGTGGTCAAGAATTTGATGTTCTAGGAGCTCAAACTGATGACAACCTTAGATTTGGGGTTATACCAAACTTATGCTAGGAACATGAGAGTGGTGATGGAGGAGTAGATAACCTTGGTCTACACTACTATAAAATCCTTGGAAGAGCATGAGAAGAAGATACTAACCTACTTATGGGAGGTCAACATCTCATGATTTTCCACCTAGATGGCACTCAAATCAACAAAGGGAAATTTAGATTGCACATGGGTCAATTTAACCAAGTTATGAGGGATAAAATGGCCAAGGAAAACTATAATAGATCTTAGGTAGTTTTGGACATATCAACTTAGTTAACTTCAAGAAAAAACCAAGTCTTAAGAGTCTAAGCCTCAATGGAAGTAGCTTTCCATATCTCTAAGAGATTGGTATCCTAAGTAGAGGTGATCTTCAAAGAAAATCCAATGAACTTGACCAAGATGGACAAAGAGTTTGACCTAATGGTAACTTGGAATCTGGGAGTGCATAGTTGAATTAGTTGGGAGCTAGCCCCTCTTTTCTACCTTTGCATGTTTATAAGTGGTCCCCATAGATTTTTTATGGGTTTATTGGAATTTTATTTTGGTTTAAGTTTTGAAATAAAGTTGTGACTGTAATGAGGGTCCATCATGTCCCAAAATGGGATCCTCATGTTTTTTGGAGGTGATAACCTAATCCTCATCTATTTATATAAGAGTTGTATTGTATTTTAAGGTAGAATAAAAATTGATTGAAAGTGTTGTTGGATTAGTGTCAAGATTTCACCTCTATTTCCCTCTGCACTCTAGACTATAATAGCAGCCTAAATTGATTATTGTAGTAATTTTTCACTTTTGTAATGCATACAATTTTTGTTTCTATAAAATGGTCTCTTTTATGATCAATTTTCTTTCATCTTCATGTTTAAATGATCAACAGTGGTATGTTAATTAGATTAACACTTTGTCATTTTATGTATGCCATGATTATGACGTGCTTAGCTATTTTATTCTCTATGTGAGTTCTTTCATTCCCTTTTTTGGTAAGTATTGATCATTCATGTGCTTGGATACAAATTCCATATTGCATTTACATGTTTTTGACAATAAACCTCTAGTGCTAATCTTTGTAAGGAATTCAAGTTGAAGGCATACTCTTGTTTCCATTAGACTCTCCCCACTGTATGTTCTTAGAGGTATAAATTTAGTGAAATTAAGTATATAACGGTATAACTATGGTGGAGTCACTTAGTTTAATGACCATTGCATTGATCTCATTTTAGACTTGGAGGCATCCTTTTATACCTTATGCTTCCCTATCTTTTGGTGTTTATTTAGTGTTTCTAAAATTATCCATTATCCTTGTGTTTAGAAATAATAGACCCAACATTTAAATTATTCATAGATGAATTTAAACTATATGAATCATAGTGTATTTAACTTCTGGTGGTAATAGTTCATCTCTTGGAGACTATTCATGTAGACTCCATTTTGAATTCCAATACCTACAGTCATTCCCTGGGATGATCCTAGATCAATCCTAAAATGGAAGATGAAAGTATATATTTGTACCCACCTTCCCCTTTTTAAGGAATTCCCAATGTCATGGGTATCTCATGGTAAGGATAAATTTGGATCAAACAACACACCCAATACCCTTATCATTTTGTAATTTTGAATTGAGGGGGTAGTCCCCAATACCAAGCCATTACCATCACCAATATAGATCCCTTCCCACCTTAACTACTTGAAACCATCCTTACATTGCCTTTCGAGTTCCTTCCTATAGAAAACTCTCTATCACATTTATTTTTGAAATTTTTATAATCTAAAACATTCAAGAATAACCAAATATTAAAATATATTTTTTTTATGCTTGTTCTTTGATAAGTATATGTTTTAATACAAAACTTGTATTTGATAACATTTGTACAAGGTTTGTGTTATGTGGCACAACTAGATTGACTGGATCAATAAAGTTGTTTATGTGTTTATTTCAAATATTATGCATAATAACACTAGATCATCTATAGTGATAACTATTAAAACCTATCTCTACCTTCAGAACATAGTTTATCTACTCGACTATGTTTCTTATCATTTATATTTTTTTACAGGACATAGTCATCCTATCTGAACCACTCTCATAGGCTGGTCAATTTTATTTTCCATAGAAAATAATCATTCTATTTGATTTAGTCTCATATAGGCTGGTCTTCAATTCCTCCCCATAGAATAAAATTGATTGTACTTTTCCATAATGTTTTTTTTAACCTCCCCTCTAAACTTGGTTGACCTAGTCAACTTTATACCTCTAGGCTGATATTATTTTGTATCTAGTCAACTTTTCTCCTATTTTTATTATTTATTTATGACCTCAGATTCTTATTTCAATCATCATGAAATCCCTATTAGAATTTTTTTAGATAACCTTAATCCATTTAGATTATATATGGGATGATCTTTCCATCATACCTTTACTACCCAATAGAATTATCACTCTTGGTGCACTTTTGCTCACCCCTAATCTTTAGATTTCAATATGGTCCAAATTAATCCAACTAATGATGCTAATGAATCAGATCCATTTCACTTTTCTCAATATAATTATTTATTTAAATCACCTTATTACATTTTAGATGAAATTGACATCAACTTAACTAATAACCCTATAAGAAATATTTTAAACACCAACAACCAGTCCCCTAATAATTGTCCACCTAAAAATCACCCCATAATACCAATTGTAGGAATGTTCCTCCTACCAATCATAACAATCCACCTTTAAACACTAACAACCCCACTACACCAATTGACACCACTCAAGTTCTTGCACAAACTATACAACAAATGAACACTATTCAAACATCTAATAATTCCCATATGATGCAAACGCAACATCATTTATTAAACATGGTTAATCAACCTCATATTCTCTTACCTCAAAATGACCAAAGATTTCTTCCTCCATCTTGTAGATATGTCATGGTAAATATCATTTCCCAACCCATTATGCACAACAAGATACTCCAAAATATTGATATTGGAAATATCTCTCCGACTATTAAATATGATGGGACTAAAGACACTTCATCCTTCCTTAAATCAATTGGAAATCTTTATAAAAATTGGATTCAAAATAATACCTTCATACTACCAAAGTTTTATTCAACAAATTTACAAGAGATGTATTAGAATGGTATAATAAACTCCCTCAAAATTCTATATGGCAACTTGAGGATTTATTCAGTCTTCTAGTTAAAGAATTTCAATACAATGATCTTCATAAAAATTATCTTATCCATTTCATTAATGTTAAATAATCCATGTATAAATTAACTCATGATTTCATTAAACAATGGAAATCTTTGTCTCAAAAATATGGTCATAACATGATTGATGACAACTTATTCAAATTATTAATAATTGTTATTATCACTCTAGAGTGAACCCTACTTGAAGATGTGTAAAGCACACCTTCACTCTAACTAATATAATTGGAAATTCTCAAAGTGTGGGTGACTCTATACTAATAATAACCTCTAGAGATGGTTGGTTCCCTTAAGATTTATCTATTAAAACCGATCACTATTATTTATGGATGAAAAGGGGAAGGGGAAACTGAAGGGAAATCCTATATAAAAGGGTGATGCCCTTGCATTATTTAAATCCTCTAGAATCTATTGAAACTAATTCATGTATATAAACCAATAAAATTTCTATATTGACCTTAAGCATAAAATATTTTAGATGAAGGATTGAAGGAATTTTGGATTACAAGATTTTTTTTACCTCTTCAAATGACCTATAGAAGGTGAGATAGAAAGCAATAGGTGAGGAAGGGACCTATCAAAAGGAGATATAATCCCACTTATATGATTATACACAATCAATTACACTCTATTCTCTATCAAAACTCATATCCAAAATAAAAATCTCCTTTATTGATATATGGTCTAGATTATAATTTCTACTTTAGCTCCAGGAATAATGAAAAATAGCTTCAAAAATACAATATATATGTTTCCAAACCTAACTACAGATAATGTGGTGCTGAAAATGGAAAATGGTTATTCTTGGTTGACTAACTCAAGACTAACTCCTTTTACAATGCTTAAACAATTTTAAAATCCTTAAAACTCCATAAAATTTGCATTAAACTTCAAACTTTGGTGTAGGAATAAGGTGGTGGGCCCAAGTTTGACAAGCCAAATCTTCTCCATGCATGATGCTATGAAAAAATCCAACAAGTAACTTTACTTGAAGTGTTTTAAAGATGACATGGAACATGAGAATGTCCTCCTTTGCATGGAAAATAAAGAAAATACATGATAAGCTTTGACTAGTCAACTTCAACTAACTCCATCTTGCATGAAAAGGAACCCTGCAGGCTGAAGATGTGCATGAAAATTCATTAAATATAATCAAAGTGTCATAGAAATCCAATCTGAACTCCTTGATGACCAATTCCAATGCCAAATTCAAACTTGACAAGTTGATCAACTAAGCCATTTAGACCAAAAAGGCCTAAATACTAATATGTGCTTCTCATCACCATTAAACCTGCAATAAGAAGCTATGAAACTTGAAAAACCCAAGAATTATATCTTAAAAAACTTTATTCATCATCAAATATGTGATTTTGATGAGAAAACCTTTGCCATTTAGTCAATAGAGTTAAGTAGGCTTATTTTGATCCATTTTCCAATAGACTGGCCATTTTGATTGAGCTAGTACAAACACTTATAGGATGACTTATGATCAATTGAATATTTTAGGATGAATAAAAATTCTTAATCTTTGATCTCCATTGATTATATTCCTTTGAAGTGTCATGTACTTCTCTTTAAATGCTTTTTTCCATAAAAAACATGATGTTTTCCCTCATCTACACAACTTCATCCATTAAATTTAGCATTTATATAATCTTCTCTAAGTTTACTTGACATTTTAAAAGGCTTTAGGTTGATCCATGATGATTTTATGGCAAGAAAATCCACTTTTCTCAAAACTAGTTTTTAGGGGTTTAGGAGGGTTTTAAAGATGAATCTTTAAATTGATGATTCATGAAATAAAAACCTCCAAATCTAAAAATGTTTCAATTTATGCATATAAAATTTACCCCCCTAACATCCCTAAAAATATCGGGCTCCTATGCAAAAGAAATGAAAAGTTACCACGTAAATGAAATTTGCTTATGGGGTTTAGCTTGCATTCTGGGTTACTTACACTCTTAGAAATTGTTTATAAATCACATTCCCTCAAATTATCTCAATTGTTCATTAATTATAATTAAATAGGGGTCCTCAAAACATAATAATAGCATTCAGCTAGACTCCACACATGGTAAACAATACAAGCATCTAAACAAGAAGCTCAGAAGGGTGCCTAGAACTACAAAAGTGAAAAAACTTCACCAAGATGAAAATTAATCTTCCCATTATTTAAAAAGACTTAAAAATAAATATTTTACATTTAAAATTATATCAAAACAATATAAAAGTCTATTTTTCTTGAAAATTCAAAAAATGCCTTTTTGGCCCATGTGCCTATTTGCTAACATAAGCTTGTATGAGCATGGTTTGCATAAAATTTTGAGTTTTTACACTATTTATAGGTCTTATTATGATTTATAAACATCATCTCATTCTTTTCAATCCTTTAAATTTCCTTAGAAGCTTCTAAAGCACTCCAGAATGAAGCATGCTCCAATAGTGACCTCAAATGAACAAGCTAAGGTCTGAGACAAAATAGTGAATATTTCCACTCATCTAATGGCCAATAAAAAATTTCATATTATTATCCAACTCATTATGACCTTGTTTATCAAATTTTAAGTCTTGATTCCACCTATAGCTCCCAAAAAGCTCAATTTTCCCTTAAAAATGACTTTTGTGCATGGACTGTCTACATATTTGATTGCGTTTTGGCATATTTGAATATATTTTAATGGTTTTTATAGGCATCAAGGTCAAAAAAATATTATTTTATCTCAATATCCTCTTAATTAGTTTTAAAATAACCTCTACCCCTATTTTCAAGCATACTTTGACCTCCAACAAGGCATTTTAGCTTCTCAAATGGCTGTGATGTGATGTTGTAGGTGAAAATTGATCAGTTTGATCAATTTAGTGTCCATTTAATCTTTAATAAGGTGATTAAATATAATTTATATTAAATTAAGTCTACCCACATGTCTCTTTGTAGCCATTTGACTCCTTTATGGAAGGTTTTAGGCCCTAAACTATGCATCAGTCCATACAATAGCCATAGTACTTCACTCCCTTGAAGTTGGAAACAGTCATATCCATTAATTAAATTCATGATGTGTCTAATTATAACTGAAATTATTCCTTCATTGCATTTAAAATCCTTTAAATAAACCATCAACATTCAATCTACATGAATTATCCCTTGGAGGATGACTGTATATGCTTGGCAGAAGGTGTTTGAGGTGATAAATATATGATGTTCTTTGAAGATCCCTTTATTCCCCTTTGATGAGTTAAAAATACCATTTCATCTTTTATTATGGATAAAATCACCTTAAGACAATTTGTTCACACAAAAATTTCCTATTATAACATATGACCATGTTTTAGTTTTCTTAGCCCTTGTACGAACAGTAAACAGGGTGAAAGTGCTTTGAAAGTCTCAAAAAAATACAAGGTGACTATGTATCTAGCTTTAAGGTTTCCTATAGGCTATTTTTTCTTGATTTCTATGCTTTATCAAGCCCCAAAATGATGCTCTAATCCTCATCATCATCAATCATTCTTTCAAATTTCCCCTTGTGATGAATATGAAACCATCCCTATCCCTTTTATGCTTATCAACCTCCTTCATGCTTAAAACATGACTGTGTTGGTACTAAAACCCTTGATATGGTTATAGGTCATAGTTGAAGCTACCTTAAATGAAACCATGCTTGACAAAGCTCAAAAGTCCTTGCCAACTCCTCAAGTCATGATGACGTCAAATAACCTCTTGATGGAATTTATCTTATTCCTCAAAATTTTATCTCTCCCTATGACCACAGATCCATCTTGAATATTTGACTATGTTTTTTTACTTATGGACCCTATACATACTGAGACAAGGGGCATTTTAGGGCTTAGATAGTGTGATCATGATAATATGTTTACTTGAGTCATTAGGTCTATCATATTTGGAATGGTACATCTCTTCCACTTGCATCTCAATCTCTTTATTAAGTCTCCTAGGTCATAACCCTACTTGGTTTTAGGTTCATAGGCTTCCTGTACGGTACTTTTCTATGTCAATATGTCAATTTAAGACCTTACATCTTATATGGATCTTCTTCATTTAATGATGCCTCTCCAATAAAAACCCTCTCAAAGTCCATTTTTCAAGTCATTCATTTAAAACCTCAATTGGTTCTTGACTTTCATGACTGTAGCATGTTATTTTGTTGTGTACAGACTATGGAAAAGATCTCTTTATGCATGAAGAGTGTGTTCAAAGTTTATGATAGTTTTTATCCTTCATATTCATTGGTCAACTTCTAGACAACTTAATAACCCTCCTAAGGGTTTGCATCTTCTAGCTTCTTTAATAACATCACCTACTTTCTTGGTTGTAGGTCTTGTCTATATAGTGACTTTATGTTAATATCATATATCTTAATCCCTTCTCAGTGTTATATTCCTTTGTACTCTATCTCCCTTAAATGAATGTGCATAATCTATAAACCCTCATGCCACTTCATGATAGTGGATTAGACCCAAAAAACCTAGAAGAGTCCTTGGTCTTTATCAATTAGGCCTTCTCCTACTGATATCATAGGCCTGTAGGTGTATGAATAGGCTGTAGGGTGATGTTTTGTACATATAATCCATATATACTTTGTATTATATGTTATCCTTTTGAAGAGATCCCTCACCCTACTATCCAAAGTCAACCAGGACATTAACCAATATAGTTAATAATGACCTATTAACTATTATCAAAACTTGACTATGCTTAAAACTAGAGAGTAATCCTATAGGATCCTAGTAGGGTTGTAGGTTCACCTTGATGGATAATATGTGTATGGATTAAGATGTAGATGCACTTAAGGAAAGCTATACACCTGATTGGTCTTTGATACTCTTCTTAATTTTGCACAAATAATAAAAGGTTGGTTTAGGGCCTATAATAAAAGAAGGTTGGTTTAGGGTTTGTATGGCCATGAAAATCCATGAAACTACTCTTGAATATTGGACATGTCCTAAAAATGGTTCCCTCTACCTTGGTTTTATGGAATCCATATGGATTTCGTACCTCTCTTGAAAAATAGGTGAAAAAAGAGTTTTTTGCCCTTTTAAAAGCTAACTTTCACTCTCCACCACTTGGAATGAAACTTTGAGAAGTATTACATGGTATAACAAGCAAAAATAGACTTTTAACCCTTTTCTATGTTTCAAACTTGTAAATTTGGCACGTGTGGGGTGAAAGAGGGCCCTTTTTGGCTTATATGGCATATCAAATGACCTTTTAAAAGTTTGAAACTTTAAACTTAAGCTATTTTCACCTTTTTGAACCTATTTAATGCTCTTTTGAGATAATTTAAAGACTTTTTAAACCATTTTTTTAATGTTTTTCCCCATTTTTAAACATTTTTGACCAAAATTTACATTTTTAGACCATAATTGATTAGTTTGACCAACTACAAAGGGGGAAGAACTGGATGTTTTAAAGTTTAGAACGATAAGGGTAGTCATTTGACCTTGACAAGAAAATTACTAACAATTTTGGTGACTTTCAAGGGTTGACCAACCTACTGGTCAAAAGAACTCAGAACCTCTGATAAGGATAGACCAGGATAAACACTAAAACTGGAAAATCTTGTAGACCAAGACATAACAAGATAAACTGATGCAAATAATAATAGACATGTGCATGTATGCACTTAGATGAATGAAAAAACAACTACTAAAAGTATGTGCATAAAAGCACTCAGAGGAATGAAACTATGACTATGTATAAAGGGGTGACTCTCCTAATAGTAGTATTTAAGAAAGATCTCAATCATAGGAATGGGAAGCTCTTCTCCACTCAATATATATAATTTAAAATCATTGTTATTCTTACATTTAGTGATAATATAAGGTCCATTCCAAAGGCTATCAAATTTGGAGTGCTTACCTGGCTTTGCACACTCTTCATCCCATTTGAGTACTATGTCTCCTTGCTAAAAAGTTTTTAATGAATATCTCTTGTAAAATGTCTTCTTGACATGCTTCTAATTTTACCACATGGTGTACATATCATCATCTCTTATCTCCTCCAATTCTCTTAGTTCATTCATTCTGACTTCCATTGCATCACTTTCTAAAAGCTCTAGCTAGTGTACAAGCTCCAAAGCTAGAAGCCCCAATGAGATAGGCAACCTTGATTCTCTTCTATAAACTAAGAGATAAATTGAATTACTTATGGCTTTCTTATGGTTGATCCTATGAGCCCATAAAGTAGTCTTCAACTTTGTATGCCAAGATCTCTGATTATCTTCCATTGTTCTTTTGATGATTTGAATCGGGTTCTTATTAGTGGACTCAACTATTCCATTACCTTGTGGATAGTAATTTGATGAATATGTCAAATAAAAAACATGTTAAATAACCCATTCACATACCTTTATATTTTTGAATTCTAAATCATTATCTGATAAAATAGTAGAAGGTACTTTAAAAAGAGTGACTAGGCTCTTATAGAATTATAACATGGAGTTCTTATTTACCTCCTTCAAAGGCACTGCTTCCACCCACCTGGTAAAATAGTATGTAGCTATCAAGACCCACTTATTACCAGCACTAGATATAGGATGAATCATGCCAATGAAGTCTAATCCCCATTACATAAAAGGCTAATCAACCTGAATTAGCTTTAGTGGCATAACAACTAATCTCTATTTCCATACAAACATTGCACACTTTGTACATTTACTAACCCATGTATGTGCATCTCTAAATAAATTGGACCAAAAATAACTATATATAATGATTTTTATAGTTGTGGTCTTGGCTGAAAAATGACATTCAAAAGGACTATCAGGAAATTGCTAAAAAAGCTTATCAAATTGACTAGTTTTAACACACCTTAAAAGCATACCTCCAATGTATTTTTTTTAAATTACTCCATCAATAAAAATTTATGGTATTAATTTCAACCTGAAGTGTCTTCTTTGTGATGCATTCAAACCCCTTGGACACTCTCCAATTTGAATAAATCTAGCAATGTTTTGTGTCCAGCTTGTAGGAGGTGTATTTTCAGCGTCATGTTGAGTGTCTTGAATTGTCAAAATTGTTTCTTTTCCTTCTTTCACATATTATACAAGATATTCACATAATCCTTTGCCTCAGACCATATTTATAACCTTGAATTCAATGTCATATTCCATGCATTTAGTGACCCATCCAACTCCTGTTCGCTCAATTCTCTGTTGAGAATGAAATCCTTCACACTTGAATGAACTACCATTAGTATAATCTTATTATTTGAAACCAAATATCTGAATGTTTTTAGACCTCTTATAACATCAAGAATATGTTTTTATAAAAAATAATACCTCTCTTCATAACCTTATTAATCCTTGCTAAAGAAAGCAATGGGTTATTCCAAATTTTCATCATTATCATGCATAAGCATGGTTGAAATAGTACTGGAAGTAGAGAAAGCATACAAGAATAAATCCTTACTAAAATCTAGATTGAGAAAAGTAGGAGCTTGGATGATTTATTCCTTTATAGATTTAAAACTCCTTTTACCTTTTTTACTGCAAGTGAATCTTGATGTTTCTTTAGCATTTGAATAAGTGGCTTTACTAGTTCTACAAAACCAAGAATGAATCTTCTAATAAAGTTTATCTTATCCAAGAAGCTCTACAATAATTTCTTATGTTTAGGAAATGATAGATCAAGGATTGATTCTATTCTTTTAGAATTAATGAAAAGACCATATTTGGACACCACATGTCCAAGAAGTCTCCCCTCATGCACTAAAAAAATGCATTTCTTTGGATTCAATGAGACTCTAAATTGTCTACATCTATCAAAAACAATTCTCAAGTGTGTTAGATGATCATTAATATTATTTAAAAATACTATAATATCATCAAGATAGACTAAAACCATTTCACTCAAAAGACCATGAAAAGAAACATATATTGCCCGTTGGAAGGTAGCTCCAACATTGGAGAGTCTAAAAGGCATCTTCTTGTAAGAAAAAGTACCCCATTTGGTGGTGAAAGTTATTTTATACTGATCTTGCTCTTTCACTAATATATATTTGTATATTGAGTATCCATCTAGTAAAGAGAACCTCTGTGAACCTGATACTCTCTATAAGATTTGATCCATGGAAGGAAGTGGATAGTGGTCTTTCAATGATACTCTGTTCAGATCTCTGAAATATTCACATAACCTTATCTCTCCATTATTATTTCTTACTAGTACAATATTTTCTACCCATGTTGAATGATTTATAGGAAAAATAATACCAAATTCAATCAGCTTTTTAAGCTCCTTCCTCATGAGAATTTCAAACATGGGGTTGATGGGCCTTTGCTTTTGTCTTATCGATTTTGTATCCTATTCTAGTTTAATGGTATGTTATGCCAATATAGGTTCAAAACCTTTTAAATAATGGTATTCCCAAGAAAATTCATCCATGAATTCTTGACATAATGAAATGAAAGCTATTCTCTCAAAATTAGTATTAACTTTACCCAGCTTGAGTAGCTTACCTTCAACTATGTTAATTGGTTCATAATGCTCTTTCTTTGAAGAAATACTCACCTTGTATTTCCTTAGCTGATTATCTTCATTGAAAATTATTTCCAAATTCACCAAAACTTTTGGCATCTTGTTTGATTTCAATTGCACAATCTGATTTTTATATTGATCCTATAATTTATCATGATTTCTTTGGCAAAACTCTACCTCATTCTGTAATAAATATGCTATCTATTTATCAGAATAAAAAACTTGAAAAATTACATCATTATTTAGGATTGAAGGCTTAAATATAACCTTGATTTGGGTTTTATGTTTATTATACTTAATCTGATCCATAATATCATAATGTGCTCCTATGGTAGCAAGTCTATCAGCATGTTGATTTGCTCCTCTAAGAATAGAGCAAATGTCAAATGCAAGGAAATATTCCATGAGATCTCAAACTCTATGTTTGTAGACCTTAAAAATAGGATTATTTTCTGCACTTAAACCTCTAAATTTCTAGGCTATCAACTCATTTTCACCTTTCACCTACAAGAGCTTAATATCCCTCCTTCTAGCCTACTAGAGACCATAAATAAGAGCTTCGTATTTTACAGTACTAGAAGTACAACTGAACTGAAATCTAATAGAATAATAATACATTTTATTTTTTTGTGAAACCAACATTACACTATTCCCACTTCCATTATTTTTTTGGATCCATCAAATATTAGATTATGAACTCCTTGATCTTGCATTGAGCTAGTGAGACTAGGTAATAAGTCACCCTTTTCATGCATATAGTAGACTCCAAAACTAGCATCTTCAATACTTTTATAGGGTTCATGTTCATGATTTTTAGTATTCCACTCATTTATTAGAATATCTGGTATACCCTCAAGAGGCTTATAACTCTCTTTTTTAATGATGTTATCATCTTCTTCTGAAATACTGTAAATCACATTCCACATATTTGTCATATATGGCTCAAGATGAAATATCAAAATAGGCTTAGATTTTATTGTTACTTTGGTTCCATACCTAGTTCTAAAAACCATGTCTAACCAATCTAAGGAAAGGTAACCTCCTATTTTTATAGTTAAATATTTAGATAGGCATAGTGCAAAATATGGAGGTAGATCAACAACAAAAACAACATCATGTAAAATGGTGAAATTTGGACAAGTAGAAAGTATGATTTTAGATATTTCAACACACCTACAATCTTGGTATAAGACCCATCTAATTCCAAGATTACTTTCTCATAGGGTTGATACTACAATCCTAACTTATCAGCTATTAGTTTGGGAATGACAAAAGTACTAGCCCCACTATCAATCATACAGTTATGAACTAAACAATCTCCAATGATAATAGAAAGATAAAATAGAGGAGGCTTGGTCACCTTAAGAAGTTGAGACTTAAAATTTGGATTATAATTAGTTATAAAAACACTTACTCTTTCCTTTTTAGGTGGTTTATTAGGGATACTGAACTTTTAAAGTTCCTCTTGCAAATACTCCTGTCATAGGATTAATAGTGTATCCCATATTGAAATTGAAAATGAAGTCTTCTTTATATGATCCACAATATTGAGTGGATAAGTGGATGTCATTAATTATATTTTAGGAGTATAATGAGCTCCCCAATGTTGTGTTAATTGAGGTATGTAATGACCTTCCACATTTTTATCTTTTGGATCTTGAGCTTGTTGACTAGAACTTTTCTGAGGTAGCTCATGTGTAGTTGTCTTTTATTATGGCTAAGAAGAAGAAGGGGTTTCCATTTAGGACCTGAACCTTCACCAGTTGATATTTTCTTATATCTATTATGATATTCAATTGAATTATCAATATTAGATAAATCTTGACTTTGATTTATAGCTAAGTGCTCAAAATAATTCTCACCTTCCTAGAAGTTCATAAATGTAGTTTCAGTAGGTGCCTTACCACTACCTTCTCCTTGTTAATTTGACACTTTTGCTTTAGTTAATTAATTAATATCTCCATATGGTACATAATATTCCGTATTTTGAGAAGGGGGGTGGTTTTGAAATGAAATAACTAAACTTTGTTGCATAAAATATTGATGAGAAATCTCACCAGTTGGAGCCATTACCATGTTTGCTTGATCTCATTGATTATTCCATTGTCCTTCTTGAGCATAATTACTTTTAGTTAGCATAATATCTCTTTAATTTATTGGAGCATTAGGATTATACTACCTTGATTGAGAATATTTCCCTTGTCTTTACTGATTGGATTGATAAGATGGCATATTAGGCTGATAATTCTAATTAGTATTTTGATATGGTCCATATGGTGGAGCTTGTTGCCTCTCAATTGCAATCAAATTATTATTTTGACCCTTAATAATATTTTCTATCTTCCCCAATCTATCAATTTTATCACATTTTATTTGATGGAACTTTGATGACTCTGGAATTAGAGTGATAATTAGATTAGGGGGATAGATCTCTAGAAAAAGAGGCATTGATGGCCTTGGAGATAACTTACCTGCTTGTATAAATCAATTTTCAACCTTAATTGATACTTCAAAATCCTTAGGTAAAGTGTTGCCTCCCATGAATTGATTCATGATAACCATATCTAAATTAAGAGATTTTAGATAGTATGAAAAAGCATAGTTAGGTGTAGGCTTGATCACTACAAGAATTTTGTCACAAGTCTTCTAGAATCTATAGCTAAAATCCACCATGATTTCATGATTGAATCTCTTAATTATTTTAATCTTCTCCACAAGTGAAATATGATCACTTTTTTCTTCAAAATGTTTGCACAAAAGTTCTCCAAATTCATCCCAGTTGTTGATTGATGCAAGAGTCAAACCTTTGTACCACTGAAGTGTTTTCCTTTTGAAAGAACTTACCAACAACCTCATTGCTACATTTTCTTGTGTCACATGATGCATGGAACAAATGTTATCAATATCTACAATATTTTATCTAGGGCTTGTTGGATTTTCTCTTGTAAAATAAGGAAGAGCCTTCAGAGCATAAACTAGAATGTCATCCCATTGATTGAGATTTAGAGGACTACCACCATTAAATGCAATAAAATTCTATCTTCTGGGAATAGCCATTTGAGTTATAAGATTTAAAATAATATTATCTCGCACAAGATGATTTTTTGCAATAGCAAGGGTAACAGAAGTTGTAGGATTTGGATTTGACTGAGAGGCTTTCTTATTATTTGTTGATTGGAAAGATAAATTAGAGAAATTTGTTTCTTTCCCTTTTGTAGAGGATCTTGTGACAAATCTTGATGACATGAAAAGTATAAAAATCTAGAAATGAAAATCTAGAAATGAATAATATACTCAGATACATAGATAATAATTCAAAAGTCTAAATAAGTTGTCCCACTGAGCATGCCAAAAAATATTATCACACTAGAGTGCACCTTGCTTGAAGTTATGAAAATCACACCTTCACTCTAGTTGATATAATTATAACTTCTCAAATTGTGGGTGACTCTATACTAGGAATAACCTCCAGAGAGGGATGGTTCCCTTAAGATTTATCTATTAAAACTAGTCACTATTATTTTCAAATGAAAAGGGGAAGGGGAAATTGAAGAGAAATCATATATAAAGGGGTGATGCATCTGAATTGTTTAAATCTTATAGAAGCTATTAAAACTAATGCATGCATATAAACCAATAAAAGTTATATATTTCCCTTAAGCATAAAATATTTTAGATGAAAGATTGAAAGAATTTTGGATTATAAGATTCCTTTTTACCTCTTCAAATGACCTACAAAAGGTGAGATAGAAAGAAATAGGTGAGGAAGGGACTTGAAAAAAGGAGATAAAATCCTACTTATATGCTAATACACAATCAATTGGACTCTATTCTCTGTCAAAACTTATATGCAAAAGAAAAATCTTCTTTATTAATGTATGGTCTGGATTACAATTTTTTGTTTTAGCTCTAGGAATTAAAAAAATAGCTTCAAAAATATAATATATATGTTTCCAAACCTAAATATAGCTAATGTTGTGTCGAAAATGGAAAAGGGTTAGTCTTGGTTGACTAAATCAAGACTAACTCCTTTTATAATGCTTAAACAATTAAAAAATCCTTAAAACTCCACAAAATTTGCATGAAACTTCAAACTTTGGTGTAGGAATAAGGCGATGCGACAAAGTTTGACAAGCCAAATCTTCTCCATGCATGATATTAAACAAAAATCCAACAATTAACTTTACTTGAAGTGTTTGAATTTTGACATGGAACATGAGAATGTCCTCCTCTACATGGAAAACAAAGAAAATGCATGATAAGCTTTGACTAGTCAACTTCAACTAACTCCATCTTGCATAAAAATGAACCCTAAAGGTTGAAGACATGCATGAAAATTCATTAAAAATAATAAAATTGGAATATAAATCTAATTTGAACTCTTTGATGACCAATTTGAATACCAAAATCAAACTTGACAAGTTGATCAAATAAGCCATTTAGACCAAAAAGGCCTAAAGGTTAATCTATGCTTCTAGTCACCATTAAACCTAAAGTAACAAGCCATGAAACCTAAAAACATCTTTATTCATCATCAAATATGTGATTTTGATGAGAAAACCTTCACCATTCAGTCAACAGGGTTAACTAGGCTTATTTTGCTCCATTTTCCAGTAGACTAGCCATTTCAATCGAGCTAGTAGGAACATTTAAGGGACAATTTGTTATCAAATAAATTATTTAGGATGAATAAAAGTCCTAATCTTTGATATCCATTTTTTATATTCCTTTAAAGTGCCATGTACTTTGTTTTGCATGTTTTTAAAAAAACATGATTTATGCCCTCATATTCATAGCTCCATGCATAAAATTGGCATTTCTAGAATCTTCTTTGAGTGTAATTAATGTTTGAAATTTTTTTAGGTTTATCCATGATGATTTTCTAGTAATAAAATTCACTTTTCTCAAAACTACTTTTTTAGGGGTTTAGGAGGGTTTTAAAGCTAAATCTTCAAACTAATGATTCATGAAGTATAGACCTCCAAATCCTAAACCATTTCCATTAATTCATATCAAATTGAACCCCCTAATATCCTTAAAAATATTTATCTCCCATGTAAAAGATATGAAAAGTTACTACGTAAATGAAATTTGCCTCTGGGGTTTAGCTCACATTCTGGGTTACTTATGCTCTTAGTGATTGTTTATAAATCACATCCCCTAAAATAATCTCAATTTTTCATTAATTATAAGTATATATGTTTCCTAAAAATATACTAAGAGTGTTTGGCCAAAATTCCACATGTGGTGAACAATATGAACATCTGAATAGAAAGCTTGGAAGGGTACCTAAAACTATAAAAGTGAAAAAACTTCACCAAAATGTAAATGACTCTTCCCCTACTTAAAAAATCCTAAAAAAATAATTATTTTACATGTACTATGCTATCAAAACACTCTAAAAGTCTATTTTTCTTAAAAAGTTAAAAAATGCATTTTTGGCCCATGTGCCTATTTGCTTGCATAAGCCTATATGATCATGGTTTGCATAAAATTTGGATTTTTTACACTCTTTATAGGTCTTATTATGATGTATAAAAATCATCCCATGCTTATCAATCCTTTACTCGGTCTTATAATCTTCTGAAGCACTCCAGAATGAAGCATGCTCCAATGGTGACCTCAAACGAATAGGCTAAGATCTGAGACAAAACAAAAAATATTTTCCCTCATCCAATGGCCATTAAATTTTTTCATATGATTATATAAATATGTTTTCCACCTATGACCCTTTGTATCAAATTTTGAGTCTTGATTCCACCTATAGCTCCCAAAAAGCTTAAATTTCCCTCAAAAATGACCTCTATGCATGGACTATCTACATATTTGACTAATTTTTGGTGTATTTGAAGGTATTTTAATGTATTTTATAGGTTTTAATGTCAAAATAATCTTAATTTATCTCAATATCCTCTTAATGAGTTTGAAAATAACCTCTACCCCTGCTTTCAAGCATACTTTGACCTCCAACAAGGCATTTTAGCTTCTCAAATAATTGTGATATGTTGTTGTAGGTGAAAATTGATCAAGTTTTATAAATTTAGTGGCCATTTAATCTTAAATAATTTTATTAAATATCATTTAAATTAAATTAATTCCATCCACATATCTCCTTATAGCCATTTGACTCCTTTATGCAAAGTTTTAGGCCTTGAATTGTGCATCAGTCCGTACTATAGCCATAGTAATTCACTCCCTTAGGTTTGGAAATTATCTTATCCATTAATTAAATTCATTATGTGTCCACTTATCACTGACATGATTCCTTCATTGCATTCAAAATCCCTTAAATAAAACTATTGATGTTTAAAATTGCGCTTGATTCTAACACCAATAATGGGAAGTTTCAAGATGTGGGACTTGCGACTTGAAACAACCTCTAGATTTTTAAGAAGCTGGTCTCTTCTTTATATCAAGTCTATACTGGGAAATGGGATAGGAATTTAAACAAAAACACAAATGCAAGAAATAAAATCTAATTATGGCGATGTGCCTGAGTGTAATTCGACCTTAATCCTGAGCACAGTGAGACTATATGTAAGATTCAATTACAGTTAAGAGCAAACAAGTTCATGATCAATGTAAAAGATGGAAACAATAGAAACAGAGGCTCATAGCATAGAATGCTTTTGTAGTGATACATAAAATTTCAACAAAGGCATAGGGTTTAATCTTCTGATTTGAATTTTCCAGTCACATAAGAGGCATAGAAACACACACAGTTATACAAAATTTCCAACTCAAGAAAATGGAACAAAGGCAAATGACATTCCTAATCACAACTCTAGAAAGTCTAAAACTCTTGATAATACAGCCTAGACTACTTTTGCAATGACATAGAAAGTATCAACAAAGGCACAGGATTTAATCTTCCTATTAATTCTCCAGTCACATAAGAGGCACAAAAACATGCACAGTTACATAAACTTTTAAACTTAAGAAAATAGAACAAAGGCAAATGATATTCCTAGTCACAGCTCTAGAAAGTCTAAACTCTTGACAATAATTCTCTCAAAAAAATCTCTCTGGTATCTGATGATGATCCCTGCACCCTTATTTATAACCTTGGATTGACTTTGGATTGTCTACTTGTTCTCAATCTAACGGCCCAACTAAAATCTAACCGAACTGGAAGTTTCTAATAGAAGATATTTCATAGATTCTTAAATGCTCTATCTTCTAACAGTTTATTGGCTAAAACAGATCACAGGACACTCCCTTCTCTTAAATGGAATATGACACTTAGCCAATTCCTTGAAAACCTTCTTATTACTTAGGAGACACTGGAAAATGACACTTGGCATATTCTGTAGCACCTACTGAAGACACGTGGCACTTTTCATGTAATTTATACTCCTTTTGTGTATTTGCTTATGAGTGTTCTGCCTTTGACACCTGTTGCAATCCACTTCCTTGAGTGGTGCTGCCTTTTTATAAACCTATGGAAGGTGACACATGGCAGTCTCCACTTTACTCTATTTATATCATAGAAACAATTGGGTCTCATTTCATATTTACACTGACAGCGACACCTAACGGCTTCCACTTACTTCAGAAACAAAAGTTGAGACCCACCACAATCTTTGCTATATTGGTGAAGCAAAATGAAGATAATTAGGATCTTGACATGTGGTGGCTTCCGCTCTCTTCTGCTGGGATACATGGCATCTTCCATCACTTTTAGAAAATCAAGTTGAAACCTTCTATGATTGCCACTTGATACTTTCTGCCTGATCCTGATACTTAGCTTGTTGAAACCTTTCACTAAAAAGAGATGAAATGTGGGTGCTGATATGAAATGTGGGTACTGATATGAAACATGGATGCTGACACTTGTCGCATTTTGCTGAGTTGTTATGGGACATGTGGCACGTTCTATGGCCTTAATGAAATTATGGAAAGTGCCTTGGAAAATGACACTTGGCAGCTTCCGCTTGACTTCAACACTTAAAGAAAAATGAATCAAAAGGAAAATAGAGCCCGTGCTCTATTTTCAAAATTTCAACGTCTCAAACCAAAATATGTGGGGACATAGATCTAGATCATGCACTACTAAAAATTAGAATGAAACGTAGAGGATTTTTTTACTCTACAAAACCATCAACATTCAAGCTACATGAATTAGCCCTTAAAGGGTGACTGTATATGTTTGGCTGAAGGTATTTGAGGTGATAGATATATGATGTTATTTGAATATCCATTTATTCCCCTTTTATGATTTAAAATAATTTATACATCTTTGATGATGGATAAAATCACCTTAAGACACTTTGTTCACACAAAAATTGCCTACTAGAACATATGACCATGTTTTAGTTTTCTTAGCCCTTGTGCGGACAGTGAATAGGGTGAAAGTGCTTTGAAAGTCTTAAAAATATAAAAGGTTATGGGATAAGAGAAGAAAATATCTCATGGAATAAGATCTTAAATCTATTTCAAAACCCTTCTCCTCTACTAAAACCCTTGATTCACTCTCAAAAGACCTACTTGACTATGTATCTAACTTTAAGGCTTCCTATAGGTTAGTTGCCCTTGACTGATATGCTTGATCAAGCCCCAAAATGATACTATAAGCCTCATCATCATCAATCATTCTCTCAAAGTTCCATTTTTGATGAATATGAAACCATAACTAGCCCTTTTGTGCTTATCAACCTCCTTAATGCTTAAAACATGATTATACTAGTACTAAAACCCTTGATGATGGTTATAGGTCATAGTTGAAGCTACATTGAATGAAACCATGCTTGGAAAACCTTAAAAATTCCTTTCCAACTCCTCAAGTCATTATGACTTCAAATAACCTCTTAATGGCATTTATCTTATTCCTCAAAACTCTATCTCTCCCTATGACCATAGACACTTCCTAAATATTTGACTATGTTTTTTTTACTTAATGGCTCCTGTACAGATTGAGACAAGGATAATTTTAGGGCTTCGATAGTGTGAGCATGATAATAGGTTTACTTGAGTCATTAGTTCTATCATATATTGAATGTCACATATCCTCCACTAGCATCTCAGTCTCTTTATTAAGACTCCTAGGTCATAACCCTACCTAGCTGTAGGTTTATAGGTTGCATATAGGGTACTTTTCTATGTCAATAGGTCAATTTAAGACCCTACATCTTATATGTATATTCTTGAATGATAATTCTCCAATCAAAACCCTCTAAAATTCCATTTTTCAAGTCATTCATTCAAAACCTCAATTGGATCTTGACTATCATGACTTTAGCCTATTCTTTTGTTGTGTACAGACTATGGAAAAGGTCTCTTTATTCATGAAGAGTGTGTACAAAGTTTATGATAGTTTTGAGCCTTCATATTCATTGATAAACTTATTGACAACTTAATAACCCTCCTAAGGGTTTGCATCTTCTATCTTATATAAGAACATGACCTACTTTCTTGGTTGTAGGTCTTGTCCGTACAGTGACTATAGGTTAATATCATATATCTTAAGCCTTTCTTAGTGTTATATTCCTTTGTACTCTATCTCCCTTAAATTAATGTTCATAATCTAGAAACCCTCATGTCACTTCATGATAGTGTATTATACCCAAAAATCCTAGAAGAGTCCTTGGTTTTTATCAAGTAGGCCTTCTTGTACTGATAGCATAGGCCTATAGGTGTATGAATAGGTTATAGGGTGATGTTTTGTACATATAACCCATAGATACTTTGTATTTTATGTTATCCTTATGAATATATCCCTCACCCTATTATCCAAAGTCAACCAAGACATTAAATAATATATTTAATAATTACCTATTGACTGTTATCAAAACTTGACTATGCTTAAAACCTGAGAGTAAGCCTATAGGAGCCTAGTAGGTCTATAGGTTCACCTTTATGGATAATATATATATGGATTAAGATGTAGATGAGCTTAAGGAAAGTTATACACCTGATTGGTCTTTGATACTCTTCTTAATTATGCACAAATAAGGTCATTACATTGAAAATAACAACCCATTGTCACTTTGGATTGATGCAATTCATGAGCTTATTGTACAGACTATCAACTTTAAGGTGCTTGGAGAGTCTATTATGAATGACTATGAATCATGTTCTAGATTCTCATATGTTTAATGAGACTAATCTTATGAATCACTACAACCATAGATGAAATATTTTCAAGATTTATGCCCTTGAAACTCAAAATACTTCCTTTGACTTTCTTTACTATATATACCTACTGACAGTTATCCTTTTGACTATGTTTGGTACTTGAAAATGAAGGTCCAATTTGCCCTTACTAGTTCTATGGTGACCTCCACCTCACACCATAAATAGTTTGCTTGATTAGCCTTTGATAAAGGTCACTCTCTCTCCAAATTATATCTTGAATCTTCATGGCCATACTAATTGAGTTATTTCTTGTTGTAGGTCATCATTTTACTATGCTTTAATGCTTCGATTGCCTACAAACTACCCTTGACCATGCTTGATGATGCTTTCCTCTTTTTAACCATGATTGTAGTGATTTAAAAGGTGATGGAAATGGGATTAAGGGTTTTATGACAAAGATAATTGATTAAAATAGGGTGAAAATGGAATGAGGGCATAGTGTTAAAGCTTTGTATGATAGTGAGATGGGAGTGAGTGAAGTGGAGGTAGGAAAGGAGAGACTAGGAGCATGAGAAGACTAGGATGAGAAGAGTATGTAAAGATTAACACATGACCATCACACCTAATGAATTTTAATTACATTATATTAATTCAAGAGGACTAATTTAAAACATGTTTTTATCAAAAAACCTTAAGATTAGCTAAGAAACCTTAATTCATGTTAAATTGGCCTCTTGAGACACTTTGAAAACATGGAGATGGGATTTCTTGGCCTTAAAAATTGAATAATATCTATGAATTATGAATTTAAACCATTAAAACTTGATGAAAACTCTACAAATCACAAAATATTGATAATTTAAGGTTGCCTTCTTCTTCAAGAACCATACAATTCACCCTTGGATCTCAAAACACTATAAATTTTAGACTAGCTAAATTTGAGACCTTTGTTTGACCCTAAATTGGATTAATAACACTTTAATTATTCCATGTAATGGTATATAAAGTCCTCAATATTATGTAACAATTTTAATTTCTATGAAACTCTACCCTGGTGAGGAAAAAATGGAGAAAAATAGTTGCCTTTCTAGTTGCAGGGTAGCAGAATTTGACCTATATTCAACTGGATGTTTCATGATATTTGAGAATACAATTGAGAAACTAATTGTACCATAAATAATACATATTATTCTAGTTTATTCATCTAAAATTTTATACTTTTACCCTTCTCCAGTAGATCATACCATCATAAAACCTACAAGTAGGTCTCTTTGTGCTATCAAACAAAGTAACAGAAGAAGGTTGGTTTAGGGCCTATATGTCCATTAAAATACATGAAATTTATCTTGAATATTTTATATGTATTTAAAATTACTCCTTATACCTTGCATCTATGGAATCCATATCGATTTCGTACCTCTCTTGCAAAATAGGTGAAAAAAGAGTCTTTTTAGCCTTTTAAAAGCTAAATTTCACTCTCCACCACTTATAATGGAATATTTGAGAATTATTACGTGGTATAACATGAAAAAATATACTTTTAACCATTTTCCATGTTTCAAAATTTCAAATTTGGCATGTGTGGGGTGAAAGAGGGCCCTTTTTGGCTTATATGACATACCAAATGACCTTTTTAAAGTTTGAAACTTCATACTAAGATATTTTTACCTTTTTTAACCTATTAAAATCTATTTTTAGATAATTCAAAGACTTTTGAAACCATTTTTTTGACGTTTTTCCCCATTTTTGATAATTTTGACCAAAATTTGCATTTTTAGACTATAATTTACTAGTTTGACCAACTACAAAGCGGGAAGGACTAGATTTTTGAAAGTTTAAAATGTTAGGGCTAGAATTTTACCTTTATATGGAAATTTACTAGCAATTACCTTAACACATTCCCTTCAACACAAGGTTTGAACTATTTCTCCATAAACTCTAAACAATGCCATTGATCAAGCTAAAAGACAAGACTTTCTTATTAAATAGTTTGAGCCCAACATTAATACCATCAAGGGATCTTTCCAAAACTCCACTAATTCAATCAATATAAATCCTCCTTGAACAAAAATAGTAGTATCCAAAATGAATAATCCCCAAGCTTCCCATACACCTTTAGTTGTTTAATAAATGAAATAATTATTAGCACCTTCTAAACCTTTCACTTACATCAATAATCCACCTACATGGTATGATCCTAACATTTTTTTTTGGTTTCATGTTGATTTTTTTCATTCCCATGAAACATGTTTTGGGCTTAGAAAATTTGTTTTGCTTTTATTTTAGGAGATACATTCAATCCTAATGCTATGATCAAAATATGTCATCATGATTATGTTAATGCCTCTCAAAAGAAACAAGTTTCCTAACCTTCTTCCTCTAAACATCCCAAAATGTTTTCTACCTCCAACCCAAAACATTCCAATGAGGATATATGTGTAATTGGCATTGATTATGATCAATATTATACCAATTCTCAATATGTCAATGCAACTAAAGTTAATTATCAACATAAAACTACCCATAAATATCCCATCACTAAGCCAAAGAAACCATCACTTGAAGAAAAAATTATCAAAGACACCACTATCACTACCATTACCATAACATTTGACACAAATGAGGGTACACTTCCACAATCATAACTTCAAACTACCTTTATTCCTACCAAAAACATTTTACCATCTAAGCCTCATGTTGGTTCTTCATTTTCTAAATCTCATTGGAATTTCTTAGAGAAACTCAGCTCCATGCCTTGTAAAATACCCATCATGGAGTTGGTTCATACTTATCCATATCACTTTAAATTCTTAATGCAAAAATTACAAGACATTGAATAACCTCTTTCCTTTGAAGTGTAAAAACCTCTTCAAGATCCTGCACTAATAGAAGTACACACTATTGAAACCATTTGTCCTTCTTCCAAACCCTCCATAGAATTCCTTAAAGATATGATCAATGATGAAATTATTTTTTGAGATGAGTATCCACCCCTTTTTATTAAAATTATAATTAATACCACCCTAATTCAAAATGTCATAGTAGATGAAGGGTTGGAAATTAATGTTACATCCCTTTGGTTAATATAACTTGGGTATACTAAAGATCACCTTAAGAAAACTCATCACACATGTTGAATATTTGATAAGATAAATTAAAAAACACTTTTTTTTATTTGGCTCCACCTCAGGACCTAAGAGCATATATACAAAGCTCATGGTTCTTGATTTACCATTATCCTATAATATACTGCTAGGTCACCCATAGACACATCACATGAGGGTTATTACCTCCTTAGGTAGTCAATGTATCAAACTTATCCACAATGACAAATGTTATAAACATGATGCTGATCCTAATCTATGTAGTATTCAACTACCCAACCCCAAATCTCAATACCATATTCCAACCATTCCATGAGTTAACAGTGCATCTCTCCCTAAATTCGTTAACATGAATCTAGATTTACATGTCATTGTTATTGATTCTTGTGATGATGAACCAAATATCTTAAAAAATACTTAAAACACTAATAAGTTACCTCTTTATATTTCAGAGTGGCTTCCTCCTTATTTTTTACCATATGATTGTACTATTCCTCTAGTTGATGAGATCACCGAACTTCCTCCTTCATGTAATGCACATGAAGCTTCATACATAAAAGATGATTTCACATGTAATTAATATGGAGTGGTAAGGTTATTTCAAGACCCTATAACCATGTCACCTCAAAAATTTAGTGATAAAGGTGTATCTCCTTCCAATGCTCCTCTAGAGACAAATGTATGAACTATTTCCCACACCTATGATGATAATTATATCATGACTTAAGCTCAATCATGCAACTTAGATGTCAAACACTATCAACAAACCTTAGCCAAAATACATGATTTTAACCACAATGTCCATGTCATTCATATATCACTTTATAGTGAATCAAAACTTTAAGGTCATGTATCTCCCATTAATCCTCTACTTCTCGATACCCCTTGGGTAGTTGAACAAATTTTACCTTTATAAAATTTGAAACTTTCAAAACCATCTATACCTTTTATATCACCAACCAATATATGAATTCTCATTTCTTCCCATGATTCTATATCTACCACTAAGGATATCCACCTTACTTCAACTGAAACTCCATCTACAACACAACCTAATACACCTATTACCAATTTGATTGACTCCAATCAACCTCAACCAACAATTCAACCTACACTTGAAATTACCCTTGATGTTAAAGCCATAAATGTATGACAGATACATTTTGAATATGATCTCCATGGTAATAAAATCATTTATCTCTAAGTAGACATGGAATACTATGGACCCTTACCCATGCTCCCTAGTGATGAATCCATACTTGAGTTACTCCATGCTAGAGAATCTCAAATCCCATGGAAACATCATAAACATGGAAATAAAAAACAAAAAACTCATCATTTTAATAACTTCATTACTAGTGTCAATCCTAAAATAAAACCTATTTATTCTCTTCCCAATACTCCATATCATTTCTAAGATGGAAATTCTATGTTCATTGAGGAAACAACAAGAATAGAATATGGTACACCATCATGTCCTAGACCGATCATTGTCTTTAAAGAACTCACACCAATAGAACATGATAACTTTAGCCTATTATTTTATAAGTATCATGAAACCTTTTCTTGATCATATGAGGATATACCAGGTATCAACCCTAGTATCATTGTACATAACATCAACACTTACCTAGATGTAAAATTTGTGCGATAAAAACAATTAAATTTCCACCCATAATTTCCAATTTATGCCACAAAGAAATTATGAAACTTTTGGATGAAAAGTTTATTAAACATGTTGACTATTAATAATGGGTATCAAACATCATTCCCATTCATAAAATTTTCAACGTGGTCATTTATATATGCATCAATTTCTATAATATTAGCCTTGCATGTCCAAAAGATAATTTCCCATTACCTTTAATAGATGCCATTATAGATTCCATTAGTAGATATGAAATGTTGTCACTTATATATTTTTTAATCTATAATCAAACTCACATAATTATAAAAAACCAACACAAAATATTATTCACTATGGAATGGGGCACCTATTGCTACATCAAAATGCCTTTCAGCCTTGAAAATGTTAGAGCCACTTCTCAATGCACCATAACTCACATTTTCCATGATATTATACTCAAGATTGCGGAAACCTATGTTGAAAACCCCATTATAAAATCTAAGAGTCACACAACATACCTCACTGATCTAGCTATCTTTTTTTATTGACTCATCAAATACAAAGTTAGACTTAACCCATACAAGTGTGTCTTTGGCAGCACATCTAGTAAAATTTTAGGGTTCCTAATATCTCTTTGTGGCATTGATGTCAATTTTACCAAAATCAAAACTATAGTCAGAATTCCCATTCCTAATTCAATTCCCAATGTTCAAATTTATCTTGGCAAGCTTGGGGCAATCTGAGGATTCATCCCAAAAATGGGTTACCATAACTACTCTATTAATTCCCTTTTAAAAAAATGTAATGATCTAGAATGGTAGATTCATGTTATAAATATTTTGATAATATGAAATAGTATTTGATCCATCCTCCCACCCTTTGACCACCTTCCAATGACCTCCCTTTAATCTTATACACCTCTTTTAATCCCATATCAGTTGGGTCAATGCTTTCCAAATAAGATGATACTAGAAGAGAATATGTTATTTATTATATTAGTCCAAATAAGATGATACTAGAAGAGAATATGTTATTTATTATATTAGTCAAGGTCTCATTAAATACAAATAATGTTATATTAAATTAAAATTTGATTGTTTTTCTATCTATTTCATAGCTAAAAACCTTCATCACTATATGCTTTATCAAACCACTTATGTCATTGTCCACTCCGATCCACTTTTTCATTTTTCTCCAAAGAAATTTTACCTAGAGATAGAATTAGCAAATGGATGGTCCTCTTGATGTAATTTGACCTTTGAATTGTCACACAAAAATCTATCAAAGGGAAAGTCATCACCAAATAATTTGCAGTGGCATCTATACCTACTACACATAAGCTTCAAGATAATCTCCCCAATATTAACATTATTTATATTGAAGGTCTCAACTAGTCTATCTCCCTTTAATATTATTTCCATAACTTCATGGTTGATTAGAGGAAAATAATCAAGAAGATACCAATATCATTCCTAATAATACTAAGTCTAAAGTATTTATCAAATATCTTCCTAAATTCACCATTGATTTACATGAAGACACTTGGACTCTCCACTTTGATGGCATCAAATGCCTCAAAGGAGTTAGGTCAGGCTATAATATAAAAAATGCACATAGTAAGATCATACATCTAGCATTTAGGTTAAACTTTGATGTCACTAATAACATGGTTGAATATGAAGCTCTCATCTTAGGTATGAAAGTAGCATTTGACTTGGATATCCCATATCTACATGCTTTAGGTGATTCATAACTTATTTACTACCAGGTTAATGGTGATTATCAATGTAAATGTGAACATATATTTATTTATCATCAAATGGAAACCACACTTACCAAAGAGTTTTCCTCTTTTACCATTGAGCCAATTCCAAGAGATTAGAATTCCATAGCTGATTCTCTTGTTTATTGAGCATCTCTATTTCATCCTCATCAAATACTTAATGATTCCCAATTTTTTATCCAAATAAGAAATCACCTTCCTCTATCAAATAAAATGATTCACTCATTTATCATATTGAGCCTATTACTATTTGGTAAAGCCCATGGTACAAAAATATCATCCAATTCCTTAAGCATCAAACCTATCCTCCAGACACAGATTCTATTGAAAAGACCAGAATATGTAAACAAGCCTTTAAATATGTCTTCTAATATAATACCCTTTATTTCCATAATATATAAGGTACCCTTCTCTATTGTGTCATGCAAGAAGAGGTTCTTCCTCTCCTTGAACAAGCACATTGGGGAATTTGTGGTGGTCATTATAACAGACATACTACAACATGCAAATGCTTATGTATGGGATATTTTTAGCCTACTTTAGAGAAGGATGTTATCAATTTTTCCAAAAAGTGTTATCCTTACCAAACTAATGATGATTTAATTCATTCACCACAATTTGAGCTCAAAAACATGGAGTCTCCTTGGTCATTCTCCACATGGGGGTTAGATCTCATTGGTAAATCACCTCGGTCACAAGATGGTCATGTTTCTATCATTATTGATATTTAATATTTTACTAAATGGGTAGAAGCCATGCCTCTTTTCAATGTCATGAAAACCACTATTTATGAATTTATCCTTAACCAAATCATTTGTCACTTTTAATTTCCCCACACTATCATTTTTGATAATGTTATAAACTCCAAGAATAATAACATGAGATAGTTATGTACTAAATTTAAAATTTCCCACAAATTTTCCACACCTTACCATCCACAATGCAATGGCCAATTAGATGGAACTAACAAAATTCTCAAAAAATCTTAAAAAATAACATTAAATAAATTTGCACTAATTAGCATCTCCAGTTATATCCTACACTTTGGGCCTATCATATTAGTATGCATATTGCTACTGGGGCAACACCATTTTCACTAGTATATGGTTATGAATCCATTTTACCATTAAATTTTGAATTCCAATATGTATCTATATCTCTTCATGGTATAATTCTAGATGAAGAGAGACATGAATCTTTCCTTCATGCCCTATACCTCCTTGATGAGTACAGTCTAGCCGCTCTTCAACATAACCATAAATATAAGGCTTGTATCACCAAATAACATAATAAAAAGGTCAAACTCTATAGTTTTAATGTTGGTGATCTCATCCTCAAATTAGACTACACCCATTACAAATAAGTGAAATATGACCAAAAATGGTGGGGCCCTAATCTAGTCAAATACATCCTTGGTATTAGTACTTACCATCTACAAAATAATGAAGGCCATGTTTTCAAAGAACCCACTAATTTGTAATTTTTGAAGAAATATTTTGCTTAAATATTTCCCTTATTTTCATAATTTTGTATATTTTCCTACTAACACTTATTATAGGACTTATCCAAGGATCTCACCCTCTACATTAATCTATAGTATACACAAACCTTATTTCCTTCCTATGGTCCTTTGGTTTCTTTAATTCATGAGTTGCATTGTAATATCATGGATATGACCCAATTTTCCTCATGAATACTTTTTTATTTCATATATTGATTTTTCATACTTTCTCTTTCTTTTCAAAAGTTTTTTATTATTCAATACATTTTACACCCAATTGGTTTTTTCTTTTGTGAGTTGTAGTGTAAGACCATGGATAGGACCACGATCTCCTCACAAATACCATTTTTCATAGAGTTTTCACCCACTTGGGTTTTTCTTTTATGATTTATAGTGTTAGACCATGGATAGGACCAAGCTCTCCTCACAAGTACCATTTTTACCTTTTTACACCCACTTGGGTTTCTCTTTTATGAGTTACAATGTAATACCATGGATAAGACTAGGCTCTCATACAATCTACATATTATTTCAAACATTTTTACCAAATCGAGTGTTATTTCTAGAATTTTAATAAATGGTTATAAGTTTGTGATCTCATATTCTCAACCTCAATTTTTATTCCATTTATAGATAAAACTTGCACAACAAACTATGTTATCATGTTTCCCTACACTTACATATATTCTTATGATAAGGAATCATACTTGTCACTATATCTATTATCACATTTTTGTGATTTTAAGTAATTCAAAAAAATTCATGTTCATTTCCCCTTGATTTCCCTTCCTTTCATTCCACTTTAGATTAAAACAAGGTTGAAGAGAAGATAGCACTTTTATTTCACATGAATAAACAAGACTCTTGGACACCATACTTTCTAAGTCCTCTTTCTTAGATATGAAGTTTAAAGTTTTCAAATGATAGCCATTTTTATCACCCATGTTTGGTTCTCTAAATCCATATCGAGGAGAAATATAAAAATACATAAAAATTTAAAATCTAACTCATTTAAAACAAAAAGCAATGATCAAAATGCAATATAAAAATAAAAAAATCAACATCACACCAAAATACATGATTCATAACACATATTCTATCTCTAATTGAAGCTCAAACTCCATGGTTGGCCTCATAATAGAGCCGAAGTCTATAGGGGTATGTTAGCATAGTAGATTGGGATAGGATAATTAAAAAATCTATAGTGATACCTACTTTCTCATGCAAGTACCTAGTCTTCATAGTAGACCAATTAATATTTAAGGGGTCTTGAGGAATGGGGAACACATTGTGGTAAGGTAGTTTCATTTTTATTTTCATCTATATATCCTTTATGGGATGATATTCATACTTAATTTCATGACCCAATATTTGTGTGGTTAGGATAATTTCTTCAGAGTCCTTAATGTCGAAAGTCCTCTTATTTCAACAAACCTAATTCTAAGTGTCTTGACTTTGATAAAGATTTTCTTTACCTTTATTTTTACTTCATTTACCCCACCACCCATTTCATTCCCTCCCTTCAAAGGAAATTTTTATTATAAATCTATTTCCCCACTTCTATATTCCCTCTTCTTCACATTTTCAATACATGTTAGCACTACTTTTTTTTGGTTTTATCTATTTTTAGAGCAAAATAGTATGTTTGAGTGACTATGGATTATTTTATTTACACCATTAATTTAAATTTATATAATTGTCTTGGTTTTATTTTTAAAAAATTATCATTTATTTTTTTATATACAATTGCATCCATTTATATATTTTCATTCTTTTTTAGACAACTACATCTATTTTTATTTTTCATACCTTTTTTATATTGTTGAGTGAGGTTGGATTTTTACTTCTCACTCACTAATTTTTTTTACCTTTCATGTACTTTTTCCATTGATGATTGATTAATAATTTTTACATCTCACTCATCAATGTTTTTTTACCATTTATTTACCATCTTTGATTAAGGATTGTTACTTCTTTCACATTGATGCTAGACTTTCATTTTTCTTGTATCCTTAGTTTGATCTGGTTTGTTACCTTTCTTACTTAAGGTATACTTGTTTGATTTTATTGATAATTTATTAGCCTTGGATTTTTAGTTACTTTATTTACTTTTAAAAAAAATTGGCTTGGTCATTTGGTCCTAACTTAGCATTTAACACCCTAGCTTACCAAATTTACAAGTATATCATGCATACACATTTCATTTATATTGACTTTCCTATATTTGTTTTTTTTTTTTATCTTTAATTTTTGTATCCTTAGTGTTTTTTCAAAGCAATCTTTATGCCCTTCATGATCATAATTATAAACACACAAAAAAGCCATCTAGTGATAAAGGTAAGTCAAAGTGCACATACATTACTTATTTATTTTAGTTATTTCCTTTTAACCATTTACTTTTAGTTATTTTATGCTTTATAATACTAATTTAATTACCTAAACATTATGTGTTACTATATTATTTTCCCAAAGCACCATCCCATGTTACAATTTCATGACACATGATGAGCTTTGAGTGGGGCATATGTATACACCTAATATTTTTAAACTTTATCAATTATTGATGTTTTTTATCTTAAAAGATCATGTTATGTCTTAATCTCTCTAATTTCATGCCTTTAAGGGTACACCAATAAATGGATGGGTAGACCGTTAGTGCTTTACAATATTTTTGTTCCCTATACCACCACTTAAAACTAGCATAAACCTCTCATATACATTTCACTAAGATTTGACACCTCTCTTACACACTCTTCCAAGAAATTAATTACCTCAAATAACCCCTACCTAATCCAAAACCTATTTTTATCATTTAACATATAAAGTCATCCTGAGCCAACCTTATTCTTAAAATATAAAGCACATTACAGGATTAGGTCAGCCTCAACTGACCTAGTTTGGAACCTCATTTCTTTATTTATTAAATAACATGGTTGATTAAGATAACTATGTTGGATAAAACTTTGAAAGATTTTAAGTTTATATCTATATATATAAACACATCATTTTTGCCATTTCATTGAGAGAGATAGTGATAACCATTTATTTATGCATCTGCTTATCCACCATTTTACTTGAGGAGTTATTGCTTAGGGTTTCATACTACACTTTTAGATAAGAATATTGTCTTGTGGGATAATTATTTTGAATGTATATGAGAATTCATGTATCCTATAACTGACCTATCTTTGTTATCCTTACAAACCACATTTACCTCTTATAAAGCACCTTGGCCAAGGGACAGACTGAGGCTCAATGGGTTTGTCTTTAATGTAAGTAATCCTAACTCTTTCTCTTCTTTATTAAAGTAGGCATCTTTACATTTATTATCTTATGAATATATTTCTCTCTCCATGCATTAGTATTACCTCTACATTGACTTGAGTTGATTTATTATATTCATGTTTACTTTTATATTTATCACCCCCATTTTGTGTCACATGATTTGGTGAGCACTAGGTTAGATTTGTGTGTATTTATTTTTAATATAAAACATATGATATAGATAGGGTTATTGTATGTTATTTCTTGAATATAGGATTTGGAACCCTCTCTAGTGATATTGTGTGATAAGAGACCCCTTAGTTAGGTCTAGTGGATTCATATTGGTCATGACCCTGATTATCCAAATGTACCAACAAGTGGAAGGGATAGTGTGATTTATTTTCTCTGAGATAGGATTTATTTGTATATTATCTTCACTTTCTATTGTATACAAGATCCATCCATTAAAAATGGTGATACAATGGGGATATTATAGTTTTTGACCATAAGAAAAGAGATTTTTCCTTCCAAAGTGACAAAGAAAAAGAGGGATTTGAAATTACATGGAAATGTAATTCAAATTGAAAAAATGAAACCTAAAGAAGGGAAACACTATGAAATATGGTAACCATGTCACTAAATAATCCATACCAACCTAAAAATTTTCTAGAAAAAACAATGATATGAGGAATAATCCAAAAAGAGGGGGAATACCAAAAGATACTGAAGAATCACAAAAAATAAGGCCAGCTAAAATATGCTAGAAATATAAAAAATAAACTTGAATGTGCAACTAAGATCCATAAGAGAAATAAATTCTAACTTTAAATCATCCCAAAAGAGTTGTAAAATAAATGTTGAAAAATGAAACCCAAAGGTGATGAAACCTGAAGGTGTTATCAAACATCCACAATGAAAAATAAGGTTGACTATAAATTATCCCAAAAGAGGGGGAAGATAAAAAGATACCAATGAGCCTAAAAGAAAATAATGGTTGAATGAAAGGCATGATAAAAAATTGTAAAGTAAAGAATATGTTAAAAATAAAGAGAGAGAAAATAAATATCATGGTATAAGCAAGATACAGAGAATGAGCATTACACATGCTAATAATATGAGATCAAGTTGTATAATAAAATATGAATTAAAATAATTATCTCCTCAAAATGACATGAATTATATCTATACACATCATCAATAATTTATCAATATCTAACTCATACCATAGTCTCTCTCATATTTTCTAAGAGTTATGCAAGAACTACCTTGTAGATAACCTCTAAGGAAAATATAGGTGTATTAGGAAGAGGAGAATGTGGAGCTATTTGATGAGAATAATATATGCAATTAATATGAGATTCTAATTGAGAAGGAATGAACACAATCCTATAGTCTAAGAGGTAGGTTTTACTCTAGGGGAGACTGTTCATCAATCCTAGATGAGCTATGTGAACATTGTTGAGGATCTTGAAGCGTGAGCCTCAAAAATATTTGAAATACTACTGAAAAGATCTACATTTATTTGTACAAATTTTTGAACACTCATGCCAAAGATAATACACCTCCCCATTTTTGTGGATATAAGTTGTAATATTCAAAGGTGGCATGTTTGGTTGAAGAGGAAAATTAACTACCTCAAGACAAATTACATTTAGATAATATCAAGTTCTTGATAGGTAGTCAATCAATGTGTACATATTTCATTACTTGGGATGTAACAATACATAATGCATGGGGCCTAACATTGAGAAAAATATAAATTTACATTGGAAATACTAAACTTCAAATATTTAATTTTATACATTCTCAAAATTCCATTCCTTGAAAGACATTTGATTCTATCCTCCTTTCTTTATAGAAAGATATGCAATAATGCAAAATAATGCATATGTTAAGGTCAGGGGAAAAAAGAAAAAAATCTTGAATTACATGTCATAAATTAATTTACCTTGATTACTTCAATTTTTTATTGCTATCATACTCCTCTTATAATCAAAAAAATGGATCAATAGGATCATCCAATTTAGTTAGTAAGACAATCAACTATCAAATAGAGGTTGTCAACAACACACCAAGTCCTATCTATTGTAGTGGCTTAAATAATACATGTTTATCATTAATATTACAATTTTATTACATATTTTGGTTCCTCTAAAAAAATTATTCAAGTTTAAAAATAAATGGCATGTGATTTTGAGTTTGTATACAAAAGTTATGGCCTCCAAAATTTAGAGTAATTCACATGGTTTTCAAACTATCAATTTAAGTAGGTGGTGACTATGTAATTACTTAAAACATTTTTCAACTTTAATTAGAAGTTACATATCTATTATGGTGGTTTTTCAACCTTAATTGGAGGTTTCATAACCATCCTAGCAATTCTAAAACTATTGTGACATTTTTCACTACATAATGTGGTGGTTTTACCCATAACAAACCCACAAGAAGTTTAAAGGATAGATAAGGGTTTGGGAAGAAGTATTGTTTATTTATGACCCTATTAGGGTTAAATGTAATTCATTAATTTTTTTTATTAATTCAAGTTCATTAATTTTCATTGATTGTTTAAAAATAGAATTGTATTGAGATTTGCAGTTGATGGCAAAGGAAGCACAATGAGTGAATGGGAGCTCCATGAAGTTTAGTGAGGGAAACAAAGGGCATCCAAATAAGGTATGGAAAGAAAAAATATTCCATTATTTTATTCATATGTAACATAAGTGGCCATGTAGCACCATATTTATGGTATACATATCATGTTATTTTTGTGAAATTAATAACCATTATGTGGCCATGTGTTGGAAGAGAAAATCTATCCAAAATAGTCATATCAAGAGAAAGGATTCAATTTATAAAGAGCACTCACCAAATTAAAATATGAGAAGGGGAAAATGGGCATGTTGTCTAATATAATAACAAAAATTCATTGAATTCATTAAAACATGAATGGGAACTAGCATGTAAACTATTGTAAGCTTCACCCATAACATCAATTTAAAAAATTACAAGGAACATTCCAAGAGGAAAGAGGCATCTACAAACAAGAGGGAATATTTTCAAGAACCTTAAAGAAAAGAGGTAGTAAAATGAGAATCCCACCTAAGGAATAATCAATGAAGAGGGAGATACCCCTAGAGGAGAAACCATAACCCTTTACAAGACCTAAACATGATAAGAGATCAGTCCTTATAAGGATAATTAAAAATCTCAAATTTTGATTTGCATCTACATGAAGAACTATCCAAGGTGGAAACCATCAAGAGAGAGAAATCCATAGAGGATTCCTCATCACCATTTTAAGTGAATAATGGTAATATTTTATTATTCATTTCATGGATATATTATTTGCACCACTAATATATTGGTTAGTATGCCTATTTTGGTGTTGGTATGCACATGATAACCTTAAATAGTTATAGCAAGTTTATAGCATGATTTTGAGTTATGGCATACACATGGAATAAGTTTGAAATAGGTTCTCCAAAATACATTTTTGTATGATATCACTTGGTATGGCATGTTTTTTTAATATTTTTTCATGTTCGTGATCCCAAGGGCTCTTCTGTGGAGGGAGAATATGTTGATAATCTAATGAGATTATATAATTATTTATTACATGAAATTTAATGGAAAAGATCTGAATACATGGAGAAATATTTATCACATAATATATTACTCTCTCTATATAATTTCATACAAACATTACAAATGTTAAGGATTAGTGTTTACATTGGTATTTATCGTAGGGTTAATTACTATGTACTGTATGATAAGTTTGGTGATTATTAGTTAGATTTTTATATTGTTTGTTATGTTTTAGAGCCTATTTTTGTAGAAACCTAAATATCTTTTAGTGTCAAAATTCATCTAAATCATTTAATCATTCTTCTTAAATTAATAAATAACATGTCCTCATAAAATCAAATAATTGATTAATTCAAACATTTTTTGAATAATTCAATTATGAACCTTTTAATCTTTATTTTAATTATTTAATTCTATATTTTCCACCTATCCAAACCTCTCCCACATTTCTCTCCCTCATCCCAACCAAATACATGAAATTCTCCACCTCTTGTGACTCCTCCCTTGAGTTGTCAAGTGATTTGACAAAGTCTTGTTGACTCAACTAAGCAACCCATCTTTTTCCTCCACCAGTTTGAAATGGTCTTCATCCTATGGATAAGGACTCATCCTCAACAATTGATCATTTGGAACATTGAAAAAGTCCAAATGATCCTCCATTATTGGATCCTTTTTTAGGCTTCTATAAATAAGCTTGTACATCCCCATTTTTAACAATGAGAATCCTTTGTCAATCACAATCATCCCTTTTGAGATCACATATTTGAAAAATCAAAATCAATCACATAATATTGAGATATCACAAGCATACTTACAATCATAATCATATCTTGCATCTAAAATGAATCAAAACAAATTGAAATCACCTTTTTGCATTAAAACTCTACCTATTCTCCCTTTGCATTGGAGGAGTGAGCACCACATTCTTGATAGAACAAATCAGACTCAAATCATAATGGAGGATTTTTGTATCTCAACTACAAAGTTTGATTGTTGTTTTTTGCATTTGTTGCTCTAGATTTAGTTAGATTTATCTTAGATTAGTTTCTTTATCTTTACATATATTTAGTTCATATATTTTTGGCACCCCTGATGGGACTTACCCATGTCTTTTTAATCTTTTTATCTTCTTCTTTTGCATTTAGATAACTTTGCTTTTCTAGTTTTTGTTGTTTGTGCCTATCTTTTGCATTTGATTTCATCTCTTTTTGAGTTGGTATGGATTACAAGTTGTTGTCATAGACATTCTATTTGGTTGTGTGTTTTTCCTATGTAACAATGAATTTGGAGGCTTTAGTAGCAAGATTGTAGGACCAAACAATGAAACTGTGACATATTGCATGGAAATCATCATTTTTTGCAGTGAAACTACTTCTGCCTTATGCAAAATCACTACTAAGTTTCATGATTTTGATACTATGTTTAATAATTTCACTTCTATGTTTAATGATTTTGCTACTAACATATTTATTAATGATTTTTCTACTATGTTTAATAATTTCATTGCTGTGTTTAACAATTTCACTGTTGTATTTAATAATTTCGCTACTATGTTTAACAATTTTGCCACTGATTTCTTTAATTTCACCTTTTTATTACAATTTTTCCATTTTTTACAATTTCACCACTGTGTTTTACATTTTTTCTACTAATTTTTACATTTTTTCTACTAACTTTAACAAAAATGCCATTGAGTTCTACAATTTCACTTTTTATTACAATTTCACCATTTTCTAAAAATTTCACTTTTTCTTACAAAAATGCCACTAAATTTAACAAAAACACTACTAAATGTTACAAAAGCACTATTAGGTTTTGTGAGTAATGAATTTGTCAAAGTGAGTAGTCAAATCATTTTCATTTTGAGTGGTCATTTTTTGGAGGCCATGACTTTTGAGTTGGGACTCCGTTTTAGATCTCATTTTTTTCAAAATGAAGGTATCGAAATGATGAATGCAATAATTTAAAAATATTAACTTTTTATAGTTCAAATAATTAAAAAAATCAAATTTTTATCAAACTTTCTTTTTTTTGTTTGGTTTTATGTTTCTGACTAACTAATAGTTTCGCCTTTCTCTCTAACTGTGTATCTATGAGATCTGTCTAAAAAAGTTGTTTATTATTTGTTTTTTATTGGTTTTCTCTAACTTTTGTGCATATTTATTTGAAGACAAGGCAATTTAAACTTTATAACTACTTTTTATATGATGTTGGCCAAAGATAATTGCAAAAATCAAATAATCTAATCAAATATTTCATTTATTTTCACTAACATTTTTCATTTTTAGTCTTTTACACTCTTAGTAATTAAGTCACACTTGAATTTATTTGGAGAAAATTTAATTTTTATTTTAATCTTTTTATTTGGTTTCAATATTGAATGTGATCTTTCCTTGGTGTCACATTAGTGACAACACTTGGAAATCAAAAATAATCTTGTAATTTATCTATTACCTAGTTGACCTTGTGTATGTTCTTTCCTTGGCATCACATTAGTGATGATACTTAGAAATAAGAAACAAGTGTCAACTCTTTATTTTTCTTTTCTTAGGGGTTCTATCGACCATGGACCCCATTTACCAATGGGGTATATAAATCAAAAATCATCTATTTTAATTACGTAAGTGGTTGTGTGTTTTAAGCATATCATGATGTGAGGGGATTTCATGCTCCAATACCCAAGGTTTCAATCGCTGAATTGAGATCTGATATTGTTGATTGTCAACACATTGAGACCCCCACAACAATGTTAGGCACTTTTGGATAAGACCTAATATTGTGTGTCCACTCTATCAATTTTTTTCATGGTTTTATTCCCCCTAGATAAACTCATATATACCTTAATCTTAGGATCACCTTTTTGTTGTTTAACTTTGGTACATCAGTTAGTGGTTAGCACTAAGAATTTACTTTCCCCATACCCTCAAAACTAAATTCAATGGGCCATGTACATGGTAGGATCCTCCATGTTTAATACCTTGGAACATTAATCTGTATTTAAGAGCATGGATGAGTGAGTGACAATGGAAATCCCAATAGTTTTTTACCACCTTATTACCTAATTTTCACCCCTTTTATGCAATTACTTGTCAATTTAGAATAGAACTTGTTTATTATTTCCTTGTTATTTACCATGTGCTATAAAATAAGTTTTTCAAACAAATTATTTTGAGTTTAAATTATATCCTAAAAATCATAAATTTCTCTCTAAAAGCTCAAAAGCATTTAGTTAGCAATCAAAATTGTAGTCACTTTGGTACTTTGCTTTACTAGAGTCTAATTTCAAGTATTTTTCATTATTAATTCAAGTATTTCCTTATTAGTGTCATCCATTTTAAGAAGAATGGCTATGTGGAATAATCCCTTGACCAATTTCATCTAGAATCCAAATCCAAATAATCCTTGTTTTAATCTAGGGTTTCATCCAACCAATTTTGATTCAAACACATATTTGAATTAATATCAAGCCAATCACCAAGTCAATCCAAATCTGAGTTTGAATATGTATTCATCGTCATCCATCCATCTATCAAATCCAAACTTGAATATTCATTAAAGTTTTCCAAATCAACCTTTATATAGTAATCAAAATCAATCATTTGATTTTACATTTAGTTCAACCCAAACTTCATCAATTCATCTAGTTCTAACTTTAGCACCAATCTAAATCAAAATTTTGATTCACCTTTACCACCACTTTAAAATTTATATTTCAACCAAAATCCATTCATAAATTAAACCCAAAATCAATCAAATATAACTAAATTCCATCCAAATCAATCTTTCAACTCATATGCCCATCAAAACCAACCTTTCTATAGTCATCAAAATTAATCATTTGATTTTTCATCCAACCCATTCCCAAACTTGAAACAAACTACATCAAATTCACATTTATTCACAAACCCAATGGATTCAAGTTCATCAACCTTCACAAATCCATCCTTCCAAAATCAAGATACCTCTCTAGCTAGGGAATCCCAAAACATTCCACATCAACATCACCTTACCACTAGTGAGCCTATTTTACAAAATCAACTGAGTCTCCCCTCCACTAGTTATAGCCTTGATTATAACTTACCCTATCACACTAACAAAGGAAATCCAATTTTATCACCCCTATCATCTAATAGAATTCCATCCCCAAAGCTATAATAACTTCAAAACTAGTACCGTACCTATTAAGAAAAACATCACTCCTTTACAAGAACCTTATGATGTATTCTATAAAAAATTGGTTGTTGAAAACTTAGTCATATATCCAAACACCAAATACTTTTAGCTAAATGTCCCAAAACCTAAGTGGTATAGACCTAGTGAATATTGTGATTATCATAAAATTAAATGTCATCCTATAAACCATTGTATGAGACTAAATAATTATATCCAAGATCTGATTGATAAAGGGTACATCAAGGTAGAGCCAAGTATATCCACATCTAAAAATCATAGCTTGGGGACATGCCAAGATGTCTTTCCTAAGCTTATTCAAGCCATACCACTTCCAAGTCAAGGTCATAACCTTCCATCCACTTCTCAAGATCCCATTGTTGACACATCCATTTTCAACCAATCCATATCCGATCAACTTGCCTTTGAAAACCATGTTTTACCATCCATTTTTTATGAACAGCCTATCTTTGGCCAAAACTGTATTTTTGATCAAGATCCTATCTTTGATCAAGATACCATTTTTGATAAAGATCTCATTTCTGACCAAGATAATATCTTGGATAAAACCTCTTTTAACCAACATAGCCTTTTACCTATTATCCAAACACCCAAATCGTTATCACCTATTGAATCTTCCATCATCCCATAACATGCACCTTAAGTGATAAAGGTACTTATAGATAAAATGATCCATGAGAAAGGAATTATTGAACTCATCCATTTTGAAGTAAATGCTAAATTTCATAGCATCAGCTACAAATCATTTGAAAGTCAATGTAAAGATGATAGTGATAATTTTTTTGTTTCTAAGGTAACTTCATCCATAATGAAAATAGGATCCATTCATAGTCTCTACAAGAACCTTTCTACCATCATTCCTTTCATTAGCATCACTATTGCTTCATTCCATGTTAAAATACAATATCCTACACCTTTTTATCGGGACCAATGATCTTACTTACAATTAACTTCCTTCCATGATGATAAAATAATTGTAGACTTCCTAGTTGGTCTCCTACCAGAAGATCATCAAGAAACATCTAAAAATTTTGAAAAATAACAAGTGCACCTCAATCAAAATAAATCCTATAATACAAGTCTAAAATCCACACCCCATAGTTAAAAGGTCTTTGAGGCACTATCGAATGATCAAAATAAAAATTACAATCAAAGTCCAAATCAAAATATTAAAAAACATAAAATATGAGTCCCTTAGTACAATCCTCTTTGAGGTGCTATTGGACAATCCAAATCTAAATTCCAATCACAACAATAAAAAATAGTACCTTGGTGAAAACCTTTATATGACACCAATGGAAAAGAAAATAAATATATCCTTTGTATCAGCATAGTCATAGGATATATCCCCATCATAATTTGAAGATATCATTGAAAAAGCATTGAATTCTCAAATAATCCAACTTGTAGTTACTCCCAATCTTGTTAAATGTGAGATTGTTGGTCCTATTCACCCTTTATATCATGACCCATATACACATCCCCATTAAAATTCCATCCATCCAAATCCTTCATTAACTCAGCATGCATCCTTCATTCAACATACTTTCCACTTCACCCTGTCTGACAACATTGTCTATCGTAGGGGCTATGACTATATCTTGATAAATTCTTAAGAAGTCAACTTAGAAATCAATAAAGTTACTGAAGACATATCTGGAGTGCATACATGAAATATCAATAGTGGTAATCATAAATGCATCTCAAACCTTTTTATAATTGAGATGCTAAAAATAAAAATAAAAAGAGCAAAGCAAATAGAAAATAAAAAATCAGAAAAGAGAAAGAGAAATAACTTCATCCACATGTGAAAACCATTTCTATGGCATATTATAAAATTACCATGATGAAAACCAATTTTTGGCATCATGCATAAAATAATCACTTGTCTACAAGTACCCTACACTTAGGGGCAAGCTCATTCCATTTCAATGTTGTGCATTCTGAATCATCCCTCTATCCTTACCCATCCTACAACATTGATTATCCCATCCTTTTACCCTAAACCCATCTATGTTTACTTATCCTAAGTTATCCTAAAGCATACTTATCCATGTTACACCTATCCAATCCATCTTAAAATCCTCCTTGCCATCATAAAACCATCTTTCTTCCCATTTTGGCCTTGATAAAGAAGTTGAAATATCTTGAGACATGTTCTTAGAAACATATTGGTGTATCTTTGCAATGCTATTTTGATGAATAGACACTTGGTTCTTACCTCATGTGTTCTCTAGAGTTTATCATCTTAATTCCAATCTATTCCTATTCATCCATACTTCATATATAATGTATTCCTTCCATCCCCTACCACTCACTCTTAGGTGTTAGAATATGTTTTTCCCTTTCTTGGTCTTCCTTGTATATAAACATTACAAAATACAAAAAAATAAAATCCAAAAAACAATCAAAAAATCACCTATCCTTAGTTATGTACCCCAGTCATGCCCTATAGGGATTACTCATTGGATAGTTTATCATTGTCAAAAAATTTCATATGCCAAAGGGTTCTACTCTAGCCAAGGATATCCAAAAAAAATCATTTGATTACTTGTTTTAGTCATTTTCTTACTTATTTTAGTCATTTGCTTACCTATATGTATAGTCATTTACATTATTTTACATCATGGTTATTTACTTGCTTTCGTAATGTTTGTTTACTTTTGTTTTGTTTTACTTACATCATTTTCATTGTTGTAAACATTTCTTTTTATCTTATCTTTATTGTTGTTTCTTATGTATAGATCACTATGTGCATTACTAATGGTGTTATTATGATCTTCCATATCATGATGCACTAAGTTTTGTCCTTTTGAATCTATTAGTCCTTATGCATATTACATGATAGTCAACATATTTTTTATATACCATTGGTGCATATTATCATATGTAATATCAAAAATCAAGTTGCTCAACTCTTACTCAGTTGGAATTATTATTAGAAATCCAATGCAAAGAACAAACTAAATAAAAGGCAGTTATCATACCATCTCACATCAAGCATATGTGTGTCATCTCTTTCTTTCATTCATTATTATCTCATCCATGTTTTCTAATCATTTGATCCATCATCATTAATCCATGTAGTCACTTCATTTATTTCTTAATGTCTGCATATTAATCATCCACAATAATTTCCTAATCTTTCCATTCAATCTCCCACACTTGTCAAATGGGACAAACAAAATCACATTTTCCATATTTTCTCCATCATCCACTCATAATTTTCAATAATTAACTTAATTATAGCATCCATGGGTCAATATTACATTACATCATCACTTCTCTTCCCATTTTTGGGAGAACTACATATGTTCTAATATCCACTCATAGACATTGTCTACATGGATTATGTAGGCAGTTCTTAGAGACATGGGGTCTCTAGAGTTAGCTCAGCCACCACCTTTACCATCATCCATCATCCATTTCATCCACATTTTCTACTGTCATCTCATCAAATTGCAATATCTCCTTATCAATTCTTGCAAATATCAATTTTGTAAATCTTGATCACAAATCAGACAATCTATATTTTTCATTTTCTATCTTATGGCTTACCATTTTTGGTATATATCATTCACACATCCGATTTTGACCCCTGAATCTAAGCACAATCCAAGCATGCAGTCTAAAATGTGAGAAATGTACTTTTTCCAATATCTTCTCTAGCATTTAATAGCTAGGGGCAAATAGTTTTACATGTACCCTCTACAATTTTACAAACCTTCTTATTGAGACAAGTATTTGTATTATTGATTAAGTTTTCTTATTTCCATCCTTTCATAATTCTGATTCTTCATCCATTTTCAAATTTCCAAAACCATTAAATCAATTTATTTCAAGATTGTTTTCAAACTCTTACAATCATTTATCAGCTTAAAAACTACAATCATTTGCAAATTCAATATATTTTTTCTATTTATAGATCCATAATTTATTATTAATAGGATATATCATTCCTACACCTTCTCAATTGAACCTTGAGTCATTATCAAACAACAATAAGCATGCAATCTCTGAGTGGTTAAATTTTTTATTTTCAAATCCATACTCTAGTTTCGATTAGCTAGGGGCAAATATTTTACGTTACCAACATTTTACAAATTTGACATCAATCTTGAAATAACTTGATTTTTCATTCATCTATTTAAATATTTCCTCTTTTCATCAATTTTGAGTGTTTTTTCATTTCTTACGTAAACCTTTGAGGAGGCATCATCACACTCAGTTTCATTCATTTGGGGTAAATTTTTGCTTTTCTCTATCGTCGACACTCTACTTCTTTTATTCTTTGAAATAGTATTGCTTCGTAACACCATTTCAAATAGGGGTAAATGTAGACACCTAAATTTCATTTAGTGTCAAAATACACCTAAATTATTTAATTATTCTTCTTAAATTAATAAATAATATTTCCTCTTAAAATTAAATAATTGATTAATTCAAACATTTTTTGAATAAGTCAATTATGCACCTTTTAATCTTTATTTTAATTATTTAATTCTAGATTTTCCACCTATTCAAACCTCTCCCAAATTTTTCTCCCTCATACCAACCAAAAACATGAAAATATCTACCTCTTGTGACTCATCCCCTATGTTATCAAGCCATTTGACAAAGTCTTGTTGAGTCAACTAACCAACCCCTCTTTTTCCTCCACCAGTTTGAAATGGTCACCATCCTCATGTATGAGGAATCATCCTCAACCATTAATCATTTGGAACATTTAAAAATTCCAAATGATCCTCCACCATTGGATCCTTTTCTATGATTCTATATATAATCTTGCACATCTCTATTTTCAACAATGAAAATCCTTTGTCAATCACAATCATCCCTTTTGAAATCACAAATTTGAGACATTACAATCAATCACAAAATCTTGAGAGATAAAAAGCATACTTGTAATCATAATCATATATTTCATCCAAAGTGAATCAAATTAAATTAAAGTCACTCGTTTTCACCAAAATACTACCCATTCTCCCTTTTTATTGGAGGAGTGAGCACTGCATTCTTGATAGAGCAAATCAAACTCAAATCACAATGGAAGATTCTTGTATCTCAACTATAAAGTTTGATTATTGTTTAATACATTTTTTTATCTAGCTTCAATTGAATTTAGCTTAGATTAGTTCATTTATCTTCATGTATATTTAGTTCATACAATTTCCACATTACAATATATTTCAAATATTATACATTTAAAATGTATTTGTAAACTCTTAATGTATTCTCGTTCAAGATCCCCTTTTTTCCAAGAGTATAGATGTGTGGCTTATCTATATTTTTATATGTGTGGTGCCATCACCCATGATTAATGGGAAACCATTATGGGTTGACTTGGCCCATTTTTTTGGTACCCATTATTCTATAAAACCACTATATCAATTACCTATTTATGTAATTATATATAAATGGACACATAGTAGGTAAAAATATATAGGAAGAACTAATTTTGAGAAGGTGAATAGAGAGTGTGAATTCAATTGAAAATTTAGGAGAGTTTGTTGAGTGTAGTTCTAAATAATATTTGTACATTGTAATTGTGAGAAGATTGATCTAAGAGTGGATTGTAATCTTGTTGGCTTGTAATAAGATCTAAGCAAGTATTTCTTGGTGGATGTATCCCAAATTGGGTGAGCCATGTTAAATTATATCTTCTTGTTTTGCATTTTAATTTTTTTCTTTATGTATCTCTATTCATGTCTCTTCTTATTATAATTTTGTGAAATTATTTTGCATTAATTTATATTTTATTTCTAACAACTAGTATCAGAGCTTCAAGTTGTATTTTCTAAAGTGTTGAATCATAGGAAGGGTTATTAATTTAAATGGGAGCTATAGATGATGATAGTAGATCAAAGGTTGAAATTTTCAATAGGAAAAACTTTGGTCTATGGAAGATGTCAACGAAATATTACCTCTATTAGAAGGACCTCCATGCTCTATTGGGAGGAAAAGTAAAAAAACCATCGAGTACATCAGATGAGGCTTAGGAGTTACTTGAAAAGAAAGAAATTGGGGCCATTTGGTTATGCATTATATCTTCAGTTGCATTTAATATATCACAGGAGAAGATCATGGAATATCTCATGAACATGTTAGATAATTTATATGAGAAACTCTCTACTTCTAATAAAATATTTTTAATGAAAAAGTTATTTAATATGAAGATGTATGAAAAAGGTTCAGTGGTTGATCATTTAAATGAATTTAATATAGTTTTGATTATGTTAAAATCTATAAAAATTGAATTTGATGATGAAGTCAGGGATCTAATTATTTTTTGTTCCTTACCAGTGAGTTGGAATAGCCTAGTAATGGTTATGAGCAACTCAATCTCTAACAATGCCAAGTTGAAGTTTGAGGATGTCATAAGAGTAATCTTTAACAAGGAAATGTAATAAAAAAGATCTGAAGAAACTTATACTTTAGGTTATGCTATGGTGGTGGAGAGTAGAGGGAGATAAAATTATATAGGAAAAAGAAAGCATGAAAATTCAAATGGTCATAGAAGGTAAAAATAAAAGAGCAAGATGGCATGTTGGCATTGTGGAAAGATTGGGCATGTGAAGAAGGATTATTGGGCTCTTTAGAATAAGAATAATAATTAAGAAGACACCGAGGAGATGAATTTGGTAGAAGTTAATGTTTGTCAGTATGCATTAATTCTCTCCATAGATAATATTGTCAAGTCTTGGGTTTTAGATTTAGGGGCTTCTTTTCATGTTACACCACATAGGCATTATTTTATTGATTATATCAAAGGGGATTTTGGACATGTTTATATTGGTGATGATGAGCCTTGAAGAATTGTAGGAAAATTATGTTCTTTAGTTCAAGATGAAAAATGGGAACACTTGGATACTAAAGGATGTCAGGTATGTGCCCAAGTTGAGATGGAATTAGGTATCCATAGGGAAGCTAAGAAGTGAAGGTTATATGGTGATTTTTATAGTATATTCTTAGAAGGTGACCAAGGGTGCTCTTGTGGTATCAATATGTAAGAAGTTTGGTACCTTATATTTATTAATTAGAGATGATAATTATAATTTAGTTGATGCAGATGCAACTGTGTTGCTATAGTCTCAGTCACATGAGTCAAAAGGGCATGCAAATTTTGAAGGATATATTGCCCAAATTGAAAGGGTTTGAATTATATTTTTGTGAAGACTGTTTGTAAAAAAAATAAAAAAGGGTAAAGTTTCTCAAGGTTAGATCTATGAGGAAGGAGAATAATTTAGAGATGGTTCATTCATATGTATGGGGGATGGCTCGTGTATATTCTATTGGTGGCTTATCTTATTATGTCACTTGTATTGATACTTGTATATGTGTGGTGTCATCACCCATGATTAATGGGGAATTGTTATGGGTTGACTTGGTCCATGGTTTTTGTACCCATTGTTTTATAAAACCACTATGTCAATTACCTATTGATGTAATTATATATAGATGTACATATAGTAGGTAAAAATATACAGGAAGAACTAAGTTTGAGAAGGTGAATATAGTGTGTGAATTCAAGTGGAAATTTAGGAGAGTTTTTTTAGCATGGTTCTAAACAATATTTGTGCATTGTAATTGTAAGAAGACTTATCTAAGAGTGGATTGTAATTTTGTTGGCTTATAATAAGATATAAGAAAGTGTTTCTTGGTGCATGTAGCACATATTGGGTAAACCATGTTAAATTTTATCTTCTTTTTATGCACTTTAATTTTTGTTCTTTATGTATCTATGTTCATATCTCTTGTTATTATGATTCTATGAAATTATTCCACATTAATTTTTATTTTATTCCTAACAATTGGTGTCAGAGCTTCAGGTTTGTATTTGTTAAAGTTTTGAATCATAGGAAGGGTTATTAGTTTAAGTGGGAGGTATGGATAATGATATTATATCAAAGGTTGAAATTTTCAACTGGCATAACTTTGGTCTATGGAAGATGCAGATAGAGGACTACCTCTATCAGAAGGACCTCCATACTCCACTAGAAGGAAAATTAAATAAACTAGTGAGTAGGTCAGATGAGGCTTGGGAGCTACTTGATAGGAAATCACTTGGGTCCATTTGGTTATGAATTAAATATTCATTCATATTTAATATATCATAAGATAATACCATAAAATATCTCATGAATGCATTAGGAAAGTTATATGAGAAACCCTCTACTTCTAATAAAATATTTTTAATAAAAAATTTATTTAATATGAAGATGTTTGAAAAAGGTTGAGTGGTTGATCATTTGAATAAATTTAATATGGTTGTGAGTATGTTGAAATTTTTAAAATTTGAATTTGATGATGAAGTTAGGTCTCTACTTATTTTTTGTTCCTTACCAGAGAGTTGGAACAACCTAGTAATGGTTGTGAGCAACTCAGTCTTTAACAATGCCAAGTTAAAGTTTGAGGATGTCATAGGAGTAATCCTTAGCAAGGAAATACAATGGAAAATATTTGAGGAAACATTTACTTTAGGTGATGCTTTGGCAGTGGAGAGTAGAGGGAAATAGAAGTATATAAAAAAAGAAAGCATGGAAATTCAAATGGTCATAGAAGGTCAAAATCAAAGAGTAGGATGGCATGTTGGCACTATGGAAAGATGGGGCCTACAAAGAAGGATTGTTGGGATATTTAGAACAAGAATAAAAATTAGGAAGACACCAAGGAGGTGAATGTAGTAGTAGGTAATGTTTGTTAGGATGAATTAATTCTCTCCAAAGATAATATTGTCGAACCTTGGGTTTTAGATTCAAGGGATTTTTTTCATGCTACACCACATAGATATTATTTTATTGATTATGTTCAAGGGGATTTTGGACATGTTTATCTTAGTGATGATGAGCCTTAAATCATTGTAAGAAAAAATTGTGCTTCAATTCAAGATGCAACATGGGAACACTTGGATACTAAAAGATGTCAGGCATGTACCTAAGTCTAGATGGAATTTGGTATCTATGGGGAAGCTAGGTAGTGAAGGTTATATGATGAATTTTACAGTAGATTCTTAGAAGGTGACCAAAGGTGATCTTGTGGTAGCAAGAAGTAAGAAGGTTGGTACCTTATATTTATCAAGTAGTGCTAACAATTGTAATTTATTTGCTATAGATGTAGATGCAACTTTGTGGCATTATAGTCTCGATCACATGAGCCAAAAAGGAATGCAAAATTTGAAGGATAGGTTGCCTAGATTGAAAGGGTTGGATATAGATTTTTTTGAAGACTATGTGTAGAGAAAATAGAAAAGGGTAAAGTTTCTCAAGGTTGGACCTACAAGGAAGGAAAATAAGTTAGATTTGGTTCATCCATATGTATGGCCGTCAGCTCAGGTAACTTCTATTGGTGGCTCATATTATTATGTCACTTTTATTGAGGATGAAAATAGGAAAGTTTGGGTGTATGGAATTAGGAGAAAATCTAATGTGTTTGATACATTTAAAATATGGAAAGTCTTGGTTGAGAATGAAATAGGTTTCAAGTTAAAATGTCTCAAGTAAGATAATGGTGGGAAATATGTAGTAATGAATTTTTTTATTACTATTATAGGAATGGAATTCATAGACAGAGGATAGTTTCAAAAATTCCAAAATAGAATGGAGTATTAGAAATTATGAAAAGGACTATTATGGAGTGTGTTAGTAACATGAGGTTGTATTTAGAAATACCCCTTTAGTTTTGGGTAGAAGTAGTAAATACATTTGTATATGTGATCAATAGAGGACCTTCATCTTCCTTGGATGGAGGCATAGCTAAGGAAGCTTGGTATAGTAAGAAGTTTGATTATTCCTTTCTTAGAGTATTTGGTTGTGAATCTTTTGTTCACATTGATAAATATGATAGGACCAAGTTAGAGTCTAAATCTAAAAAATGTACCTTTATTGGTTATGGTAAGGATAACTTTGGTTTTTGAATTTGGAGTCTTAAGGACAATTAAATATTTTGGTCTAGGGATTTGGTCTTTAATAAAAAAGTGATGTATAAGGAGTAGTTTCAAGATCAGAGAGAGGATTCTAGAAAAGAGTACATAGTGTTAGAGGACATTGTAGATGGCAAAGTGTCCAAGAAACTAGTCCAAGCACCTACTCCATAGGAATACAAAGCTCCTAAGGTGATAAGGTCTTATAAGGTAAGAAGGGAACCTAAATGTTTTTATCAATCTCTAAATTATTTATTACTCACTAACAATGGAGAGCTAGAGTGATTTGAAGAAGTAATGCAGGTAGATGTAAAGAAGAAGTGGGAATAATCAATGGATGAGGAGCATCAGTCTCTCATGGAAAATCAGACTTGGGATTTAGTATACCCACCTGAAGGTAAGAGAGAATTGCAAAACAAGTGGGTTTATATAATTAAAGAGGATTTTGGAGGCAAGAAAAGGATCAAGGCTTGGTTAGAGGTAAATGGGTTTACACAGAAGAAGGGAATTAATTTTGATGATATTTTTTCTCTAGTGGTGAAGATGACTTATATTAGGACTATTATTGGGATAGTGGCAACAGAAGACTTACACTTAGAGTAGTTGGATGTGAAGACTTCATTCCTTCATGGTGATTTAGAGGACTTATACATGGATCAACCACAGGGATATGAGGTCATAGAGAAGGAGAACATGGTGTGTAAATTGAACAAGAGCTTGTATGGCCTAAAACAAGCTCCATAATAGTGGTACAATAAATTTGATAGTTTTATGATGGAGCAGGGATACTACAGTTGTCATTTAGACCATTGCATATATATCAAGAAGTTTGATTATGGTAGTTACATTATCATGTTTTTGTATGTGGATGCCATGTTAGTTACAAGTAAGAGCATGTAGGAAATAAAAGGTACTAAAGGAAAAGCTTAGTAATTCCTTTGCTATGAAGGATTTGGTGGTAATAAAACAAATGCTTAGTATGAGAATAACTTGGGATAAGAAGGAATGAAGCTGAATTTATCTTAGGAAGAGTACATTAATAAGGTTTTGGATAGGTTTAGTATGCAAGATGTTAAACTATTTGGGACTCTTTTGGTGGGACATTTCAAGTTATCAACAAAGTAGTGTCCCAACATAGAGGAGGAGAGAACCTATATGCCTTATGTACCTTATTCATCAGCAGTTGGCATCTTGATGTATGACATGATGTGCACTAGGCTAGATATTACCCATGTAATGGGAGCAGTAAGTAGGTACATGATTAATCCAGGTAGATAGCTCTATAAGGTAGTAAAGTAGATCCTTCGATACTTAAGAGGGACCATGGAGATAGTTTTAAGTAATGGTAGATTGGACACCACTTTGCATGGTTATGTAGATTACGACATGGCTAGAAATTTAGATAGTAGGAGGATCATGACAAGATATGTATTTATTGTAGGTGACATAGTGGTGAGCTACATTTTATGACTATAGAAACTTATGGCTTTGTCAACCATAGAGGCTAAGTATATTGTTATCATAAAGGCAAGAAAAGAGATGATTTGGTTACATCAGTTGTTTAAGGAGTTGGGGATAGTGATAGTCAGAGTGTTATACACCTAGAAAAAAGCTTTGCCTTCCACTCTAGGACAAAGCATATACAGTTGAGGTACCATTTCATCATGATAACTTTGGAGGAAGATAATTTGAATTTGGATAAGATTTTATACCAATCATTATCCCATAGAAATGATGACCAAGGTGGTCATAAGGGAGAAATTGAAGCTATGTTCATCTTTAGTTGACCTTCACAGATAATAGTGAAGGTTTGAGAATCCTACTAAGAGGAAATTAGTCTCCAATTGGGATATTGTTATGTTATGGAGCCTATTTCCACATTACAATGTATTTTAAATATTGTACTTTAAAATATACTACACACTCTTAATGTATTCTCGTTCAAGATCCCCAATTTTTTGGGAGTATAGATACATGATTTATCTATACTTGTACATGTGTGGTTTCATCACCCATGATTAATGGGGAACCATTATGGGTTGACTTGGCTCATAGTTTTGGTACCCATTATTTTTTAAAACCACTATGTCAATTATCTATTGATATAATTATATATAGATGGACATACAGTAGGTAAAAATATACAAGAAGAATTGAGTTTGAGAAGGTGAACAAAGTGTGTAAATTCAAGTGCAAATTTAGGAGAGTTTTTTAAGCACAGCTCCAAAAAACATTTGTGTATTATAATTGTGAGAAGACTGATATGAAAGTGGATTACACTCTTTTTAGCTTGTAATAAGATTTGAGCAAGTTTTTCTTGGTGGATACATCCCACATTGGGTGAACCACATTAAATTATATCTTCTTATTGTTTATTTTAATTTATGTTCTTTATGTATCTCTATTTTTATCTCTTTTACAATTTTGTGAAATTAATCTACATTAATTTCTATTTTATTCCTAACATTGTTAGTTATATGAATATATTGTTGTAATAATATATTTCATATATAGTTTGGAGGTTATTTATTGATTGTTTATAGGGATCTTAGGGATCCCCATATATAACTTATACACTTCCTATATAAGCACTTTGTAATGTTTCATATGTAATGTTTTTGAAAGAAAGTGAACAATATTATTATGTTCAAATTTTTGTGTATTTAGTTTTCTCTGTACGTAAACTTTGATCAGAATTAATATCTGGTATCAGAGCAAGTATATAGCCCTGAGTAGTGTGGAGGGCCAAAACTATCTTGTTTTACCCTTATGTATGAAAGAAACTTTTCTATTGTTTTTGTATATTAGTTTTTTATGAAGTTTATTAATATTATTATAGCATAGAAGGACATTTTTTAAGGAGGCACTTTGGTTAAGCTGAGATTACAAAGGGAGAATGTGATGATTTAATGAGGATGATGATGTTTTGATAATCTTATATTATTTGCTATTAATGTCATTTAATGTCCCAAAGAAAATTATCTATTAAATCTAAATTATGTACACAAAATCCCTTATCACCATATTCATGCACCTACCAATATACATCTAGCATGATCCATTAGTGCATATTCAGCCCATGCTAAATTTATACATTGTTTTCTCAAATCCGTAGTCATTTTTTATTTTTTTAAATTTTGCATCATCTTAGCCTCAACATGAAGTACACAGCATGTGATTTCCAATCTGTAGATCCATATTTTAACTTATTCTTGACCTATATGAACCACGTAGTCATTTATATTCTATTATGATTGAATCTCACCTCACCATTAACCTTATATCTCGGTATTCTTCACTATGCACCTAGGCTCATCCACTCTTCCTCTCTATTTTTCCAATCAAACTCATCTTACGTTATAATTTAAGTTTAAGTATTATCCTATTAGGAAGATGGTTGTTAGAGATTTATTGAGTTATTCATGTATAAGAAATTGAATCTTTAGTTTAGTCTTAAGTTTGTTGGTGTGTCTATATTTTTTTATTATTTAATAGGTTTAGTTTATATTCTTTAGTTGGGTCATATAGCTAAAAAATATGATTAATAGATTTATAGTGGTTTTCAATTTTAAAATGAGTCATCCATTGTTTTAATGTGTCATCAAAAGTAGTATATTTTTAGTATAGAATTTTGATTAGTTTTCAAAGTTCATTTGTTAATATTATTGTCTTAGTAGTTTCCATAATTGAGTCAAGAGTAAAAATAATAAAGTCTAATTTAAGTCTTGTTCAAAAAGAGTTTTATATTTCTTTAATGTATGGGTCTATAATTTAGTTTTTGTGTCTCTATCAAAATACCAAAATGTCAAAGTGTTAAGAGTCAATTTTATGTCAAAAAATTATGTTGAGTCATTTTCAAAAATTTGTAAAATGGATGCATTATCAAGAGTACCTAACATCCTAGAAACTTTTTGAGCTTCATCAACATATCGACTAAATAAGTAGCAGACCTACTAGATGATGGAAAAAATTGAGGATGGAGGTTCTAGAGCCTCTCATTAGTCACCAAAGATGAGGCCCCAAATGATTTGGTGGCATATTTGTGTGGTGTGTTTTGTGCCAAATCAGCTAATGCTAAGGACAGTTTTTCAATGGCAGTGAAAATTATCTATGTTTTTTTTGTTTGGGTGGTAAAAAACATTGATAGAGGCTTCATAAGATGATAATGAGTATTTATTCCTCATCATATTTCATTTTCTAATATTGTGTGTGTTTTCATTCCCCTACTAGATTAGAGAAAATAAGAATGTATATATCATGGAATGTGGCAATAGTTGTATAAGAGGGTAGCTAGCTATAGAAATCCTATGACTGTAGAGATCTTCTAATTATCATACTTCTTTATGAAGATGATCAGCCTAGAAAATGTTCATTGTGTTCACATGGAGTAAATGTGGGATGCATTTTTCACATAGTATTGCTCATGTACATCAAGATACAGACAACAAGATTCAGATAGTAGTATGCAGACCTAAAAGTATGCATTGGCATATAATTTTGTTTGGGCTATTTCTTGAAGATACACATTCTCTCCATGTAAATAAAAAGGGGATAATGTTAAGAATTAGTGTTTACATTGTTATTTACTATAGGGTAAATTACTATGTATTGTATGATAATTTTGGTGATTATTAGTTAGATTGTTATATTTTTAGTTATACGAATATATTATTGCAATAATGTATTTGTATATACTTTGGAGGTTATTTTTTGAGTGTTTATAAGGATCTCAGGGATCCCCATATATAGCTTATGCACTTCCTATATAAGTTATTTATAATGTTTCATATGTAATTTTTTTCAAGAGAGTGAATAATATTCTTGTGTTAAATTTACTTTATGTGTATTCAAATTTCTCTATATATACACTCTAATCAAAATCAATAATAAATATATAAGGAAACATCTCTTAATATCAAGGGGTTAGTCAATTCCTACAATCACTCAACTAAACAACCAACATTACAATAATGTTATATACGAAATATTCTTGTAACCATAATAATATAATAACTAACCAAATATACATTATTATTACATAACAATAATGTTACTAAGTAATTTACCATACTATAATTCACTAACTATTTACCACCATATGAATACTAAATCCCAACATCCCTCCACCCCACTATTTTTTACATGGTAAAACATATCCTATTTTTTAAACTACAACATGTCACCAATAGAGCTAAATTCATGATCTTGATACAAAATGAAAGGTACTCCTCATTAGCCTTCCATGGTTTTCAACAGGTTTACCAAAATGGAAAATAATAGGAACCCATTAACCTATTCACCTCATATACTTTTATGGATCATCATTAACCTTTTTAAGATTCATGAGTGTTATATTACATTTTGAGCAACATTCTACAATGCTTCCATAATAGGTATTACATATGGAATTATTCACATATTAAAATTTTGAACAGGAATACTACCTCTTTTCTCATTCACACATAATTGAAATCAAACACACAACTAAAAAAAAGTCACTAAATCATATTTGCCTCATCATTAGTGACTGACAAAAGGCATAAAAAGCCTCCTTCCTTTATATCCTCTGACCTTCTTCAAAAAGAAGATGCTTACTTAGCACATTTGGATATGAGGCTCAACCTTTGAATGTCATTTTTGAAGATAATAATCCCCATAATTTGGATATATGACTTACAAATTAGATGTTGGGGTCACCCAAAATTGCATCCATACAATTTTTTTTGACAAATTTGACATAAAAAAGACTTTTAAACTCTCAACTCTTTTTTTTTTACTCTTAATATGATGTAATACACTAATTAAAAGCCCTTGAATAAATTATTTTGATAAATAATGACTCCTAAATATAAAACTAGAATAGAATAATAAAATTTGACCTTTGAATCCTAGATTCTAGAAAAATAACTATAGTTGACTTGGTTATGTGGCTTTTGAAAATTAATATTCAAAAATAAACTATTTATGTTTACATTAAAAAGGATTTTAATTAAACATTAAACACACCTTTTGACTTTGTTCAAAATTTCATATAAAAGGTGGTATTGCATAGGGCATAAATAGATTCAAGGAAACAATGAGCCACAATGTTAAACACAAAGATTTGTGTTAGATTGTGTGAATGTGAAATATAAAATAGATCATATTTTGACACAAGTCACATAAGTCTATGCAACTTGAATACAATGTTTTCAGGGGTGATTAAAGTCCTTATGTGGTTACATGTTGAGTCTTGTGTGGAAGAATCAGCGAGATCTATAAATCATCAATCTTTAGGCCTGGTGTTAATTTAATTTTATTAAACACTATCCTTCCTGACAAAAAATTAGCTAGATCCATAAATAAATTTATGCCTCTAACATAGACCAAGTTTGTAGAATGGACCTCAATAATATATCCAAGTAAATTATATCCAATGTAAAGAACTTTGACAGATAGCATATGATGGACACTTTAAGATCTATATATCACACCAAATGAAATTATTCTATGCCAAATTTATAATCAAATACATTTTAATTTTCCTCTCTCGACTCTCATCAAGATTGATTAACTTAGGAACTCTTTCCTAAGTAAATAAATAGTGGCAAGTATAATCTTTACCAAAATACACTTTCACCTTTTATTCCTCCTACTAGTGTTAGGTATGGCTACACTCTAATTTTCTTCCTATTCATATGTCATCAATGCTACAACTGGATGTTTATTATTTATACTATTGGTGATAATAAATTTGAATAACAACTATAATTGAAATAGAAATATTTAAATAATTACAATCATGGATCAGGCAATAACCAATGGTGGAGTTATCAATGATCATTCATAATAAACTCATGTTTTCCATCTCAATTAATACCCTAATACCTTACTCTGATACCATTGTTGATAATTTAATGAGATTATCCAGTGATTTGTTACAAGAAAGTTAATGGTAAAGAGATGAATACATAAATAATTATTTAGCACACAATATATTTTTCTCTCTATATAATTTCATACAAACATTATAAATATATAGCGAAGGATCTCCTAATATCAAAGAGGTAGTCAATTCCTACAATCACTCAACTACAAAACCAACATTACAATATTTTTATTTATGAAATATTGTATTAACCACAACAATATAATAACTAACCAAATATACATTATTGTCACATAAAAATAATTTTACTAAGTAATTTACAATACTATAAATCACTAAATCTTTACCACCATGTGAATACTAAATCCCAATAGAAGAATTAGCAAGACATCATGCATTTGGTATAGAATTAGAAGTGTGTCCATGGTGACTATCACTCCACAAGAAGACTATTAATTGTGATGGATGTATGTTTTAACATCCATGTTTTTTCACTAAAGATGTTTCATTTATTTTAATGCAAAATTTTAGTTGCAAGATATGGGAAAATTCATAAATGGAATTATATGGTTCAATACATGTATGTTAGTTACATTGTTGAATTATAAGACCCAAGATAAAGGAAATTTATAAATTTGATGTTTCTTCATAATAATAACTACATAATGCATTATTTTTTTCTTCATTTGTTGAAATAATTTAGAGTAACAAGAAGTATTTGTATAATCATCTCATCATGGATAGCTTCAACCTAGACTATAAGAATGTGTGTCACAATGAATGGGATAAGAGTAATAGTCATGAGGAAAAAGAAGACACCAAAGAGTTAAAAAAATCTCAATTGGTAGAGATTGGAAGGGGTCATGGACTCTTTATCAACCAATCCTCATCTTCTTTGTATGGATATTTTGTGGGAAAAAAAACTTTAAATTTTAGGCATATGAATATAAATTTATATCTGTAATATCTTCCAATTTAGATGGTAAGATGATCCATTATCAAACAATAATTATCTGCAATATGCCACATCTTGGAAAAGAGATAGTTTATATTATAAGGGATTGAATAGTATATGTGTGGCATCAAAATCTATTCTTGGGTACATTTTTTATGGCTTATATCAAAAAACATGTAATTTCAAAAACATGGTATGTGATTCTGAGTTCATATGCAAAATTTATGACCTATAGATTTTAGAGGACTTTTTATGGTTTTAAAATTGTTGGTTTAAGCAGGTGGTAGATATATAACTGCCATAGTGGCTTTACAATATGAAATGTAAATTTCATAACCACCTCAATGGTTTTGAAAATTTAATTGGTGTTTATAAAACTGTCATGATAGTTTTATCTGGCATAACATGGTGGTTTTATCCATAGCTAATGCAGAAGAAAGTGTAAAGGATAGATGAGTGTTTAGGATTTTTTTCCAAATCTTAGGCTTCTTAGTCCATCTCAAGGAATGGGGCTTATGTATTTACTATTACATGGGGGGTTTAATGGAATTAATTTAAGGTCATTCATTTTCATTGAGTGTCTAAAAACATAATTATTCAAAAATGTGTAGTTGGTCGTAAAGGAAGCACATTGAGTGAATATGAGTTTCTTGAAGTGCATATAAGGTAGTCAACTACATATTAGATATGACTTGAAGAATACATGAGTGATATGGATGTGTTCAATATTCTTTCTTACTAAATAATCAATTCATCCACTAAAAATTATAGAGATAATTATGAGGGTAGGATGCTTTTGAGGTTGGTGTCCTTGTAAACCCAAAAACATAAAATCTTATAAACTATAGAACATAGTGGATATAAGGAGGTATGTATTAAATATTTTTGAGGTTTTTTCATATTTATTTTTTCCATAGTTTATATTTTTTCTCTCTTTCATATTGTTTTTGATTTCTTTGCTTGCATGTTTTCAATACCTTGCAACTAGTCTAACACAACAAACACTGAAGAGAGTTCAAGGATAAATTGACACAAGAGTAGTACTTGTTCATAAATTTTAATGAAATTTAAATTGATTTTTTATAATTATATGCAAGTGAAGACATTCAATTCTCACCATTTTAATGTTGAAATTTTAAGTTAGAATGACTACCCATAATAACACATAAACTGGACCAAACACCACTAAAACACTCTAATTCATCTGCACACATCAAATGCAATTTATAAAACATATCTATACATATTTAATATGATCATGTCATTATACCAATTATCATCTTTATTTAATTCAAAAAGAATCAAATTATAGTTGTGTAGGCAATGTTTAAGGGTAATTAACTAAAGCAAATATTCAAATTTAGACATTATATAAAGCACCTAAAAGTTAATCAAGATTAAATAACTAAGCAAATCAAATTAATTAGTGAAACAAAAAATCCATAGAAATTGGATAATTATCTATTTATAACATATTAAAAGTTTAAAAAATATTTGAATTATGACCTCATCATGACATCATCAAAAATTTATCAAGCACTAAGTATTTATGGATAGAAATATCTGAATTAAGGCAAGCCATACCTTACTAATGCACCCTCTTTCCAAAATAATCAATGCATTAGCCTCAAAAATTGAATCTATTTGCAGCCACACATCTTGATCTAGATCTTAGGACCATAATTTATCTACAAAGCCTATAAATACCAAAGCCATTACACACTTTCAACAAGTTTTTTAGTGCAAAGAAACCATGTAGAAATCCATCTATAGATTCATGAATATAAATCCTATGTTGTTAAAATTTTGAGTAAAGTAAATCAGGGTAGATATATGTAATAAATATAGCCACTAATCTGTTATAGAATTGACATAATTTGACCTATCTAAAAATAGCAATAAGAAATGTAAATAAGAACTTAACTAGAAAATGACTAAGATAGATGATCTAGAGGCTAAAAACTAAGGCAAAAACTGGTCTAAGAGTCGTAAATAGGATCTAGGTGTTAAAAACCTTATTGGATAATGTATGCAATCAAAAATTCATCATGTCTATAAATCAATACTAACTCAGAGAAGATAGATCATACCATACACTTCTGATTGGGGACACATTTATTAATTAGGAACATGACCAATATGGGGATACGCTAAACCTGATTAGGGGATCTCTTATCAAAATATACAGTGTTAGGGAGGGTTCCAAATATTTTGATCAATCACAATCATGAAATAACCCTAAGGGAGTCCTATGTTTTGATATTTCACTAAACTTATAATAAGTAAAGTAAATCTAATCTAGTGCTCACCAAATATTATAGCATAAAGTGGGGGTTAGAGATAATAAAATTAAATATGCATAGAATACATATACTCACATCAATGTATATATAATACTAATGCATGGAAGATAATTAAAAATACATATCTATCTACTCTTACAAAGGAGGAACAAAGTTAGGAATACTTACCTTTGAAGATGAACCCACCAAGCCTCAATCTCTCCCTTGGCCAAGGTGATTCACAAGAGGTTGTTGTGGTATGTAAGGATGATAAGGATAAATCAGTGTTAGGCTACATAACCTATCAATGCATCCAAAGAAAGTATGAAACCTTAAGTTTGCATCTCAAGTAGAATGATGGATAAGCATATCCACAATAGCTATTAATTCTTATTCTCTTCTCTAAATAATGGTGAAATCAAATTGTATATATAAGAATATTTGACCCTAAACCCTTCTAAAAATCCTAACCGACAGGTTTGACCTAGCACAATTTTGGACAATTATTCACTAGGTCATGAGTTAGGCCAGGTAAGAGCCAAACTAGTTCCTAAGTGAAAATCACCCAAAACTATAAAGGGTTGACCTAGTCGACCTAGTATAGTTGACTGATAAAAGGGGATTAAGGTGAGGAAAAAGATGATACAATGTGGGAAATGACTAGAAAGGGTACAATAGATAAGAAAAATCTTAGAGATAATGTTTTTAGTAGATAAGTGTGTATATGAAAAGTGTCAAAAGGGACAACAATCATGTGAAACACCAATGGTCTACCCATCCCTTTCTTGATGCACACTTTAAGACATGCACTCAAAGAGATTGAGACTCAATAGGTTCTTACAAGATATAAAGTACCAATAATTGATAAAAGTTTTAAAATATTATGTTTATACATATGCCTCACTTGAAGCTCACCATGTGTCATGTGAGTGCAACACAAGATGGTGCTTCAGGAAATATAACATGATAACACATAATGTTGATGCTAAGTAAAGTGAAATAAGTAGTAAATAAGATAAATGAAAGGATGAAATTTTAAAAAATAGACCTTTACTTACCTTAGTGTTATAGATAAAGAACTAGACTGAAAGAGAAGTGAAGGCATCTAAATGTGAAGAACATTAGGCGAACTTGTAAAGATTAGTGCAAAAAATATCAAAAAATTAAAAGTTTTAGAAGATATGCATATAGTACTAGAAAATATTCTCTATGTTATCATGATTTCAAAACATTTTATGGTTCAAAAAATGGATTAGTAGAAACAAAGATATAGGCAAAACAAGGAATCTAAAAGAAAATATTTGAAAGGTTTAAGAATTTTATAAAGTGATTTTAAATAGGATCAAAGGGAAATCATTTGGTATTTTTGAATTATGAAGGAGAGAAAAAGAGCTTAGAGAAACCAAGTGAGCTAATATGGAAAGGAGATGATAGGTTAGATGAGAGGGACCCCTAGAAGTAGAAGTGGGTGCAACATAGGTAAGCAATTAAGAATCTCAAGCTAGTTTTTAAATATTTTATTAATTTTAAGTGTTGTTTAGAAATTTGTAATTTAGAGCATTTCTAGACACTGGAATGAACACAAAATAAATGCTAAGGATAGGAAAAAACATTTAGGGAAATGAATTGGAAATGTTTTGGGAAATAAATTTTGGAAGGCATTTATTTCATAAAATGTAAGGGGTCAGTAGGTGAAAACAACTAGGTTGACCCAGTCAACCTAGTAGTCTAAAAATTGGTAAACTCCACACTACCAACCTAGTGTGTTTTACAAATTTCCAACTTAGTACATTTTTGTTGACCTAGTAAAAAAATACACTATGATAACTTAGTACTAAGAGGCAAAAAATAGAGGGGTTGACTTAGTTTGGTAAGTTATCCAAGTCAAAATAAGGAAATTTTAGTCAAACTAATATTTGACAAAGGGACTAGAATAGTATGAAAATGCATGCAATACATCGAAACAGTGTTAGAAGGGCCCAAAATGACTGAGTGAGGGCTAAAAGGGCCAAATAGGCTAATAATAAGTCAAATTGATGAAAACTGAACAAATTAAAGAAATGTATGCTTATTTTTATCAAAATGTGAAAAGGATGTATTTTAATTATGAATGACATGGAGGATTTAATACATCTCCTGTTGTTTTATGGTTGTAGGGATGACTAGGGTATTGGTCCTTAGTGGATGTATCATGATTTCTAGACTTATTGGAGTGCTTGTCTATTGAGGATAGAGCTAGATTGATATCATTAGGCCAAGGAGGCATAATAGACATGTGTAGGATTCCTTTGAGTTCAAACTTGTTAGTCATGTTTATGGGAGCCTAAAAATGATTGACTAACATGTTTAGGTGGGAGCTAGAGGGGGATACCATAGAGGTGGGTATCACTTTAGAGGATATGCATGCCATCTTGGGACTACATATAGTAGGTACACCCATGGTTATGGGAGTGTCATATAGTTAGGAGGAGAGGAGAGCCCTAGTCATATGGGTGACAAGATCGAAGAGGATATACCCTAAATTGAGAGTGAGTATGTTTGATGTATATACCTCATAGATTCTAGATATAAGTAAGGTTGTGATAAGAATTATGACAACATAAGCGTTGTGTCATAAGTTAGATGGCAAGGTACTACTATTTATGATAGCTTTGAGCCAGATGATATTAGAGCAGAGGGTTTTATATGACTTAGGATCTATCATCTAGGTACAACTTATGTATGACATGTATAGAGTGTTATCCAAAGGGTAGAAGTCTATAGGAATAATTATATTATTGATGGCATGGATATATGAGAGGTTCTCTATGTATTGGCTAGTTGGGTTGCCCCATGTGGTCGATGATAGGTTACCTTAGGTTCAAAGATGGAGATAGGACCAGGTAGTGCAAGTCATGCCCCACGTGCTAGCACTATAGATGGTGAGATGATTGAATGTTATATGGAAGCCTTATGGTAACATCACTCTTATATGGCTTAACTAGAAGAAATTCGCACTAACTTTGGAATATATAGAGGTGGAAGGGTACTATACCTAGTTGATGGAGCCACAACTAGTGGCACATGTACTAGGGTAGATGGGATAAGCTCACCTAGTAATGTTGATATTGGTTCCCACATTTTGGGCCCATTATGTGAGGTATTCATGGGGTAAAGGAGGATTAGGGCAACCAGTTATGAAGCCAGAGCTTAGACCACATCATGAGAGACCATGGGTTGGTGGATCATGATAGGCAACAGAATGAGATGAGATGGATGTGGAGGTAGGAGTAAAAAAGGTACCACCACCAACTCCATAAAAAGAGGAGAAGTTACCATGATGGATATGGTGTCAATGGAGGCAATAGGGAGTAGAGATAGTAGACATCTCAGATGACCCATTAGATGGGCTAGGGTAGAGTTGGGTCATAGAGAGACCACTTAAACGTAGCCTAATAAGGGTATGAATGGTGAATCTAGGGTTTTTTTTGGTGATGAATGATAAATGAGGTTCTTAGAGGATACATAAATGGGGAAACCATGCTTAGTGTTTATGTAGATGGTGAGATATTAGTAGGAGACACATGACCAGGTAATAAAATATGGTTAAATTTATGCTTAAGTTATTTGATATAAAGTAAAGATAGATTTTGAGATATATCAATGATCTAATATCTATCTAGTTTGGTTTTTTTAGGTGTTATAGAGGATGAGGAGATCATATGGGGGTCACTAGTGAGGGGAATACTCTATGATGTACTAGATGAGGTGTTGATGCCATACGACCCTACCACACTAGAGGATCCCATGGTACCATCTACCCCAGCTCAAGTGAGCTAATTCAAACTAGTGGGAGAGGCCATGAGGTAGTTGCAAGCACACAAAGAAGGGATAAAACCACTATTAGAGGTGTGTGTAGGAGAGACATGGGCATAGAAGTACCTGGATGAGGAGATATCTACGCATCTATCTATCATGACATAAATGGGATAGGTATAGGCCTAGGAGAGAGCAACACTTCTAGTGACCCTAACCTAGTTGGCATAGGTACAGGCTTAGGTGGCTCATCTATATGGGTAGGTATCAAGACTGAGATCTCACTCAAACTCTTTATAGTATTCTATTTAGAGTAGTCAAACTGAGGCATCTATGGGTATCATGGCTAGGCCACAAGATGGGCAAGATAGAGCCCAACCATCAAGTTGGATCTATATATGTGGTTGTATTTTTGTATTAAAACTCATGATATATATATATATATGACTCTTTTTGGTAGTTGGATATTTATTTTATGTGTTTTCCTTATGTTTGTGGTTGTTGATGCTTGGATATATTTACTTTTAGTACATGTATTTAGGTATTTTTATATATGTTATGGGAAATATATGAGTTGTGGTTTATTTTCTAACATTATGTGGGACATATACATGGTTAAAAAGAAATAGGAAAAAAGACTTGGTAAAATATAATCAATAAAAAATGTACTACATGCTATTTCAAGTTTGGAAATGTGTAATGACAAGAAAAATGACTAAGTATAAATAACCAAAAAGGAAAAAAAGTGGTAAACAAGATGGTAAAAAGGTTTTGTTTTTAAACTAAACAAAATATTGACACCAAATTAAAACAAGTAAAATCACACCAGATCATGTTATGAAGTATGAAAATAATGTAATAAAATTGAAGACATGAAAAATGACAAAAATGGTATAAAAAAAAATCAATTAAGTTATTCAATCATACTAAATCATGTGGGGAAGTATAAGAGAAAAAAAATTGGCAAAATTTGGTCTTAAATTTATCACACTAATTCAAGCTAGGAAGTATGAAAAATTCAAGTGGTTGGATTCTCATATGCAATAAGAAAATAAGAAGATAAAATAATGAAAGATAAATGAAGCATAAAACATACTAAATCAATCTTGGAAGCATTTCAATGACATGAAACTTCATAATCAATCACATCTTATCTCATATTTGACATATGTAATTTTGATTGTGACTTGGATTAGCAGAAAATTTTGTGAGGAAGGCTAGGTCCTATCCATGGTATTACACTATAACTCATAAACAAAACACCAATGAGGTGGAATTTAATGTGAAATTTTGGTAACAAAGGATGTTGTTAATAGGAATGTGAAATTATGGTAATTTGTGTGGAAGTACAAGTCCTATCTATAGTCTTACAATGCAACTCACAAATGGAATCCCTAGGGGAGTGATCAATGAACAAAATAATATTTATCAAGAGTAAATACGAAGAATGTAGGGAGTGAAAAATGGAATGTGAAAATCATAACTTATGTGTTTTATGAGAATACCTTAGGAGACATGAGGCATACTAAGCACATGAGAAGACACTAAGTGACTAGTGACCATCAATGTACAAAATAAACTTGTTCTCTAAATATACTAAGTTGTGTAGGAAAATAATCATGCTACTAAGATGAACTCATGAAGTTATATTGGTACAATAAAATTAAAATAGACCTACCTTCCCATGATGTGTTCCTCATTCCTCAAGACCCCTTACAGAGCCATCAATCTACTATGAAGATTGGGTACTTATGTGAGAAAGTAAGTAGCACTCAAACATTTTTTAATTCTCCTTTTCTAATCTACTGGCTTACCGCACACCAATGGACCTCGACTCTATCATGAGGCCAACTATGTAGTTTGAGCTTTGACTAGAAGAAGGAGATGTGCTTTGAGTTATGTCTTTTCATGTGATTGAACTTTTAATACTTATCAAATGTTTTATTTTGTATCATCACCTTTTGTTAAATCATTTAGCTTTTGAATGTTTTTAAGGATTTTTAATATTCCTCCTCCAAACATACTTGGAATGACAAATCATGAGAGATATAGTGATACACATGAATGAGATTTAGGCTTAGGCTAAAGGAATATAAGTAACTAAAGACAAGATTGACTAGAACACTTAGGCTTAACAATGAACCAACATGTTATCTCAAGTCTCAACCATGTATATACTTAGTTTTCAAAAAGGGAATAAAGGGAAAAAGGAAATCCAAAGTGGAGTGGTGAAAGGAGAGTATAATGAGATTAATTTTTTGTTACCTAATCACATGGTAAATAAGGAATGACTAAATGGAACAAGGTGTGTATAACCAAGTCACAATGACAATTATCCATGTATATAGAGATAAGAAAGCAAATAATCATGAAAATAAAACAAAGGAATTTTAATAAATAAAGTAAATAAGATAAATAAAAAGTAATGATAAAGAAAACATTCGTAATCAAACATAAATGATAGTATAAGCAATGTAGAGTGTGAAAAATAAAAGTCACCATGTAAGATAAAAAAAATTTGACACCATGTCAAATGATATAACAAACAGATAAAGATAAAATTGCAGCACACTTCCAATCCAAGATGAAAATGTAAGAACACCATGCATGTGTTCATAAATAATAATATATTTTCCCACACACATTATCCAAAACATCTGATAGATCTCTATGAAGTTGGAGTCAAACTATAACTAATGGTTGGTATATCTTCAGTGAAAATTGGGAAAATAGTTCACATCTAATCTCCTCAATAGAAAAATTAGGAATACTTGATGGATCATGCTAAGAAGGGTTATCATGTAAAGTATGCTCAAAATAATGCATGGGATTAGACTCTATAGGAGATGAAGGGATCATTGGTGAGGAAGGATCCACAAGTGAGGGAATCACAGATGGAGAAGGATCCATAGGTGAGGGAAGGTCCACGAGTGAAGTATTCATGGGTAGAAGAATATAAGGTGATAAAGGGACCATAGGAGGGGATGGAACCATAGGAGGTGGAACCATGGGGGAAGAAGGGGGAGCCTTCTTATGAGAATGACATGTGGGAGGAATGGTAGAAGGTTCAAGAATAGCTATAATTGGTAGATGTTGTTGAAGGATGCAACAATGAGCAGTGTGATGGGTGCCACATTGGTGCCAAAAACAATATACTTCTCCATAATTAGGAATATACTTAGGAAGTACATTTGGGTCAGGTATGGCCTTGTTTGAAGACTAAGTGGTAGAAGGATATAAAGTGTCAATATATTATCATAGTTTGTGATAATGCATGGATGAATGATTGTCTATGATGTGGAAGCAATATATACACCTATGAGTAGGCTTGGTAGAGGTATTCATAGGAGAAGATGTAAAAAAAATGGAAGGAGATTGGGAAGGCTCATCAACCCATTTGGTGGGCAATGGATCCATCTATAGTAAAGGAATCAAACCATCACTAAGGTAAGGTGGTGGTGGTGAAAGAATGAGATTAAGCTCAATAAAAGGAGTGATGGGATCATAATTAGGAATAGACTTAGCTAAAATAGGAGTAATAATGGGCTCTAAAGTGGGATCTAATAAAGGAGGGGTGGGGTCTATAGATGGCCAAAGGAGGGTAGCCTGCATCTCAGGGATAAGCAAGCTATAAAGGTTAGAGTGCCTAGCAAAGTGGTAAGGCCGAGTCATAGCATGATTCATAAGCATACTCCTACGTGGTTATTTATAAATTGGAGGTGTCTACACCATCTCTACCCTATGATAAAAAGGAAAAATTCTAAAATTAAGAACTGTAAATGATGTAATATGGGAAGATACATGAAAATACCAAAGTAAAAAGGAATGGTAATGGATTATCTCAGCATCATGGGTCTAAATAAGACCACCTAAGAATGGATCATCTAAGGTATAACCATCATCATATTTAGGTGTATGAAGATCTACGATGGAGGTAAGGATGACATTGTCATTAGATGAGTTTGATGAATGGAATGTTGAGTCTTAGTCAAGACAATGGGCATATCATCACAAGGTGGTTAGCAAGAATGAGGCTGCAAAAAAGTGGGAAGCTAAGAGATGAGATGAGGTGAGAGATCAAAATTGTTAATCTTGATATTTATCTCTTTAGGCTCATCATCATCATCATAATCTAATAGGTTATGGAGAATACTACTAATGATTTTGGGATGACCAATGTGACCTTGATTTGATAGGAAAGTTAAATCATTGAGACTCATGGAATGGAATTCTAAGCAAAGGCTCAAGAGTAGGAATCTTGAAGACACCACATTATTAGAAATATTTGAAATTCCAAGGGTTATTATCACCTTGAATCCTATAGATGGATCCATTGTGAGGGAATTTAATGAATTGGTAAGTGGAATAAGCAACTATCCTTATATAATGAGTCCATGACCTACCAATCAAGATGTTATAAGACAAAGGAAAATTAAATACCATCACCTTCACATATATGGTAATAGGTGGGATGGTAATGGGAAGCCACACATAACCTAAAGGAGGCATATATCATTGATCATATCCTTGACATGTGTTATATGTGGATTTGAGATTGCATTTAAAATAACCAAGGGTTTTGATAAAATTGAGAGATGCAACACAAGTACTGGAACCCTCATCAATCAATGCACACTTGACTTGGATATCACCAATTTAGAAAATAATAAATAAAGGAGGATCATCTGAATGATGTAGAATCTCATTAGGAATCATGGAAGTGATGGGAAATTTTAAGGAAATAGTGTTCATTATTTTGTCAATATGGATGGACATCTCTTCACATTGTTGTAATATGCTATCTTCAGATCTAGATAAGGTTGTTTCATGTCCTACTAGGGGAGGATGAGGGATGTTCACTTTGAATAATAGTTGCATAAGACATCTTTGATGATGTAGATAGATCCTCATAAGTTTGAGAAATGGAATTTGGGATAGGATATTAGTGACTTCCATGATGGGATACCACTCGTCATAACCCATAAGAAGGTTGTTAGAAATAGGTGCATAATGTTTAAGGAGTTCCTCAAAATAAGTATTTGAAGTACATTGGAATTTATGTTGATAATAAGGAGAATGTTTAGAAAAAGGTTGTAAATTATTTTGAGAAGATAAAGTAGTTGGTTCAGGTTAGTTTTGAGAATTGGTAAAAAAAGTGTTGATAAAATCTTGATTATCATTAATGTTAGGTAAATAATATAGAGGGATGGTAGAAATAGAATGGGAAGTGTTATCCAAGGGAGGAGTTAAAATTAGATCATCAAAATTTATAAGTTCATCTTGCCCTAACTCATTTAAGTGAGTTAGGGAAGAATCCTAGATAACATAAAATGTGCAAGATAATGGAGTGTAGATAGGTTAATGATCAATGAAAGCAACCACCCTTCACATATTATTCATATTAACCACATTCTCCTCAGGAGATGGGTCGACAAGACTTTCTACATTGTTGGTGGAAGGGGTAGGATTCTCTTGTGTATCTTGATTAGGTTGGTGCTTAGGAAGGGGGTATTGATAGATAGACAAATGAGCATTAGCTTGATGCAAAGCTTGAGATTTAGTATGTGTTTCATGAGCCTTAAAAATAATGTCATAGGTTTTTTGAAGTTTTCAAATTATAAAGTCATGATCAAAATTAGGACCAAGAAGAAAATCCATAGATAAATTATGAAGCTACCTACATGTCTCATGAGAATGACCCCAACTAGAGTGAAACCAATAAAACTTGTTGGGATCATACCAAAATTTCATAGGATGAGTGGGATCAAGTTCTCATGATAGAGGCCTATGTAGACATTTTAGTAATTCAGCTGAGGATAAAGGTTTTTAAATGTTGATGTTATTAGGTGAAGATAAATGAGGATTGGTGTATTGTTGAGAAGGGGGAGCTAGTTCTGATGTTTAGTTAGGAACAATAGCTTGAATAGTGTGAATGGTGTCATAAGAGTCCATGACACCATTATTGGAAGCATTATAATTTTTATTATTAAGTAAGATACGATTACTTGTAGAAGGTTGGGTGGCTTGAATTGATGCATAAGTAAATCTTGTCATTTTTCTTGGTCGGTGGCCTCTTCCAAGGTACGTGGAGAGAGAGTGTGGACCCAATATTACAACTTGGGAAAAAGAGCATTGGTAAAGATATGGAAAAGGTTATCATCAGCCATGTTAGGTTCACATTTTTTGGACAATGTTTTTCACCTTTTCACAAAAATTTGGATAGTTTCATTTTCAAGTTGTTTATAATTTATAAAGTAAGCCAAAGTATTCTAAGAAAATCATTAGTTTTGAACTCTTGGACTAAATCATTCACTAAATATTCTAAACTAGTAATAGAATGAGTTTTAAGTTGGTTGTACCAATCTAAATCATCACCCATGAGGTTTATGGCTAATAGCTTGGTAGTGGCAAAGGTATTCAATTTGACCCAATATTTATAGATATTTCCAAATGTTTTGAGATGAAGAGTAGGATCAGTTAACCCATTGTAAGAAATTATAGGGGTGATACCTCTTATATCAATATTATTAATTTGAGTTGTAAGAGGCTCATTTTGAAGATGATTAATTGTCTTGTTGACAAGAGGGTGTTGAGGAATGATATTGCCATGGGAATCTTGAAGAGGATGAGGGGGAACATTTTGATTATGCATGCCCCAAAGCATTGGTTGAGGGGGGGTTTGAATATGGAAAAGCTGATTTTGCATTCTCATCATTTGATTTGTATTATGATCTTGAAAATTATTCATTTGATTAAGTGTTTGTAATAAGAGTTGATGGGTTTGATTGGTATTATTAGCATTACTTGAAGCATTAGTGTTAGAAGGAGTAGTTTGGGTACCACTCTTGGTATTGGTAGGATCTTGAGAGGAAATATTAGAATGTGAGGCACTAGTGGAAAAATTTACTTGTGTGGCAAAAGATGGACTAGTGAAGGGATGAGACGAGGAAGCACTAGAAGCATGATTACCTTGGGTAACAAATGATGCACTAGTGGAAGAGTTAAGTAGAGTGGGTCTTGGGAGAGACCCACTAGATGTAGAACTTGTGATGTTAGTGGATATACTAAGCATGGAGGTGGAAGAAGTTAAATAAGAAGAGGTCATGGTATGATAAGGGGTCAAAATACAGAGAAAAGGCTGAGAATCAAATAAGGTAGTACCTCAAAATCCTTGTGAGAATGTGGGAGAAGGTGAATGAGGTTCTTCAACTTGAACACTAATCATAAGGTGTTAAATGGTAGAGGGATCATTTCCTTGATGTTGAGGGAATTCATGGATAAAGAATAGAATTACATGGGTATACTCTATTTCGGGTTGATCTTCAAGTGATAAGAGAGGATTATACTAAGAAGAGGAACGAGGAGGGGTCCCATAGTTAATTGTGTGAGTGTCTATATGAACATTACTCTCATCTAAGAGAGGATCCCCACTTTACTTATGGGAAACCCTATAAGGGTTGGTAAAACTCATCATGTCTATTTAATTCAACTTGGTATTGTCTTCAAATAGAAAGTTCATGATGAAGCAAACGGACTAAATAAGGCAAGAGAGATGCAAAAAGCAAGTAAATAGAAAGTTAAAAAAAAACTATATAAAGTCAATTGGGTCAACCTAGTATAGAAATAGGGCCTAAAAATTGTACAGAGTCAACTAGGTTGATCTAGTATAGGAAATAGGGAAAATAGATAGCCTATAAGATACTATGTCGATAGAAATGATTGTGTCCTAAAACAAGATTAATTTTCAATTACTTTAGGAAATAAAGAAATAAAAGGAAACACATAATCAATTAGGTCAATGAGCTTAAATTAATTGAGGCACACCATACAAAACCTTGAATCAATGTTGGCTAATGAAAGTTTTTGTAATACAACATATAATTGAGCAAAAAACAAGTAGTCAAATTGGAAAGTAAAAGCTAACTAAATGGTTAACCCAAATTTTGTTAAATTATTATAGTATAATTTTATATGTGATAGGAAGTTGTATATAATCAAGGAACTAGAAAGCAATCTAAGCATGGTTTTAGGATGTTTGGGCTGAAAGGGATCTATATTGGCAATGGTACTAGCTTGGTATAGGGGTCTACCCCCTAACTTCACACATCATAGTGATAAGGGTGTTGGGTGATTATCCAAAATATACCATTAATCATGTGTTTATACTTGGCCAAAAAACCAAGTCAACTTTCCCCTTGGTGATGAAATCCAAGTAGATTGGCCTTGGGTAGATAATTATTAAAATGATTTTTGAGATTTTTTGATTTGGTAGTGTGTGCATAAAAGAGAAAATAGTAAAACTAAATGGTATATTAAAAACCACCTAATTATACTATATGATATATTATAAGTAGGTAAACAATAAGAAATGAAAGTGTGAGATAATTACTAGCATATAAGGGTTAATTCTAAATTTGAAACATAGTACAGTGTCAAGTAAGTTGATAGTGTATGCAAAGAATACATAATAGCGTCAATAGTGTTGCCTTTATACTATAGAATCAAGGGTATAAAAATTAACTACATCAATAGATTCAACCTATATTTCTAGAAAGAACACAAAATATAGAACTATGTTGATAGGGTCAACCTAGTTGAGTATATAGGGGCAATTTTAAAAACTATAAATTGTAAAAAAAATAGAATTGTAACAAATACTAAAAATGACAAAGGATAGAAAGGAACCTTGGTGGGTTGGAGGATGCAAACAAACATGAGATTACTTTTTAATAACCTTGATTTGTACTTGTAAATTATGATGGCTATGTCGACTGGGTTGACCTAGCTTTGTAGATCATGTTTGTTAAAAACCTAAAAATGTATAGGGTTGACTAGGTCGACCTAGTATGCTGAACTGGAAGCTTAAAAATGTACAAGGTCAATTAGGTTGACCTAATAGCCTAAACCTGGTAAAAATCTTGCACATATAGAACAAATTTGTATTGATGTAACTATATGTTAAACCTGTGCACAAAAGTTATAATTGTGTTAATATAGTTGACCTAATATCACAAATATATGATAATAAAAATGATAAAATAATGAAATAAGTGAAATAAAAACCTACAAGGGTTAGGTTCACATCAGGTTCACCAAAATTTATGTCATCAAAAATTCATCATGTTTATAAATTAATCCTAACTCAGATAATATGGATCATACCATACACTTCCGATTGGGGACACATTTGTTAAGCAAAAACATTACCAATATGGGAATCTGCTAGACCCAATTAGGGGATCTCTTATCACAATAAATGATGCTAGGGAGGGTTTCAAAGCCTCCATTCAAGCCTAATCATGCAATAAACCTAAGGGAGTCCTATGTTTTGATATCTCACTAAACTAATAACAAGTAAATTAAATCTAATATAGTGCTCACCAAAGCTTGTGGCACAAAGTGGGGGTTAGAAACAATAAAAGTAAACATGCATAGAAGACATATACTCATGTTAATGTATATAGAATCCTAATACATGTAATATAAGTAAAAATGCATATTTATTTACTCTTATAAATGAGGAACAATGTTAGGAATACTTACCTTTGAAGACAAACCCACTGAGCCTCAATCTCTCCCTTGGCCAAGGTGCTTCGTAAGAGGTTGTTGTGTTATGTAAGGATAAAAAAGATAAATCATCTCTAGGATATACAACCTATCAATGCATCTAAAATAATTCTCCATAAGACAAGATCTATATCTCTAAATAAATTATTATTAGTGCCCAAAATTGCACTGAAGCAATTGGGCTTTTGTCAAGTGTGAATGTCTGAGTTTCTTGCCCAATTCTAGTATTTAAATGCTTTTGGCCTATCCAAAAAATCCAAGTGAGTTCATGTCTGTGCACTATGAATCACTTATTCCAATTTCCTTATCCTAGGACCCTTTTATTTAAAATCAAATTAAGTAGGAACACTTTTTTTAAAAAATTCCTTGGACTTAGTTTAATTTTTATACTAAGTTTTGGTCATGTTTATTAACATGACCAAACCTTAATATAAAAATTCACACTTGGTCCTTTTTATTTCCCATAGCATGGTTCCTTTTATTTATTTACATGGTCTTCTTAGTGGGGCCCTTGAATCTTTTGATGATTCAACATTGCTCTCATATCATTTGATCATCTTCTTCTGCATCGACGTGCATCATTCAATCTTGATGCATTAGCTCAGCTATGATTGGCTCAATTTGGACAAGGGAAATATTCTAAGTTTGAACCCAAGACATAAAAATTAGGACAAGGACTTAGCTTAAGGTTTTGGGGTGATTAAAAATATGAAGGGGACTTGGGACTTTTATGCTAAATGTATAACAAAGGGACCAACATTAAGCAGACCATGTAAATAAATAAAAGGGACCAGGCTATGGGAAATAAAAAGCACCAAGCATGAGTTTTTATACTAAGGTTAGGTCATGTTTATTAACATGACCTAACCTTAATATAAAAATTAATTCTTGGTCCTTTTTATTTCCCATACCCTGGTCCCTTTTATTTATTTACATGGTCTGCTTAACATTGGTCCCTTTGTTATACACTTAGCGTAAAAGTCCCAGGTCCCCTTCATATTTATAAGTGCCCAAAAACATATGCAAAGTGAATGAACAAAGTGATATTTTGATGCCACATAGGCATACACATCATGATCAAATATATTTTTCAAAGTGAGTTCATGGAAGCTTTTTCCATTAACAGTAGATTGACTAGGCATAGTCTAGCTGGAAGCATTTTGGCAGATTTGAAGGGCTACTTTACAATTTTGAAATTTGTGACCCACAGTCCTAGGATTTTAATTTTTAAATATAAGGCTTATATTATATTTCAAGGTTGTTGTTGGTAATTTTTTTAGGTGTTCCTTCCCTCTAAGTCTAAGCTCTAAAAAAATTTCTTTGGGATCAATTGTTGTGCATATATTTGATCTCCCTTGCTAAGGTGGTTGAAGTTGTATTGCCAATAGCAAGCTTTGAGAGCATGTTTATGTCTCCCTTGTCAAAAAATCAATCTCACCATGCTTGTCCCCATGGTATAATTTTTAAGTATTGATGTTTGTAATATTTATTTTCAAGTTAATGAAATTGCTTGTGGTTCTTTAGTATTTCTTAATGATGAAGTGATGTAATCTATTTTGCAAATATTATTAACTGGATATCTAGTTTTATTCTCATTATTGGTTATCATTTTGAGCATGGATCTAGATTATAAAACCCTTTATACATTATTTTAAAGTCTATTGCTAAATAACTTGTTAGGGCACCCTAGGTTTATGGATTCAATAGGGAAAGGCATTTGAAAATTTAGTTTTAGTGTATGTTCTAGTCTTTCAAGGATCATTTGGTATTTCCCATTGGCTTGCATTTGAATTTTTTTACATCTTTGCTAAGGAATATTGTCATGAAATACTACAAGAGATCCTACTATTTGAAAACCTCCATCACACCACCTTCCTTCTTTTTAATCATCTAACTTGTCTTACCCAGCAAATAATACACCCTTTGCATACTATAAGTTTTATTTACCTTACAAATGCATAATATATTTCATATTTAAAATGTGTTTAAAATTTGTGTTTTAAAGTCTAGCATTTCAATCTCTCATTTGACCCCTATTGTTGAAGATTCTATTAAATGAAGGTTGAAGTCTCATTTCCTCATCTGTCTTTAGTAGTTTGTATATGAATTAGAGAATTTACACATTTTATGTGACAACCCCTCATAGGTGAAGTGTGAAAACTTGGTTAAGCCTTGGTCAAATTTATTCCTTGTGCCAATAATCTCCATGGAATTTGAGTTTCAAAATCTCTCCATGTGAGCAAGCTACCCCATAGGCCCTCTCACCTTGGTTCAGGTAGAGCCAAAAGTAGTAAGGAACTAATTGATACCCTTTGTAGGTACCTCTAAATCATTTTTTACATTCATTTTAATCTTTATGCCAAACCCTTCCTTAGATACAATGACATACTAATGGGTTTTTCATCATTGCTTTCTATTTTCTCTCAAATGTGCAAGGCTAAGTGTATGAGGTGTACAATTGGGAACCAACACTCTGTTGGCACCATTGTCAGGGACTAAACTAAAATCTTGGTTACTTGTGTTGTTGGGGACTCTTGAAAAGAGTTATAAGTATTTCATGTTATGAAGTTCTCTATTGTAACTGCACTAATTTGACCATTTTAGCCATTAGTGATGCATTACTCCACTGGGGATGTGCTAGGAAGTTTTAATATTTGATAATTTGACATCAGTTGAGTTTATTGTAAAGAGATATTAAAGTTTCATGTTGGAAGGTGTTTTTTTTCATTTTGAACACTATTCTAAAAATTTTAGTGTCTTTGCATTATATCTCATCAATAATCTTCATTAATTTTAATTTTAGCATGTATCACAATCAATATTCTAGAATTTTGATTCTAGTGATGACTACATTTTTATCATCCAATTTCAAAGAATATCAGTGCCTATTATAAATATCTTTGTTAAGTTTTAGCTTTAAATGTTTTCTTATCTATAAATATGTAAGGTCTAATGTCATCCTTCAAAGGTTAAACAACTTGTCTCACCCCTAAATTTGCATCAAAGATGAAGGAGACAAGTTTGGAGGCCATAATGGATGTGCTTAATCCATTGCATGCAAAGTAAATGCTATAAATTTTGATGTTAACATTGATTGGTGTGACAAGTGATTCCTTCCACATCCCCCATGTGATACATCTTAACCAAGTGATGAAGATACATATGATCTTGAGTCTTTATTTGATGATGATGATATTATGATGTTCAATTACGAAGACTCCCAATGTAAGTTTTTTGCCTCCACATAAATGATGCATGATACTATTGTAGATTAGTTTTGGAGTGCAGTCAATAAGGTATGTGTCCCAAAATATGAGGTTTCTTGTGATGATAATATAACATAAGCATATGAGTTACCCAATCATAATGCAATTGAAGATCTAGAGTGTGTTCTAACATAAGTGTTAGACATGGATGTAGCATTGGGTAACTCCATTGGGAATATGGACATTGTTGAGCAGCTAGTTGTTCTTGATACTAGGTTCAACAATGAAGATGTTGTTTGAAAGATGTCATTTGATGAATATGGGGTTGTATTTTATTCCCTTAAGGATGAATTCTTTTAATTTTCTTTCAAGCATTACTTTGAGTGCACAAATGATATTATTGATCCTAGTGTAATTTTTCTTGGTACTCACCTAATTACAGCTGAGAAATAGGTTTATTTATAACTACTAAAAAGGTAAAAAGATATTTTAGCATGGTCTTATCTAGATTTTAGATCATGTAAAGAGGATTTATTTTAATGTTTCATCTTATTACAGCCTAGCAGTAGGACCTTCAGGCATATACAAATATTGTTTTACTTCATCTTGGCCACCAAGATGCTACAAAAGTTCAAGAGATTAAAGGATGGTAGAATTATGGAGCCAAAAATTAATGTTAGGTATCTATAGTATTTCCCAAATTGAGCACAAAACTATATACATAATTTTATAGTGGTTTATCCTTTATTATTTTGTCATTTTGCTACCCCTCTACTTTGGGCCTTGTTTGTACAGTTTCCTTTCATGTTTTTGTCATGTGTTCATTTCCAGATCCTTTTGATCTATTTTTTTTAAGTCCACCATGTTTTGTTAAGCCTTCATGAATGTTTGATGAAAATTTTAAGTATTGACGCCATGACCTAATGGATTGGAAATTGGTCTTACATTTTGGGGTTATTTACACACCTACAAGGGGTATGCATCCTTGAGTGAGAGCTAGTGTTAGTTCCCAAAATTACACTGAAGCAATTGGGCCCTTGTCAAGTGTGAATGCATGAGTTTCTTTCCCAATTCTAATTTTCAAGTGCTTTTAATCTGTCCAAAAAATCCAAGTGAGTTCATGTCTATGAACTTTGAATCCCTTATTCCAATTACCTTAGCCTAGGACCCTTTGATTTATAATTAAATTACGTGGGAACACTTTTTAAAAATGCCATGGACTTAGTTTAATTTTTATACTAAGGTTTGGTCATGTTGATTAACATAACCAAAACTTAATATAAAAATTCATGCTTTATCTTTTTTATTTCCCATAGCCTGGTCCCTTTTATTTATTTACATGGTCTGCTTAATGTTGGTCCCTTTATTATACATTTAGCATAAAAGTGTTAGGTCCCCTTCATATTTATAAGCACCCCAAAACCTTAGTATAAGTCCTTGTCCTAATTTTTATGTCCCAGTCTTCAACTTAGAAATTTTCCCTTGTCCAAATTGAGCTAATCACAGTCGAGTTGACAAATCATGATTGAATAGTGCATGTCAATGCAGAGGAATATGATCAAATGATGTGTGAGTAGTATTGAATCATCAAAATCTATAAAATCCCTATGAGAGTGACAAGTTTCACCATATCTATGGGTTTCCTAATGATCCAATGGCACGTAGGAGTCAAAAAAGTTAAAAGAACCTTTGGATGAAAGTGAAGAGGACATGTGTCTAACTCTTGGTGAGTGGAACTAGTGGTGTAATGGCCACATGAATATCTTTAACAGTTGTGTAGAAGTCAAAATTAAGCTCAGGTAGTATTCATTTTGGGCTTAAATTTTAAGGTCACATGAATGTCATTGATGATCACACAAACATTAAAAGATAGACATCCAGATGTCAAATTTAAGCCACAATAATTATCTATTTAGGCCTAAATTTAACGGTCATGTAGAAATCATTGATGTTTGCATGAAAGTTAAATGATGAGTGCGTGAATGTCAAATTTAGGTTGTGGTAATTATTCATTGGGGCTTAAATTTGATAGTTTTGTGCCCATCAAAGATGATCACATGGACATCAAATAATAATTGTGTAACGTCAAATTTAAGCCACGATCATTTTATGAAAAAAATGAAAAAGAGGGCAAAGTGAATTGACAAAGTAACATGGTAATGCCACATAGGCATACACATCATGATAAAATATCTTGTACAAAGTGAGTTTGTGGAATATTTCACCATTAAAAACATATTGACTAGGCATATTCCAGCTTGAAGCATTTTGGTGGATTTGAAGGGCTGCTTTGCAATTTTGAAATTTGAGACCCACAATCCTAGGATTTCAATGTATAAATAGAAGTCTTGTCTTCTATTTCAAGTTTGTTGTTAGTTTTTGTTTTAGGTGTTCCTTTCCTCTATGTCTAAGTTCTACAAAAAAAAATTGTGATCAATTTTTGTGTGTAGATTTTGTCTCCCTTACTAAGGTAGTTACATTTGTATAGCCATTATTAAGCTTTGAGAGCATGTTTATATCTCCCTTATCAAAAGAGAAATCTCACCATACGTGTCCTCATAGTATAATTTTAATGTATTTATGTTTGTGATATTTCATTTTAAGTTAATAAAAATGATTATGGTTCTTTGTTATTTCCTATTAAATAAGTGCTACAATCTATTTTACAAATATTGTTGACTGGATGTCTATTTTTATGATCATTATTGGTTATCATATTTAGCATAGATCTGGGTTATAAAACCCTTTCTACATTATTTTAGAGTTTTTTGATGAATAACTTGATAGAGGACCCTAGTTTTATGGATTCAATAGGGAAAGGAATTTGAAAATTTAGTTTCAGTGTATGTTCTAGTCTTTCAAGGACCTTTTGGTATTTCTCATTGGCTTGCATTTGAGTTTTTTTGCATCTTTGATAAGGAATATTGTCATGAAATACTATAAGACACCTCACTATTTGGAAACCACTAGCACACCACCCTCCTTTTTTAATCATTTAACTTGTCCTACCCTATCCTACCTTGTAAATAATACACCCTTTGCATACTATAAGTGTTATTTGACTTGAAAATGAATAATATCTTGCATATTTGAAATGTGTTTAAAATTTATGTTTTAAAGTCTAGCATTGCAGTCTCTCATTCAACCCTATTGTTGAAGATTCTATAGAATGAAGGTTGTAGTCTAATTTCCTCATCTATTTTTAGTAGTTTATATATAACTTAGAGAATTTGTGTTTTTCATGTGATTACCCTTCATGGGTGAAGTGTACAAAATTGGTCATGCCCTAGTCATATTTTTCCTTGTGCAAATAATCCCCATTGAGGTTGAGTTACAGAATCTCTCTATGTGATCAAGCTACCCTATAGGTCCTCTTACCTTAGTTTAGGTAGAGTTAAAAATGGTAGGGAGCTAACTAATACCCTTTGTAGGTGCCTCTTAGTCATTATTTGAATTTAGTCTAATCTTGATGCCAAACTCTTCCCCATCTATAATGACATACTAGAAAAAATTTCATCATTACTTGTCATTTTCTCTCAAATATATAAGGTTGAGTGTATGAGGTGTACAACTAGGAACCAACAAGTATGAAACCCTAAGCTTTGTCTTCAAATAGAATTGTGGATAAGTTGATGCATAATAGCTCTTACTTCTTTTCTTCTCTAAATAATAGTGAAATAAACTTTTATATATAGGTGGATTTGACCCTAAACCCTTCTAAAAACCCTAGTTGATAGGGTTGACCTAGTCAACCTTGCACAATTTTGGACAATTATTCACTAGGTCATGAGCTAGGTTGGCTAAGAGCCAAACTAGTTCCTAAGTGAAAATCATCGAAAACTATACAGGGTCGACCCAGTCAACCTAGTATAGTTAACTGATAAAAGGTGATTTAGGAGAGGAAAAGGAGGATAAAATGTGGGAAATGATTGGAGAGGGTACAATAGAGAATAACAAGCTTACGGATAATGCTTTTAGGAGATAAGTGTGTAGATAAAAAGTGGAAAAAGGGACAACAATCATATGAAGCACTAATGGTCCAGCCACCCCTTTACTGATGCACCCTTTAAGGCATGCACTCAGAGAGATTGAGACTTGATGGGTTCCTACAAGATACAAAATGCCAGTAAATGTTAAAAGTTTGAAAATATTATGTGTATATAAATAGTAGTGCCCTTATTAGATAGTAGTGTCATGTGGTGATAGTGTCTCTATTTTGGTAGTAGTATCCTCTGAGTAATATGATTTTTAGATTATTGATGTACCTATGTCTGGGTCTATCAAGCCTATTTCTACATGCATGAGTTTTATAACTTGTAGATGACCTTTTTTTATTGATTTTATGATCAAACCCTAATCCTCCATATTTCAATGGCATCCAATTTATACAAATAGTAAAGTGTGTTATTAGTGGGGTAGGTTATACATCCTCAACACCCCACTATGATGAGATTTTCCTACATACCAATACTGCAAAGAGGGATCAAGCCTGATGTAGTTCTTCCCACCTAAGTGATGGTACAAGTGTAAGTGAAGCTAGTATGATTTTATACTTGAGTCTGTTGAATGTGCTTGAGACTATAAATCTGAGTAATCTAAGATTTAGAATGTTATAGATGGTTGTATGTATAATTAGGGTAGAATAGGGATTGATAACATTGATTACGCACAACTTATTCTAAGTTTGTATGTGTAATTTATATTTGATTTCCATCTAATTCTTAGAGTGATAAAATACATACATACATATATATATATATATATATATATATATATATATATATATATATATATATATTTCTAGTGCTTGTGTAGGTGTTAAAATAGGTATAGGCCAACCGTAGGTGGTCTAATATTTGAAAATATATTCATTTGTGGAAAAAGGAAGGAAAGGATAATACTACCAAAATTGGGACACTAGCACCATATAGTGTTACTATACCTATTATGGTATTAGTGTCTAAGTGGTAGAACTTGAGGCACAAAGGGCCATAATGTTATAATGAGGGTCTAAAAGTACTTTAAGGATGTATAGGGATACTTATGGCCCACATGAAGGTTAGATAAGTGTGAAAATAGGCCCTGATAGGTTTAGGGCTAAGCTAGGGATGGGTGGTTTTAGTTAGCACTCTTACCACTCAAGTGTCACTTTTAGGTGATTAGATTTTCCCTCCCTTTATTCTAGAAATGCAGTAAATAAAAATGACTAGGTAAAGGAAAACAAAGCATACCTAGACTTACCTAAGAGGCAAATTCCATGAATCTAGATCTGAGTATGTAAAACATGATCCATTATGTGTCTTACAAATGAAATGTTTATATATTAATCCTTACTTAAGAGATATCAAAAGAAAATACAAAACTAATTAAATAAGTAAAAATTGAGTAAAAAGATAAAATTGAGTAAAGGGATAAGAGAGAGGAAAATAATGAATATCACTGGGTACATGAACCAATGCATAACCTTGGTGATAACTTGTGTCTGTATAGTGATCAATTAGTTAATAACTTGTACTGATTTAATGGCTTACTTAATCCTCATGTGTGGGTGGCTCAATAACTCAATCTATTTTTTGAATCCATCATTTCCCACCCCTACTTGGTGGATCATGGCCTATGAATAGCTTGGATTGGACTAATGGAGTGTCTAAGTCTCTCATGTAGGTGGCTCAGGATCTCAAGTAGACTATGACTCCATCATTGCTTACCCATGTTGTAATATATGCATCTGAAACTAAAACTACATGATGTAACTAAAAATATCTAACTAGAGATATATAATTGGAGATGTTGACTTTATATCCATTTGGGTATATTAGGTAGCTTTGCACCACTTGGGAATGTGAACCACTATAGATGGAGTAAGGTATGAATCTAATTTGTAACTTGGTATATGGTATCTAATATATATAACATAGAGAATGGCATGGATTTTCTCATTCCATCTGATCAAATAGTGTATAAGTGAGCATACAAAATAATGTGTCACACACATACCTTAAAATCTAAAATGTGAGCATATGGATTATGTACTGATTTATAATATTTTTTATCTGAGTATATAAACTAAAATGTGAATGATCATTTTTTTCATGATGCCCCAATCTAATCAAATTGGTATGAATCTAAGCTAAACTAAGCCAAAATTGGTAATTATAACTGAATCTATGCAAACTTGGAATACACCTGCTATACTTTTCTAGCTAATTCTAGAATTTGTTAAAATTGAGGCTACTTGATAGTAAAACCATATCTTGGATAGTAGCTCCATATGGTGATAATGTCCCAATTTAGGTGCTAATGTCCAACTTATCTAATTTTTGTTCAACTATAACTGATCTCTGTGTCATTATTTCCTACTATGTTTACCTAGGTTTGATTTCTATAATTTGAGCATATGTGCTGAAAATTGTACTATGAATGCATTTTGTTAGTCTGATCTCTATAATAAACCCTTGTGAATGCCCCCTCTTTTAAGGGGAGTTGTTAAACCTATGCAAGAACTATCTTTAAAATAAAAAACTCTGTAAAATATGTGTTATCTAGAGGATATATGGTATATACATAATAATCCAATATAATATGCATAAATAACATTGGAATGTAAGATAATATGAGCATAAGTTTGTAATGTGTAATGTATGTTATGTCTATCATTCACAAGGATGTCAAGATAGAAATAAAAATGTATGTAGCAATAAATCTAAGTAATAATTAACTAGCTACCTAGGGGAATAGGCCATGATGTCCATCACGACACCCAAGTAGGAAGGGGAGATGTATGTAGTGTCTCATGACATCTAAAACTGGAGTGTGACACAAGTAAGAGACAAGTGTCATGGCCATGATGCATATAATAAATCAGACATACAACACATATGAGGGGCATAAATTATTCCAAGGGGACATAAAATAAAGGACATGGGCACATGCCACTAAATATGAGAAAGCAAGTCATACAAAGACATGTTCAAATGTCCACATATACAAATAACAATTAACTTCTCTTGGAGACACATGGAAGGACGTGTTTAAATGTTTGCATACACAATCAATAAAGAACCCACAAGGACATGGGCACATGTATAAATCATACATATAATGAAAATAAGTGGTGTAGATCCATAGAGCAATGGCATATTCTAATTTCCTCGATTAGAAAAGTCATAGAGATACAATCAAGAATTAACTAAGAAAGATATAAATGAAAGTATACATGAATATGTAATACTAATATGTGTAAGATTTAATAATTACATATGCTAAGTCTAATAGCCGACAAAAAATATGAGTAGGTGTAGGATGATCAATATTAAGATATAACAATGTTAAATATGTGATGTAGAGTTTAGAATGATGTAACCTAGTGATTAAAATTATGTATAGGGTTCCCCCAAATGGGTAAATGTGTTAAATAAATAACCCATTTATATATGTATATGATCCTATTGGTTAGATAGTGTATGTAGTTAGAAATGTATTAGATCCACAAATCAATCCTAGATCGGATAAGATAGATCCTACTTACACTTTCGATTGTGGATACCTTAAATAATCAAGAACATGACCAATATGGATCCACTAGATCTAATGAGTGGATATTTTATCACAAATAATATCACTATGGGGGGTTTCAAAGCCTCTAGTCAAGTAAAACTATGTAATAACCCTAACTAGGTACTATGTTTCCATACTCACTATACTAATAACAAGTAAAATAAAAATCTAATTTAGTGTTCACCAAAGCTTATGGCACAAAGTAGGGGTAATAAACAATAAAATTAAACATTCATAAGAGAATCCTAATTAATCTATGTATAGGTAAGACCCTAATTCAATGGAGAAGAAGAGTAATATTATTCAAAATCTATTACTTGTGTTATTTCTATCTACTAAAGAGAGGAGCAAAGTTAGAGATACTTACCTAGAAGACAATCCCATCGAGACTCAATCTTTCCCTTGGCTAAAGGTGCTTTGCAAGAATTTTTTGTAGTTATTAAGTATCACTAAGAAAATATATAGAATCCAAGACTTATTCACAAGACTATATTCTTCTCCATATATAAACCTTAAGCTAAGACTCCTCAAGTAGAATGTTAGAAGAGAAGATTGTAAAGAAGTGTGAATGAATAACTCTTGATGTCTCTCTAATAATGGAAAGATGGATGTGTTTATAGAGGTGGATGTAACCCTAAACTCTTTCAAAAAATTTGGCCGACAGGGTCGACCCAGTCCACCTAATATCATTATTGATAAAATTTCATTAAGTCATAGACTACGTCGGCCAAGAGTCAACCTAGACCCTAAATGAGTTTTATCAATAGGAGTACAAGGTTGACATCATCAAAATAGTAATTTAAACTATCAAAAGAGGTTTTAGGTTAGGAAAATGGGTAATGAAGGTGGTAAATGATTGGAGGAGTGTGTAAAAGAGGAGGCCAAGCTTAAGGGAATGTTTTTAGGAGCTGGTTGTATTGGTAACAAGTGAAAATAGGGGAAAAATCTTGCAAAGCACTAATGGTCTACCCACCCCTTTCTTGATACACCCCTTAGGGAATTCATTTAAATATATTGAGACTCAATTGGTTCATTCAAGATATAAATAATTAGTAATTGATAAAGTTTGAAAATATTATGTGTATATATATGCCCCACTCAAATCTCATCCTATGTCATGCAAGTGCAACAAGGGATGGTGATTTTAGAAGAAATATAGTAACACACAATGTTGAGGCTAAAAAAAAGTTGAAACATTTTAAAGAAAAAATAATTTCAAGTAAATTATTTAAATGGAAATAACTAAAAATTAAATGTAATGTGTACCTTGAGTTACCTTTATCACTAGATGGTTTTTTGATGTGTTTGTAGTTTTGATTTTAGAGGGCACATAGATTGCTTTTTATAAACCCAAGAACACAAAACTAAAGATAAAATATAAATAAACATAGGAAATCCAAGGTAACTGATGTTATGTGGATAGAATGTACTTAGAAATTTGGCAATCTGGGGTGACAAGTGTTATGTTAGACCAAATGACCAAGTCAAAATTTAGAGTAAATTGGGTAAATGAAAAGCCAAGGCTACTAAATACTAAAAAAATCAAAGAAATAAACCTTAATTAAGAAATGAAAACTCACCAATGCAAACCAAGGATACATGTCAAAAAGATGGTAATCAAACATTAATGTAAAATCAGTAACAATCCTTAATCAAAGATGGGCAAGCAAAAAAATGGTAAAACAACATTGATGAGTGAGAAATAACAATCCTTACTCAATCATCAATGGAAAAAGGTGCATGAAATGGAAAACAAAATTGATGAGTGAGAAGTAACAAGCCAACCTCACTCAATAATGGAAAAAGTACATTAAATTAGAAATGAACTCAAGTGTTTGTAAAAAAAGTGGTAAAATAATGACAAATGGTAAAAGAAAGGTAAACATGTCTATAAATATAAAGCCATGGTGTAAAGAAAGTAATCCATAGTTTCTCAAAACATGTTATTTTTCTCTAAGAATAGATAAAACTAAAAAAAATTAGTGCTAACATGTTTTTAAGATGTGAAGAAGGAAATATAGAAGAGGGAAAATAGATTTAGAATCACAATTTTCCTATCAAGGGGGGAAATGAAAGAAAAATAAAGGTAGAGAGAACTCTTTATCGAAGTCAAGACACTCAAATTAGGTTTGTAAAAATAAGAGGACTTTTGACCTTAAGGACTCTACAAAACTTATCTTAGCCACACAAATCTTAGGTCAAAAAATGGTAGATCATCCCATGAAAGCTATATGCATGAAAAATAAAATGGACTTACCTTCCCATAACATGTCTTTTGTTTCTTAGGACCCCTCATAGATCCATCAGTATAATACAAATATTGGTTACTTTCATGAGAAAGTAGGTGTCACCATATATTTTGTTGAATTCTCTTATTCCAATTTACTAGTTTACCACACCCCAATGGACCTCGACTCTATTATGAGGCCAACTATGGAGTTTGAGCTTCAATTGGAGATAGGATATGTGCTTGTAATCACATCTTTTTTTGTGATTTTGACTTTTGAGATTTATATTTTTCCTTTTGTATATCATTGCCTTTTATTTCAAATGATTTGGCTTTTAACTTTCTTGATGGCTTTTTCTATTCCTCCTCCATATGGATTTGGAAAACCAAACATGGGTGCTAAAGATGACTTTCATTTGAATAATTGGTACTCAAGTGCTAAGAGAGAGAATTCAAAGAGAATGGTGTCTAAAAGTCTCATAAAGTTAGGTGAAATAAAAGTGTTATCTTGACTTTGACCTTGTTTTATCCAATGTGGAGTGAAAGGAAAGGAAATCAAGAGGAATGAAACATGAAACAATTTGAATTATTTCAAATCACAAAAAATGTGATAAAGGGTGAAAAAGGGATATAATAAAAATAAAGTTTGATTCCTTATCATAAGAATGAGGGAAATGTAATAAAACATGATATCATAGATTGTTATCTGAATTTTATCTATCAAAAGAACCAAAAGCTAAAGATGAGAACAAAGATCAAGAACTTGTAACAATTGTTAAATAAATTTTAGAAAAGGAATGAAAATATGGTGATTTTATGAGGAATTCCAGGTACTATCCATGGTCTTACACTACAACTCATAAAAGAGAAACCCATGAGGGTGATAAAAAGTATTGGAAAAATAAATGAGATAAGAAAAATATGGTATTTGTGAGGAAGGTCAGGTCTTATCCATGGTCTTACACTATAACTCATAAAAAAGAAACCCAAGGGGTGCCAAAAAGTATTTGGAAAGTAAGAAAATAAAGAGGATAAAAGTACATCCTGAGGAATACTAGGTCATACCCATATTTTTAAAATGCAACTAATGAGAAAAAGGGAAACCAAAAGACCAAAAGGGAGAACTAAGGTTTGTAAAAGTAGAGAACTATTACAGGGGGTGAGACCTATGTAAGTATCCTAAAAAAAGTGTTATAAGGATAGCATATATAAAACATGAAAATAAGGTAAGGATTAGAAAAAATAATTCTTGAGGAATTATGCATTGGTGGGTTCTTTAAAAATATGACCTTCATTGGTTTAAAGGTGATAGGTACTTGGACCAAGAATATATTTGACTAAATAGGGGCCCCACCATCTTTAGTCATATTTACCTTCTTTATCATGATTGTAGTCTAATTTAAAGATAATATCACCAATATTTAATTTGAAAACTTTGACTCATTTTTTATTTTGTTTGGCAATATGGGCCTTATATTGGCAATTGTATTGCAAATCATAAAGATGGTGTTCATCGAGAAGATAGAGTGTATGAAGGTGATATTCATATAATTATTCATTGAGGATGATACCATGAAGAGATATACAAAGAGAGGGAATCACAAATTCTAATTGAAGGATTGACTCAGAACCATAGACTAGAGAGAACAGTGTTTCCTCAGTGGCAGTACGTATGATAGTATGATAGGCCCAAAGAGTAGGATAGAGATGAAAGTGCCAATCTATGCATGTTTCATGAATTATCTTTTGGATAATTTTATTCATATTTTTTTTTATGGCCTTTTCTTGGCCATTACATTATGGATGATAGGGTGTGAAAAATTTGTGATTGATTTTAAATTTAGCATAGAGCTATTTGACATATTTATTTTTAAAATTACCACCATTGTTAGAAATGATAATATGAGGGACACCAAAATGGAAAATGATTTGATTAAGGATAAATTTGGACATAGTATTACTGGTGACATTAACAAGGTGTATAGCCTTGACCATTTGATAAAATATTATTTGATTGTGATTATAAATACATGCCCATCTTGAGATCGAGGTAATTTGCCTATGAGATCTAATCCCCATATGAAGATTGGCCAGGTAAATTCTATAATTTGAAGTTTTAATGGAGGTGAATGAATTAAATCATCATGAAAATAGTAATGAGTAAAAATTTTATCAAATTCAATGGCATCTTTTTTAAGAGTGGGCCAAAAGTATCCCATACGTAAGCATTTGTGGGTTGTAGAATGTCTGCTACAGTGGCCACCAAAAATTCCCCCATGTGTTTATTCAAGAAGAGGAGGGACCTCATATTTCATAACACACCAGAGCAAGGTACCTTTATCATTATGATAATATAGGATGTTATATCTAAACACATAATTAAAGGCTTGTTTACGAATGTGAGTATTTTTGCAAGAGTCTAGGTTGGGAGGATAAGTTTGGTGTTCCATAAATTAAATGATGTCTTTGTACCATGGGCTTTGTCAAATGGTGATAGCCTCAATATGGTAAATAAGAAAATATTATGGTTGAATATAACATGGATATTTTATTATTTAGATAAGAAAAGTGGGATTAGTAAGAACTTGATGTAGATGAAAAAGAGATGCTGAAAAAGTAAGGGAATCAGCAATAGAATTTTGATCTCGAGGGATAGGATCGATGGTGAAGGAGATGAATATTTGGCAAGAGTAGTTGAAATTTGATGATAAAAAATGAGATTCTCACTTTTGAATTGGTAATCACTATTTACTTGGTATAAAATGAGCTAGTAATCACCTAATGCATGTAATTATTGGATATCTAAATCAAGGGTAGCTTGCATGCCTAAGATTAAAGCTTTGTACTCTACCATGTTATTAGTGATGTCAAATGTTAATAAAAAAGATAAAGGGATGATTTTTCCCAAAGGGCTTATAAGAACATAAATTGTCCTATCTCCTTGAAGGCATTTAGTACCATCAAAATGAAGAGTCCAAGTATCATCATGTAAATCAACATTAATTTCAGGAAGCTCTTTGATAACTAAATTTGGTTTAGTAGTATCGAGGAGGATAGTGGTTTCATCAAGATTACTTGATTAAATATTAGTAGTGAAGTTATGAAAGTAATTTTTAAGATATATGGCTTGGTTGAGACCTTTAAATTAGAGAATATTGTCATCATAAAGACTATCTTGAATATGATTAGTAGTGAGCATAGGAGATATGGTAAGTTGATCAGCTATGATTTGTCCTTTGACAGCTTTTTGAGTAAAAATTTAGAGATCAAATTCCATGGGAAGGACCATCCACTTACTAATTTTATCTCTAGGAAGAAAGTATTTGGAGAAGAAGTGATGAAGGGGATTGGAATGAATGATAAACATAAGTGGTCTGATAAAGCATATAATGTCAAAGTTTTTTATCTATAAAATATATGGAGAGGCAATCATGTTCAGCTTTTGTTTAATGTTTCTCATAATTGATGAAGCCTCAATTGATGTAGTATATGGCTTACTCTTTTATGGTATCATCTCATTGGGAAAGCATTGGCCCAACTGATATGGGTGTGGAAGAAGTGTATAAGATCAGAGGTTGATCATTGGAAGGAGGACAAAGAGTGGAAGGGTGAAGTAATGATTCTCTCATGTTATCAAATGATTTTTGACAAGGGTATATCCATTATATACATTCCTTTTCTTAAGAAGAGAACTTATGGAGTGGATATGGTAAGCTATTTTGGGGATGAATCATCTAATTTCCCCAAGTTTACTGAGATAAGTGAAAAATTTTGGAATGGATTGAGGAATGGGCATGTTGACAATAGCATTAATCTTGGCAAGGTCAATATTGATGCCACGAAGAGAGACTAAGAATCCTAATAGTTTTTCATATGTGATACCGAAGACACATTTGTAAGTATTTAGTCTAACTTTATATTTATGAAGATGGTCGAAGATGATGGCAAGATCAAAAATATGAGTATTACAATATTTAGACTTAGTGATGAGGTCATCCACAAAAGTTTCTATAATTTTATGAATAAGATAATGAAAGATATGGGTCATTTCTCATTGATAAGTAGATCTAGCATTTTTGAGGCCAAAGGGCATTTTAAGATAGCCATAGGTGCCCCATTATATGGTGAAAGTGGTCTTATATTGGTCTTCGAGAGTAATGTGAATTTTATTATAGCCCAAGAAGCCATCCATAAGAGATAACATTTCATAACCACCTATGGAATTGATAATGGCATCTATTGAAGGTAAAGGGAAATTGTCCTTGGGACAAGCAAGATTAGTATTATGTAAATCAATTCAAATGTAAATGACCATGATAAATTTTTTATAAATAGGAACTATAATAGAAACCCATTTAGAATAGTCCATTAGTTTTATAAATTTATCATCAAGAATTTTGATAATTTCTTTATGACATAAGGTAGAAACCTCAGGTGGAAATTTTTATTGCTTTTGATGCATAGTTTTGGGATCAAGATAAGTGATGATATTGTGCACCACAATTCTAGGGTCAATACTAGGCATGTCCTTATAAGGCCAAGTGAAGATCTCATAATATTTATCAAAAAATAAACTAAAGTTATCATGTTCAGTAGGTGAAATTTTATGAGAAAATGTAATTGGATGAGGGCATGATGGAGTACCATATTCAATACGAGTAGTTTCTTCAATAAGCATAGCATTGTCATCTTAAAAGTGATATGGTGCATTTGGTAAATAAAAAATTAGATTATCTTTGTTACAATTTGATAACGATATAGGGTCAACCAGGTTGACTTAGTACTATAACCTAATTGGTAAAAGGGATCAGAGTTGACTAGGCTGACTTAGTACTACAAATAGGAAGAAAATATTTTGTAAAAGACTATGGAAAATAGAATGATAGTATAATGAAAACAAAGAAAAATTTTATAATGTGTTTGAAACAAGAATTGAAATCAAACACACAAATAATTTGATCAATGAGAATGATCCAATTGGCACACAACACAAAACCTTGCACCAACATTGGCTAATGCATTTTTTTACAATACAACATATAATGAGTAAAGAGAAAGCAGTCAAATGAAAATTAAATGCTAAATAAGTGGTCATCCTTAATGTTCATAGATTATTATAAATTATTATTTTAAGTGTGATAGGGAAGTTGGTTGAGAGTATGGAACTAGAAAATAATCTATAGATGGTTTTAGGATTATTAGGATGAAAGGGATCTATGTTTGCAATGGTACTAGCTTGGTATTGGGCCTACCCCATCACTTCATAATCTTGAAGTGATAAGGGTGTTAGGTTATTTTTAAATATATATTATTAACCATGTGTTTATACTTGTCTAGAAAACCAAGTTGGCTTCCTCCTTATTGATGAAATCCAAGTAGGTAGGCCTTGGGTAGATAAATGTTTAAATGCATTCTAAATTTATGTGATTTGGTAGTGTGTGTAAGAAAGAGAAAAATAGTGAAACTAAATGGTATTTTGAAAAAAACCCTAATTAGACTATGTGAGCTACTATAAGAATACAAACAACTGAAAATGAAAGTGTGAATTAATTACTAGCATATAATTGTTAATTACCAATTTAAGCATAGTACAGAGTTATTTAAAATGATAGTGTATGTAAACATTATAGAATAGAGTCAAAAAGGTCACTAATATACTATAGAATCAATATTTCTTAAAAAATAAGTTGACTAAGTCAACTTAGTCTTTCAGATAGAAGATAAACTACAAAATTAGGTCGACCAAGTCAACCTAGTTTGTTGTAGGATTGTAGTTTTGACGACTACAAACTTTGAAAAATAAAATTATAAGGATGAACTAAATTGAAAGAGAGATAAAAAATAACCTTGGTGGGTTGGAAGATGTTGAGGACTACAAAATTTCTATTGAAGTGTCTTGAATGTTGCTTTCAAGTCCTGCCAATTGTGTCGATTGGGTTGACCTCATTCTATAATTCCCTATTTTTTGAATCCTATTAAGATGACTGAGTCAATCTATTTGACCTAGTTTGCTATTTAAAAGTTTTATAGATACTAAGTTAACCTGTATGACTTAGTTTATTGTTCTAGAGTTGAATAAGAGACTAAGTCAACATGTTCAAAATAGTATGTTATCTAGAAGTGAATAAGAGCATTATGTTGACCTATTTAATCCAGTACCCTGTATTTGATGAAGACATTCATAGAAATAATAGTCATTTTTATGTGATTATGTGTTAAAATTGTGCACAAAAGTTAGAAACTATATTGGCCTAGTTGACTTAGTATCATAAATATAGAAAAGTAATAAAATGATAGAAATGAAAAGTGTGAAATAAAACCTGTAAGGGTTAGATTCATGTTGGGTTTACCATAATGTATGCAATCATAAATGCATTAGATCCACAAATAAATCCTAGATCAGAAAAGATAGATCCTGCTTACACTTATAATTGGGCATACATTAGATAATCAAGAACATGACCAATATGGATCTACTAGACCTAATGAGGGGATCTCTTATCACAAATAATATCACTAGGAAGGGTTACAAAGCCTCCAGTAAAGAAAAAATATGCAATAACCCTAACTAGGTCCTATGTTTTCATATTCACTATACTAATAATAAGTAGAGTAAAAGTCTAACCTAGTGCTCACCAAAGATTGTGGCACAAAGTGAGGGTAATAAACAATAAAATTAAACATGCATAATATAATCATAATAAAGCTATGTATAGGTAAGACCCTAATGCAATGGAGAAGATTAATATTATTCAAAAGCCATTACTTATGTTACTTTTATCTACTAAAGAGAGGAACAAAGTTAGAGATACTTAACTGGAAGACAAATCCATTGAGACTCAATCTCTCCCTTGGCTAAATGTACTTTACAAGAAGTTGTTGTGGTTAGTAAGGATCACTAATAAATTTCAAAGCATCCAAGACTTCTCCACAAGACTATATTCTTCTCCAAGTAGAAAGCCTAAGTTAAGACTCCTCAAGTAGAATGGTAGAAAAGTAGATTGTAAAGAAGCACAAATGAATAATAACTCTTGATGTCTCTCTAATAATGGTGAAATTCATGTGTTTATATAGGTATATATAACCCTAAACCCTTTCAAAAGTTTCATTTGATAGGGTTGACCTAGTCCATCTAGTATCGTTATTGATAAAAATTCACTAGGTCATAGACTAGGTCAGTCAAGAGCTAACCTAGACCCTAAATGAGTTTTTCCAATAAGAGTACAAGGTTGACACAACTGACATAGTTGTGTAAACTATCAAAATATGTTTTACATTAGGAAAAGTGGTAATAAAGGTGGTAAATAATTGGAGTGTTTAAAAGAGGAGGCCAAGCTTAGGGGAATATTTTTAGGAGCTAGTTGGATTGGTAATAAGTGTCAATAAGGGACAAAAATCCTAAGAATCACCAAAGGTCTACCCACCCATCTTCTAGTGTACCCCTTAGGTCATGTACTCAGATAGGTTGAGACTCAATGGGTTCCTGCAAGATAGAAAGCATCAGTAATTGATAAAGTTTCAAAATATTATGTTTATATAGATAGTAGCAAATCTAGATTAATGTAGTGGACTTGAGTTTTATAATAATATGCAAACACTTGACAAGAACAAATGAAGCATGTATGTGTGATAAAACTAACTATACTAAGATAGCTAGCATATGTAGTGTCTAGAAAATATAATAAGTGTTAACATGGAAATGCATACAATCTATAATTTTATGTTTTTTGAGTAAATATTTGAATGTTTTTGTGTTTTTGAAATTTTTTTTTTTTTCATATTTTCTAAATATAAGCTATATAAAAGCAACATGAAAATGAAACTATAGACAAGGAGAAATAAATATGGCAAGTATGTATAAGAAGGGAGGAACATACTAATTGATAAGTCTCATGAGAGACTCAATATCATTATGGCTTGTGTCAAAAATAGGAATGACAACCTCTCATGTAGTATGATTTATATCTTGTAGATAATCGGTGTTGCAATATGAATCTGAATATTGTTCATCATCAAAATCATAATAATCATAATAACTAAGAAATCTAGTGCTGACTTTTGTTATATCTGGATGAGCATAGGGAATTGCCTTATAATATGGAGTTCACCTTTCAGAATTATGCTTTGGAGTATTGATTGTGACTTTGCCCTTTGAAACTGTGCTTATTATAAGCATATAGTGCTTTGGAGGTTCCTTTTTTATAAATAATCTTATGAGAATACTATTTTTGTGTGGTATATTATTGTTGTGAATAATAACAATATTATATGGGGTATTTTTATAGAGTTAGTTGGTAAATGTGTGAGATATTTTTTGGATCTCACTATCCCGAGTATATGAAACATATTTCCTATATAGCTTTGTAATATCTCATTTTTAATAAGTTAAAGAGTTTAATGAGTGTATTAGAATATTGATATTGTGTAATATTCTAGTTTTTGGTCTTCTGCTTCTTGTTTTGTCTTAGATTAAATCAATATCTAGTATTGGAGCAGGAAAATGGTTTGTTAAATATGTGAAGGGGTAGATCCACTACAAGCTATAGTTATACTGGATAATGAGATATGATTTTATGTGGGAGTTTTAAATTAATTTTTTTTAGTCTAGGTTTGTATTTTCTATAAATTTTGTCAGATGTAAAGTTAGCACAATTGTCATTTGACTAAGGGAAGTGAAAAGATTATAGTGCCCATTTTTCATAGTTCTTCAGCAAAATTTGTTTTGTTGTACATGTTCATGTGCAGACTTGTGCATATAATTTTATCTGGTATATCCATTTGGGAATAAGTAAATAAAATTATTTATTGTATGTTGCACTGTACATCTATAATTAAAATTACATGTGTAGTCTTTATGCATTATCCCTGTATACTAATATGGATGATGCCTATGCTTCCCACCAAATTTGGAGTTTTCTTCACCTATCATTTCCTATTAATTCATATTTTTAATAGCCTCTCTATTTGACCCAGTTCTGTGCTTCTCAATTATTTCATTTCAAAATGCCAATTGAAGAAGACATGTTGGAGATTCACATCTAAGTCTATCAAGAAGGAGAGTACCATAAAAGGTAGCTTCTGGTGTTCATTTTGGCCTATCCATGCATCCACCTATGAAATCTATAGCATCACTTATGGTGTGGGGACATATTTAATGTGCAAAGGGATCATTATGTGGCATATGTAGTTTTTTCCTATTATTACTACACCATTTTAGGACTGCTCAAAACTATTCAATAGCATATTCAAGCTTCACATTCAAAGTCATGTCCCTCAAATTATATCGGTTTGTTCATGTTGGTCACTACACTTATTGTTTCAAACACCTAGATATTCATCATGCATCCCCTCATTAATTTGATCCATGATGGAAAACAACTCTACGACATGTTAGTCTAAGTTCTACTTCACACAGCTCCATCTTCTTCAGCTGCTTTACTATGTTATCTCAACACATGGCTTCCACAAATTCTGCCAACATTCCATTCCAAAAGCTTCCAATATCATCGTACATGTTCTAAATAGAGTTAATAAGTTTTTTAGGTTGTTCAAAAGTCTTTAGTTTATTTATTGAGTCTTTAGTTCAAAATAAGTTTTTTTAGATATGATATGCTAATGATAAAGTTTAGCACTTTGGTGTTAGATAATTTTCTATTAGGTTTATAAAGTCTTCGATAGTTTTATTTTTTTTATTTGTGTATAGTGTGTTTTTAGTATAAAATTTTGATTAGTTTTAAAAGTTTATTTGTTATGACTATTATGTTAGTATTTTTTATAATTGAATCAAGAGTAAAAATAATAAAGTCTAATTTGAGTCTTGTTAAAAAAGAGTTTTATATTTCTTTAATGTATGGATCTACTATTTATTTTTTATGTGTATGTCAAAAATCCAAAATTTTAAAGTATTAAGAGTTCATTTTATGAAAAAACTATCATATGCCATAATAGTCTTTTATCATCTTATCAAAGTCATTGTTAAAATCTAAAAGTATCTAAAATGGGTTGAGAGTTAAGAGTCAATTTTACGTCAATAAAGTGTGTTGAGAATTTTCAAAAAATTTAAAATGGAAGCATTATTGAGAGTACCCGACATCCTAGAAACTTTTTGAGATCCATTGACACATGTGTTGAGTAAGCAAATTCATTCATTGAAGGTCAGAGGTAACAGAGGCTAGAATTTTTAGATCCTCTCATTAGCCACTAAATATGGGACCACTTTTGCTTTAGTGGAAAATTTTATTTGCAGTTATGTATTTGATTTGTTTTGTGTGAATAAAAAAAAATTATGTATGCCTATTCACATTTGTAATAAGTGAGCTAAAAATTCCTCTATAACTTCTTAGAATATGTGATAGTGAAGAGAGCTAATAAATGTATTGCACATCATGATGTGGATCATGGTAAGCCACTTGCAAAACCATTTTTTGTGTTTTATGGTAATCCACTTGAAAACCATCCCATTTTGGTTGTTGGTAAGCCATATGCAAAAATATTACTAAGGTTTGTGATTTTCCTATGAAAATCACCAAACCATGAGTATAGGTGTAGATATGGGATTGATGTTTTTCCCATGTTCACATTAAGGAGATGTATATTAGGATTAATAATGTTCACAAGGGGGTAAATGTTAGGGTGTTCCAGTTATTAAGTCTATAATAATGTAAATATTTTTAGTTAAAAAAATATTACGTAAATAGGTTTTTGTGTGGTATATTATTATTTTGAATAACAATAATATTATATGGGGTAGTTTTATATAGTTGGTTAGTGTATGAGAGATTTTAGGGATCTCACTATCTCGAATATAAGAAACATATTTACTATAGAGATTTGTAATATCTCATTTGTAATAAGTTGAAGAGTTTAATGAGTGTAATAATATATTTATATTGTGTGATATTCTGGTGTTTGGTCTTCAGCTTCTTATTTTGTCTTAGATTAAAATCAATAAATACTTGTTGTCTTGGCATGATTTTGACTTTACAACTTAATTTCTTGCTCTTTTTATGACATTTCCTATGTATCTAGACTTTTTTCCTTGATAAGTTGTTTTTTTGAATGATGTGCCTTAGGGTGTTCAATAAATCCCAAACCATGTTGACTAACATTATCAACTTCTAGAACAGGAGTAATGATGCCTTAGGCCTATTTGCCCAAACCTTGACCATGATAATCAAACTGTTGTAGATATTTTTGACCAGACCCATATTATTTGAAATTTGAGCCTCATTATGGAGAGGTATATTTACATATTTTACTTGCTTTACCTATTTTTGTTATAATATTTATTTCTCTAATTGTGCTTTTTGAACCTTTTATTGTTCTAAGTTATGCTTTGGTAACCATTTTTGTACTATTTTTGAATTTGAACCTTGTTTAATCTGTACATGTGCCATTGTATGGTTTTTAGATGATGTATCATTATTTGAGTCATTTTTATCCATTATCCATTATATTTTCCTTTTCAATTCTAAACATAAATCGGTGTGGTGCCCATGCATTTTATGATATGCACAATAATATCTGGATCTCCTCACTAAGTGTAGAGGGGGTAGGTTAATCAAATTATTTTTAATCATTTCCCTTAGTACCTCACTTGAACTCTTATTCGACCGTTGTAGGCTTTTGGAATAACTTATAATAGATACATTGTGTTGTAATTTATTATTTGGATATGAAAGAGTGTTAGGCACCACTTTGCTAGGTGTAGATACATATACATGATAAACACTAGCATATTTTAGAGACTTTGTACATAAATTTTAATTTGCCAATAATGTGACATTTTCACTTAATAACTGGACTTAATTATATAATTATGATATTAGCTTGATCATGCTGATAATTTGATCCCTTATATTCTCACAAGTACAAATCCTAGTTGTTTATGATTTAACATGCTGGCACATGCCCTATAGGGAAGAGGTGTGGATATGTTGAGTATTTTTATTAGTAATAATAGTATAGATTTCATCATCTCATGGAGGAGTGATAGTATGGACTTGAATAGATGGAAAGTAGATATCACCCTCATGGAGATGAGGAAGAGAATGAGATTATTTTCTGTACATAAGATATGACATTGAAACTTGACACATACTTGCAAGCTTATGTACTAAATCATAAATGTGTGTAAGGGTTTTCTTTTTAATCGAATTACACATAAGAGAAAGATAACATGCTATGAAATATGACATTTATTGGAGCTGATTTAGAGCATCATGTACATATGTGTTTATGTCATCTTTGAATTCATTCCAAATAAAAAGAAACAAGCTTGCAAGAGAAGCTAAAAAACTTTTCATTAAAAATTAATTAACTTCATCTATCATTATTATCATGATTATATCAAATATAAATCTAGTTGAGGTCCTAGAAGGATAGAAACATATACCTTAGGGTTGTATAGGGTTAGGGTTTGAGTAGTATTCAAAGTAAGTTAGGTTCAAGAAATGTTTTAACCTTTTAGGACTTAGATGAATGTAAATCCTATGTTGTTAAAGGACTACGTAAAGTAAATCAAGTTATAAATATAGAACAAATATAGCCATTGATCTATTATAAAATTGACTCAATTTAACCTTTTTTAAAATAGTAATAAATAATGTAAATTAGAACTTAGCTAGAAAATGACTAAGACAAATGATTTAAAAAATGAAAACTAAGGAAAAGGTTTTTCTAAGTGTCACAAATAGGATCCAGGTATCAAAACCCCTCTTGGACATTAGCACTCTAATTGGGAAGTAGTTCCATGTGGTGGTAGTGTCTTTATTTTAGTGGTATTGTCCTCTATGGAATATTGTTTCGAGCTTCTGGGTACATCTATGTCTAGGTCTATCAAGCCTGTTCTTATATGCACGAGTTTTCAAACCTTATAGATGGCTTATTTTGACTAATTTTATGATAAAACCCTAATCCTCCATGTTTTTAGGGCATTAAATTGATACAAGCAATAAATTTTATTGTTAGTGGGGTTGGTTAGACATATTTAACACCTCATTGTGATGAGATTTACCTACATACCAATACTCCAAAGAGGGATTAAGCATAATTTATTTCTCCCCACCTAAGTGCTATTGCAAGTACAAGTGAAGATGGTACAATTATAGACTTGAGTGCTTTGAATGTGTTTGAGACTAGAAATCTAAGTAATCTAAGCTTAGGAATGTTGTAAATGGTTGTATGTAGAAGTAGTTTATAATAAGGATTTATAACCTTGATTATACACAACGTACTCTAATTTTGTATTTGTAATTTACATCTAATTTCCATCTAGTGGTTAGAGGGATAAAAATCATGTATATATATACTGTTCTGGTGCTTATGCAGGTGTTAAAAGAGTTCTAGGCTAACCCTAGGTGGTCTAATATTTGAAAATATATATTTTTGTGAAAAAAGTAGGGAAAGGACAATAGTTCAAAAATTGGGCCACTAGTGCCATGTGGTTTTACTATCCCTATTATGGAACTAGTGTCTAGGTAGCAAAACCTATGACATGAAGGGACAGGATGTAAGAATGAGGGTGTGGGACTACTTTAGGGATGTATGGATGCTTATGGCCCACATTAATGTTGGATAAGTGTGAAAATAGCCCTTAATATAGGTCTAGGGTTAGGCTAGGGATGGATGGTCTCAAGTAGCACTCTTAGTACTCAAGTGTCACTTTTAAGTGATTACAAAAACCATGTATAAATCCATCTAAAGATTCACCCAATTCTTCCAATTCATTCACAAATCAATCCAATAGTTCTTGAGGATATGTTATAGGCACTTGCTCAATGACATTACTAAAAAATCCTAAACATTAGAAAAAGTATTAAAATGTCCATAAGAGATATAAATCCACAAAATTCAAAAAACAAAATTTGTCCTAAATCTAGTCATTATTCTTGATTGATCATTGATTTAGTCATGTTGGCAATCATTAGGATGTCTCCTTCCCAAATCCACCCTACTGAGGAAAATTCATTATTGGTTCAATGATTTTAACCACCTTGGGATATGTCCTACCCTTACATGTATCACTTCTTGGGGGAACCATTCCTTTATCATTATTATTGAGTCTTCATAATGGATTTTGATTTAGTTAAATGATGAGATGTTTTTGTTACTTTTCTTTTCAATTTGTGTTTTCTTTCTTGTTTGTTTTCTTTTATTGTTAGTTTTGAATTAGTATATTGTGATAACAAGGTCATCATCATGGTGTCCCTTATCACACACTTGTACTTTATTCCCTCCATTGACATACATCATCATTATCATCATGTTTTTTATCATTGGTACATTGTTTTCAATTTTCTATCAGATCAGGAGTCAGTCCTTATACATAGTATGGCTAGGTCCTCATAATTTTTTATATCATGATGCATACTATCACCAACTACATTAAAAATCAATTGTCAAGTTTTATATGCAATGTTTTGATATGCTAGAATTATTTCCCCTTGTGAATATCATTCATTATCTAATCAAATCATTTTGATCATCTTTGACTACATCACAGTTTCCTTGATCAAATCAACACAATTGAATAATCTAGTGATATATATGTTCATCAGAACATGCATCTTAAAATGAGCATGTATCAAACAGAGTCATACGCATTGGTTCATCATTATTCTCAATCTTATCATGATCATTTTCCTCATCCATTTTAACATTGTACCTCTCATTCTTGTGTACCTGATTTTTGTGGCCTCCTCATTATTTGAAAATCCATTCTACCATGGTACCTAAGTTTGCATCATTCATCTCATCTTTAATTTGTGTAACAAGTTATATCCTTTAGCTATGCTTTGGAATCAATCAATCAAATCAATTACACCAATCATAAATCACAATCACCTTGTTGGGGAAAATCATTTAAATCAATAATAAAATCCACCTTGTTGGGTTAAATCATTACTCAATCAATCAAAGTGTACAAATTATTTAAAGATCAAAGTGTATAACTTGTTTCAGTATCAATCATTCCTTAATACCATAACTTTTTCTTGATTTTGGGTGTGTCTGTGTGTGCTACTTATTTTGGGATGCACCCTTCCTACTTCCTCCTGATTTGGGGCCACTTCAATTTTATTATTATTTGTCATTAAAAATTGAAGTGGATTATTATTCATCATTATAAATTGACATGGGTAAGCATTAGTTCATATGGATTAATCTCATCCATGGCTTAATTTCACTTTTCTTCTTGTCCATTTTCTTCTTTTTCAAGAGCCTATTTATTAATTTTATTTTTTGGCCACTCCCTTAACGGGGCATCATGGGTATGTTATAGGTACAATAATTGAGAGGGGGGGTGAATAAGTGGTGAAAAAAAATCCAATTTAATTTCTAAAACCCTTAAAACACTTAAGCATTCAATATAACCATTTATGAAACAAATAAGATGTTTATACCAATGAACAATGAATATAATGCAAGATCATACACACAACACAAGATCTACGCGGGAAACCCTCTTGGGGAATAAAACCCACTCTTAAGCCTACAAACACATGGACTACTTGTCCTATAAGATGATTAAAAACATGAGACTGGTCAAGTCCTTCTTACCTAAATTTAGTGAAACACCTATTTCATAAATAGTACCTACCCTTAAGATGATCAAGTCCTTTTGACCACTTTTGATCAAGTCCTAACTAGATTTAATAAAACACCTATTTCACAAAGATCACCTACCCCTAAGATGATCAAGTCCTTTTGACCACCTTTTGGTCAAGTCCTTCTGACCAGCTTTAGTAAAACACTCATTTCACAAAGAGCACCTACCCCTAAGATGATCAAGTCCTTCTGACCACCTTCAATATTCAAAACTATAAGAGCAATATCCTTGACATCAAAAATATAACTTATAGGTCATACAAATATTCATCAACCTACTCTACTCTTCAATCCATCCATTAGGCACACACCCTTTCCTTTACTCCATAACTCTCACATACACCTAATCTCTCAGGTCACTTACATCTATTACACATGCATCTCACCTCTATAAATAACCACATTTGATTTTACCTTTTATAGAGCCTTGATGATTATTATCTTCTTAGTTAGCCATAAAAATGTCCTTAGCCATTAATACATCTAAAATAGCTAATTATCACTCTCATAGGTCATCCATAGCATCCATGGGTCACACTTAAGTAGCTACCTCTTTCAATTAGGCCTTAATAGCTTTTATAGGTCTCATGGAGACCTATCTCCCCATTTATCACTCCATTGAGAAAATTAAAAACATAGGACCACTTCCAAATGCATATGTCCACTCCACATGACTCCTACAACATCTTTAAATGATCACATTCACCAAAACACTCTTTTGCTAAAGAAAAAATTTCTCAAATAACATTCTATCCACATAGCCACCATGAATGAACACACATTCACATTCTAAGCATTTGTTCATATTAAATATGGATTGGTCAAACCTAAAAAATTTATATAGATCATCCTTAGGGAGTCTACAATACTCTCCAATATCTATCTCATCTTGAAACATCAAAATACCATCAAGAACAACTCAATTACCCTTCTTGAGTTACTTGCAGAGCATGAATGAACACACAATCAAATTTGGAGCTCAATAAATTTGATTGTATAAACATTTAGACCTTTAAATTAATATTTACAAATTCACCTTGAAGTCCTCTACAACTTTTTTTTACTATAATATCAAATTCTGCATAGATCAAAAGTTATGGCTTAAAAATAAAGCACTAGTCTTTCCTTCATTAAATTCAAATATTTAAATCCAACGTTCATAGTTAAACCTAAGTCACTTAGAACACATCTTATGTTATTCGCTCAGCTTTCTCAATTCACACCATCAATATTCTTTAAAATTAACTCATATTGCACCACTATCCAAATGTTAAACCTAGAACAATTGACCTCATCTTGTGTACTCTTGAAATATTGACCAAATGTGCACCGTCAATCTCTGTGGATCAACCAGGTCTTTATCTTGTAGTGCTCACCATTAGATCTTACTTAAAACTCCCAAGATCATGACACATGGCACCCTTGCATGCCTTATGAGCACTTTATTGATAGTCCCTTGTGCTTATGTCATTTGGTAGTCTCACATACAATGTTGACTCTTTGACTTGTCCTGGATTGTTGATCTTTGTCAATATGAACTATCGCTCATCACCAATTTTCTACTAGACTAGAAATATTATGAAACTTTTCACTTACACGTGTAACCTTTAACATATTAACTCTTATGCACATTATTGGATCAACATTACTAATTAACATGTACCATTAGATCTTCTAACAAGATGACTTAAGACTTCAACATATTTTATCTTGACAGTCTCTGGCCTATCACAGTCTGCATGTGCAACTTTGAAGATTTATATCTTAAGCAAGAAGACACTTTAGGAATCTAAAACTTTAAGGTATAGTATTATAACTATAGACAACATCTCCATATAAGTTTTGACCTCATTTGACTTTCTAGGTTCCAAAAATAAATGCACAAACTTGTTGATTCATTCATGTTTTCATGACGGTCTGGCTAAGTATGGAAACTACTACAATCTACCTGGAAGGCCAACTTTAATCCTTAATAAAAAAATTCACTTAATTTCATGAATTTAAATTTGAACCATATGATCTCCTTACATATTAGAATCATCCATATATCAATCTACTCTTAGAAACTTCACATGTGTGAAATATAATGTCATCAATATGCCTACTTAGATTTTTCTATCACAGAATTAACTATGACAAAATGAACATAATAAAGAACAATATGAATACCATGCACTTCCACAAGCTCCCCAATCATCCTTGACCTTTGATAGGACCCCTTTCACATACTCAAATCACCATACTCATCCTTAACCATGCCAAAAATGAAGATCAACCAAGCCTACTTCAAGCATACTAAGATAAACACACTGCATACTTTGTCATTGACACTTAAACTATCAAGACACTTCATCAACTCACCTAGACATCTCCATTACATCACTAAAAACTCTCCAAAAATATTCCCCTTTATCATTGATGTCAATACTCACATTCCTTCTCTCTCTTCAAACACTCTCCCTACAGGAACCTTTCCCCCCTTTAACACAATGACAAAGTGGGAACAAAACTAATTTTGAGGACCTAAAAATACCACCAAAAGGGGAGGACCACCTTGGAAAGATGATACAAACTCTCCCTTACCTTGAGCCTACCTCTTCTTTTCCTTGACAACTTCTTCTTGCTACATGCCAATACTCTCTTCAACCAAGCACTGTAATCAATGAAGAAAGAACACACAAAAACATTGAAATTTGATGGAACTCACCAAGAAACATCTAAAAGGGACTCCCCCTAAGATCTCTGATCCATTTCACCTCTTGAGCATCTTCAGATCTTCACACACCATGAAGAACCACCACACAAGCGTACTAGAATTCTCTCTCAAGTCACCTTAAGGACCACCAACAAAACTTCATGATACTCACCAAATAGGAAACATGATCTAAAAAAACTTGATAAATATCCTTGAAACACTCATGCCTTTCTCTTTTGGAGAAACTAAGCAAAAACATCAAATATTCACACTAGGCCTGTCTAGACTCCTTGTAGTCTTACCTAAAACTTGTAGAGCCCACAATTTTTAGTAGACATACTTTCAAAATATGATACTTAATGTATAGAACATTCTTAGATTCCCCCTTAGGCACACCAATTTGAAACACCTAGCTCATCCTCTGCAACATACTTTCTTCACAAACTTACTAGTTAATTAAGCCTCCATTTTGATAAAATCATGAATAATTTGAAAACCACAAACCTTCATATCTATATGAATCTTGATTTGACAACCTATTTGGCCCATTCAACATATTAAGAAGCCTCAAACATTAATTCATAAGGAAAACCTCTTTTCTAGCATAGCCCAAAATGCTAGAATCTTAAAATAAACAAGGTCAGCAAACCTCCTTCTAGTCAATGCCTACCTCTAAAACTTATTGCACACCTGGAGAAAAAAATAAAATACTTTTGGACCAAGATTTGAGCCTTCACACCTTTGGGAACCTTGACTTCCTATACCATGGCTTTGATCTACAATAAGAAAGATAAACCCAAGAGCACACAAAAACCTCCAAAAGGCACAAACAAGATCAACAAGACACAAAACCACTTGGAACACATCACAAAGAAGTGCTCAAACCTTTTTGAGCACAAAAATCTTCTTGAAATTCCATCAATCTCATTATGCCACCTAAAAAACATCCATTATGATCCTACAGACACTGCATATACAGCAAAAACACTTTGTGACATCACTCTAGCCTCATCAAAGCACTTCTCCCATCTTGACACAACAAATCCAACTGGAAACACTCATCTCTTACCTTCTATGGCCTTTTGAATAACACCATTTCAACACATGATTCTCTATTAAAAGGAGTCTCTTTAAGAATCATAGATAGAGACCTCCTCTACACCACAATGCCCTTAAAACAAAGTGAAGCCATGAGTGGCCCATATCTCCTTAGTAACCAATGTAATCCTTTTATAGATATGACTTCTTGCTCTTGTTTTCCTTAGTCTTCATCACTGAAGTATCTTCTTTGCATTATATAATATCACCTTCAAACCTTGTCAACATAAGAACCAAGCTTGAAACTTTCTCATGCATAGTAGCTTGCTCATTATCATCCAAAAATACCTCAAAACTAGCCTCAAACAAAACCTTGGTCTTCTCCTTAAGATTGGTCTCCTCATTCACAACATGAGTAGAAAATGAAATCTCTTGGCATTATCCAATTTTTTTAGCATTCTCTACCATAGCAAACATATTACTTGGACCTGTAGACTCATCATGACTCATACTCACCACCTTAGGTTCCCATGAGTTAGCTTTCCTTCTTTCTTGTACTCTAGGATCTTGATTAAACATATTCTATCTTATAGGCCTTTATTTTTAGAGTTTATAAATTTGACCTATATGTTGATAATTGAATCACACTATACCTCTTACAAGAATTTTATCTTACCTTTCCTAATTAGAAAAAAATCTTGGAATATGTCCATTCTTTTGACAATTGAAATAAACTACTCTTTTTTAAGAAGACTCACCTTGCCTTACCTTATTTTGAAAATGTTTAGAAAAATTTTACTCATCAAGATAGTTGAAGCACTTAAATTTATTCACACCTTTTGATGGAAGATCCCCATCATAGTTCTATGCAAACTCATTTCTAATTTGTCTCTTGCATTCTCTAGCTTTATACCCAAACTGATTACATTTGTAACAATAACCATTGAAACTTGCATACTTCATGGCATTTGGTTGTCTGATCTAATTTGTCTTCATTCTTATAGCATCTCATTCCTTAACTAATTTTTGACCTTCAAGGTTTGATTTAAATTAGTCTTCATCTTGTCTTGAGTTACATTTTCTGGTTCTTCTTTGTATCCAAGACTAGGTATATCACTTGTATGATGTTGACAACATAGAATATTGTCTAGATCACTTGAGCTATTTTAAAATCTCATAAATGATTGGATCTTACTAGATGTCTTCTCTAACTCAGCTTTTAATGACTCATTTTCAATTACATACCTTGAACATTCATCTTTTTTAGCATTCAAGATTGTAGATAGGATTTTTAATTGACAACTGAGATGCTTGACTATATCTTCATGCTCCTTAGTGTCTAAATTCATTATTGCTTCATATACACTAAATTAATCCTCATATTTCTTGATTTGAGACTTCATCTTCTTCTCATTCTTCAATTCTTCAAGATCATTCATCAATTCAGTCTCACAATCCACCTCATCTTTATCATCATCTAAATCACTCCAAGTAAAATCCTTTTGATATGAGCAACCTCCTTCCTCAGCATGAAGAGGTCTTCATCTTCAACATGACCATGATCATACTTTGAGTCACTAGCTTCACTCTCATTTGATGAGCTACAATATTCTTTGGTGTAGAGACTCTTCTTGTCCTTGAAGTACTTATTCTTATTGTCAAACATTTTGAGTCCCTTCTTTCTCTTATCAGACTTATATGTCTTCTTGTCTTCATCTTGGCCATCATCATTCTTATTATCCTTATGAGGGCACTTATTATCAAAATGTCCTACTTCTCCACGGTTAAAGCATTTGAAGGGTAGTTTATCCTTATACTTGTATGACTCTATTTTCAATTTCCTTGTAAACAAAGCAAGTAGTTCATCTTCATCAATATCAGATGTTTCATCCTCCTTGAATTTATTACCTTGGAAATTATTCTTTGGCTTCATTTCTAAATTTAAATTTGCTTCCTTCTTAGGTGGTATATCATTATTTACTCTCATCACATAGGCAATAAGGATGCCATGTAATTCATCCATCTTCAACCTAGTAAGATCATGACTTTATTCTACAACCGATACTTTAGAATCAAAATTGAGAGAGAGACACCTTAATACTTTTTGAACTAAATTAACTTCTTCAAGATTATCTGCAAGACCTCTAATGATGTTCAAAATCTCATCAACTCTCTGTAGAAAGGATGCCATAGAATCTTCTTCCTTCATCTTAAGACTCTCAAATTGTCTTAGATGAGTTTATAACTTTGCCAACTTAACCTTTAAATATCATTCATAAATAGTCTTTAATTTATCCCACATTTCCTTGGAATATATGCAATGGATTACCTTAGTGTATTCAATCTTTGAAAGCCCATAAGTGATAGCATTCATTGCCTTAGAATTATCCTCAAACAACTTCTTATATGAAGTACTAGATGGAGGAATAGTAGATGTAGAATAACCATCCATAATATATTTCCAAGTTTCAAACCCTAGATACATGATGTAGGCCCTCATCCTCACACTCAAAAAAGCATAATTGGATCCATTGAACATCGGTGCTTGCTTAGTGAAAAAACCTTTCATTTAATGGCCACCCATATTGTACCTTGGATCTCTTTCAAGTTATCAAGCCTTTACCAAAAGGCCTGCTCTAATACCAATTGTTATAGTTACAATCACTGAGAAGGGGGGTGAATCAATGGTGGCAAACAATCCAATTCAATTTCTAAAACCCTTCAAATACTTAAGCATTCAATACAACTATTTATGAATCAAACAAGATGTTTATGCCAATGAACAATGAAGAGAATACAAGATCATACACACAACACAAGATCTATGTGGGAAACCCTCTTGGGGAATAAAACCCACTCTCAAGCTTGCAAACACATGGACTACATATACTATAAAATGATCAAAAACATGAGACTGGTCAAGTCTTTCTAACCTGAATTTGGTGAAACACTTATTTCACAAGGAACACCTACCCTAAGATGATCAAGTCCTTATGACCACCTTTTGGTCAAGTCCTTCTGACCAGATTTAGAAAAAAATCTATTTCATAAGGGCACCTACCCCTAATATGATCAAGTCCTTTTGATCAGCTTTAATAAAACACCCATTTCACAAGGAGCACCTATGCCTAAGATGATCAAGTCCTTCTGACCACATTCAATCTTTAAACCTACAAGAGCACTATCCTTAACATTATAAATATAAAATATAGGTCATACACATAGTCATAAACCTAATCTACTATTCAATCCATCCACTAGGCACACACCCTTTCCTTTTCTCACACACATCTTCTCTCAGATCACTCACATCTATTCCACATGCATCTCACCTCTAGAAATCACCACATTTGATTTCACCTTTTATAGAGACTTCATGATTATTATCGTCTTATTTGGACATAAAACTTGCCTTGTCCCTTAACATCTAACATAGCTCAATACCACTCTCATAGGTCAGCTATAGCATCCATGGGTCACACTTAAGCATCTACGCCTTTCAAGTAGGCCTTAATAGCTCTTATAGGTCTTATGGAGACCTAATCCCCCATTTATCACTCTATTAATAAAATTAGAAACATAAGACCACTTAAAAATGCATAGGTCCACTTCACATTACCCCTAAAACATCCTCAAATGATCACAGTTTCTAAAACACTCTTTTCCTAAAACATAATTTACTCAAACAACATTATGTACACATAACCACCATGAATGAACACACAATCACCTTCTACACATTTTTTCATATAGAATATGGATTGTTCAAACATCCAAAATATATACAAATCATCTTTAGGGAGTCTAAAATATTATATAATAGTTATTTCATCTCAAAACATTGAAATACCATCAAGAACAACTCAATTACCCTTCTTGGGTTACTTGTAGAGCATGAACAAAAACATAATAAAATTTAGAGCTCAATAACTTTGACTGTATAAATATTTAGACCTTAAAATTAATATTTCTAGATGTGCCTTTAATTCCTCTACAACTTTACTTTTTACTATAATATCAAATTTTGCATAGATCGAAAGTTATGGCTTAAAAACCACGCACTGGTATTTCCTTCTTTAAATTCAAATATTTAATTCCAAATGGTCATATTTAAACCTCGATCACTTATAACAAATATCATGCTCTTCAATCAACTCTCTCATTTTTCTCAATATCAAAGTCTATATGGATCAAAATTTATGGCTTACAAACCAAGCACTAATCTTTCCTTCTTTCAATTCAAATATTTAAATCCAAACGGTCATAGTTAAACCTCAGTCACTTAGAACACATCTCGTGCTCTTCACTCAGCTCATTCAAGTAGCTCAAATTTTAATTCATAATACACTAGTGTTTAAACATTAAACCTCAAACATGTTGACCTCATCTCATGCACCCTTACAATATTGATCGAATGCACACCATCGATCTCTGCAGATCAATTAGGTCTTTATCTTGTAGTGCTCACTATTAGATCTTACTCAGAACTCTCAAGATTATGAGATATGGTACCCTCACATACATTTTAAGCACATTATTGATAGTCACTTGCACTTGTGCCACTTGGTAATCTCACATGTAATGTTGACTCTTTGACTTGTCCTACACCGTTGATCTTTGTCAGTACAAACCACCGCTCAATGTTGATATTCTGCTAGACTAGCGAGCTTGTGGCACTTATCACTTGTACGTGAAACCTTTAACATATTGACTCTTATGCACACCATTGGATCAAGATCACTAATTAACATGAACTGTTAGATCTATTAACAAGATGACTCAAGACTTCATAATTTTTATTAATAGTCTCTGGCTCATCACAGTCTGCAAGTGAAACTTTGAAGATTTATATCTCGAGCAAGAAGACACTTCAGGGATCTAAAACTTTAGGGTACATGCTTGGGACTATAGACAACATATCCATGTAATATTTTACCTTGTTTGAATTTTTGGGTGCCTAAAATAAATGCACAAACTTGCTGATTCATTCATGTATGTATGACGGTCTGTGATGGTTTGGCTAAGTATAAAAACTATTGTAATATGCCTAGAAGGCCAACTTTGATCCTTAATAACTTGTGTTACGCTTAATTGCATGACCTAAAATTTGAACCATATGATATCCTTCATAGGGGAATCTATCCATATATCAAGTTGCTCTTGAAACCTTAACATGTGTGAAATATAGCATCGTCAATATACCTACTCATATTTTTCTATCACAGAACCAACTATGCCAAAATGAACATAATGAAGAACCGGATGGATACCATGCACTTACACAAGCTCTCCAACCATCTTTAAACTCTAGTAAGACCCATTACATAGCCTAAAAAGCACCATACTGATCCCTAAACATCCTTAACCATGCCAAAATTAAATATCAACCAAGCCTACTTCAAGCATACTAGGACAAGCACATTGCACACTTTGTCATTGACACTTAGACTATCAAGACACTTCATCCACTCACCTGGACATCTCCATGACATCACTAAGAACTCTCCAATAAGGCATTCTCAAACATTATTTTAGGCTTCTTTATGGACTCATTTTCAATAAATTGAACAAGATTCAACAAAAGCAAGAATGAAATCATTTCTTCTAAATTTTGTAATCATTTCAAACAACTTTTTTATTCTTTAAAATTTTGATGATTTTCTTTAATTTCTCACCACATCCTTTCAAATAGGGATAAAATGTAGACATCTATTTTTTATCACTATCATGTCGAAATTATAAGTCAAAATGACTTCTCATAATAATGCACACCAAAAACCACTCAAACACTTAAATTATTCTATACACTTGGTGTGCATCTTCTGAATCCTGTCAGTGCATCCCTAATTTGGGTAATGCATTGTACACACTTATAACCTTCTTCTAGTTTATCTCCAATCAAATTATGACTTAGTAAATTGACATTTTTGACCATTTGTATATAACAATTTATTAAATTATAAGAATTATAAAAGGTTAATCAAGATTACTTAACTAAATAAATCCAACTAAAAGGTTAAGTAAAAAATCTATGGCAAATAAATGAATATCTAATTTTAGAAATTCATAAATTCAAAAAAATATCTAAAGGTGACATTAGTATGACATCATCGATCACAAAATTCATGAATCTAAAACATCAACATAAAAGCAACAAATATCTAAATATGGAAATCGATGATTATTAATTGTAATATTAATTCCAAAATTGAATGCCTTTGGTCTACAAAATTTGACTTATCTTGGGATATTGATTCTCATTTTGAGATGGACAGTCTTTATCACTTTGCCAAACCTATAAATACAAGGGCCACCATAGACCAATTATAGGATTTTTAGTACAAAGAAACCATGCATAAATCCATCTAAAGCTTCACCTAGTTCTTCCAATTCATTCACAAACCAATTTAATAATGATTGAGGAGATGTTGGAGATGTTTTCTCAATGATGTTGCTAAATATTTTGAGCTCTATATCTAGGTATGGGCATGCTTGTGAATTGAATTTGAAGGAGATGTCCATGGGGAAGGTATAACTTGTATTATTTATGCTTTCTTGTTTATTTCTCTACTTCATAGACCTTACCCAACAGAGGGAGTAGGCTTAGTATGTTAGTTTCTTAAATGTTTATTCTTAATTTTTGTCATTAACGAATAGACTAACCTATTTTGTAATATTAAACTCTACATTTTATGAAAAACTACCTTAAATTTTTAAGATTACATTTTTGTAATCCTATTGGACAAATGAAAGTTTTACTTATCGATGCACTATTGCATGTCAGTCATTGATATTCTCTCATGCACTCCCCAAGGTGTCTGTGGTATGGGATATTGGCTATTTTTTGTGTCTCTCTCATGTGCAAAATGAGAGCTCTATAATTATAAAGGGTGAGGGTGAAAATGAATAATATTTTTCACCTCCCAAGGGATAGCCAAAATTTTGAAAATTTCCCCTAGCCCTATTTGTGCTTCATTATTCTTCTTGGGAGGATTATTTTTTCCTCATTTACCTATTTTTTATCCCATTTTCTTCTAATTACTTCATTTTTCAACCTCTTCTACTGTAACATGTCATTTTATTCTATTTTGAGGCCCATCCATCAAAAATATTTTTTTTGCCCAACTCTCAAGTGGGCATCTTGGGCCTCCCAAACATCGTTTGGGGCATTTTTTGTGAGCCTATTTTTCACAAATCAATTAAATTTGACAAAAGTGGGAGAGAAATAACTTCTTATTATTGTCATCAATTTTAATGATCATTTTATTCTTTAAAAATCCATTGCTTCATCTAGGTGTCTCTCTATGCCCTTCCAAATATGGGTAAAATATACACATCTAATTCTCACCATTTCCATGTCGAAATTGAAAGTTAAAATGATTGCCCATAATAACATACAAATTGGACCAAACACCACTAAAATGCTCTAATTCATTAACATATGTTACACGTAATTTATGAAATGTATTGATGCATCTTTGATTAGGGCATGGCACTGTAATCAACTATCATTTTGTTCAATTCAACAAGAATCAAATTAATGCTATGTAAATAACATTTAGGGACAATTACGTAAAGCAAAATATTCAAGTTTTGACATTGCATAAAGTACCTAAAAGTAAATCAGGGTTAAATAACTAAGTAAATCAAATCAATTGACTAAATAAAAGATCCATAGAAATGGGCTAATTATCTAGTTATGTTATATTCAAAGTTCACAAATTTTTTTATTATGACCTCATCGTGACATCATCAAAATGTTGACATGCACTAGGTATTTATGGAGAAAAATATCTTAATTAAGGCAAGCCATGCCTTATTAATTCACCCTCTTTCCAAAATGATTAATGCATTTGACTCAAAAACTGAATCCATTTGTAGCCACACATCTTGATCCAGATCCTAGGGCTACAATTTATCTACAAATCCTATAAATACCGAGGCCATTACACACTTTTAACGAGTTCTTTTAGTGCAAAGAAACCATGTAGAAATCCATCTAAAACGTCACCCAATTCTTCCAATTCTTTCACAAACCAATTCAATAGTGCTTGAGGAGATGTTGGAGGTGCTTGCTCAATGACATTGTTAAAGATTTTGAGCTCTATATTCAGTCATGAGCATGTTTGTGGACTAGCTTTGATGGTAAAGTCCATGGGAAGGTATAACTTGCCTTGTTTTTGCTTTCTTGTTTGTTTCTTTAACTCATAAACCTTGTCCAACTGAGGTAATAGGCTTAGTATGTTTGTTCTTAATTTTGATCACTAACTATGGACTAACCTATTTTGTAATATTACTCTAGAGAAAGAACATTGAATTGCAGTCACAAATGTAGTAGTCGCATGTTTAGAATGTGAAAGGTAGTATTCAATGTATGTAGTATGTGGGAATTCATGTGAAGGGTTGTATAAAGAATTTTATACTCAAGATAACATTCAAAAGACTGGAATATGTCTTGTTACAACTTTTTATAGTTGTTTTATGACATAAAACTCGGGGACAACTTCTTATTAAATAAATTATTCGTGTTGGTGAAGCTTAGTGTGAAATATCTACCTAATTTATGAATCATCTTATTTGTTTCCGTTCTTTCATTAAAACACAGTTTAGAACTATTCTAATATTTCAATTTCTTTACCTCTATCAACATTTTGATTGCAACTCCTTAATGCAATTTCTAGTAGCATATTAGAATTATCAAACCATCAATCATGATACCAATATTTTTGGGAAAAAAAACTAAGTTCAAGGTCCCATAAAATTTTGATAATCTTTACTAAGAAAGGAAAATTTGTATTGAAAAATAAAATGGTATACATACACATACACATACACATACACATACACATACACACACATATATATATATATATATATGCGCCATCTTAAATCACTAGATCGTTTCTTACTGTTACTGACACATTTGATATAAAATAATATTTGATACTGCTTCCAACACAAAATACTGCAACAATTAGAAATCGTGGTCTATACAATTACATGGTAGCTTGGCCATGGTGGTCGTGACGAGGTATTCTCGCTTCTTTTGGGGGACAAAAGGGCAAATCTTTCTATGATCCAAAACAGCCCTGACCACGTGCGTCAACGAGAAAGAAAAAGAAGTCTGCTACAGATGAAAGTTGTTGAGCCTCATCTCAACAGAATTCGTGATCAACGATTCTGGTTTTGGACAATTTGACGTACACAAAAGATGCCCTAATCTTAATAATTCCTTCAGCAACCTTCATAATCTCCTGACTTGCAGTGTAAGGGGCGCAAATATTTAGAACCTCTTTATATTGAGTGGCTTTGTTGTTTTCTTACGTGCTAAAAAAGAAGGTTCAAATCTCCTAAAATCTGCACGTGAATTCCATATTGATTAACCATGATCTCTTTCTCAATTAGCGCTTCTAGTTTCGCATGCATCAAATTCATGAGCGTCTCAACCTCCTCCTTTGAACGCGTGAAAATTCTCAATACCAAGGCATACATGATCACATACTTGATACCTAGCTCACAACAGTGCCTTAAATTATGCATGAAACTATTGTATCCGAATTCATGGCCCCTCCATTTCTTCATATTGTGATGGCAACATCGTGTATCTCCGATTGCCACCCATTGTGATGGCAACATGCAGAGAAATAGGGTTGCTCAAAACAACAAACTTGACTCATTGGTGGTATGCATTTTACTAGGGGCGTCTTGCTACATTGGGTTCTAGTTGATATACTCCTTTCCCTTTATCAAACATATCTTGATGTTACTTACATCTTGTAAGAGTTATCCATACATTGTGTGTTATTTTGCATGGCTATAATTTTTTGATTGTCTACATGTATGTGCTTGTGCGTGTTCCTTGTCAATGTTTTATCCAATTTTATCTATAGAAAATCCTCTATTCATCATTTCATGTTGTCATTAATTGAATGTGGGTCATATATCATTTTCTTCTTTTTATATGTAGTTACATATAATTTGTGTATCTACATGTTTATGTTGATTGCATTGCCTATATTATGTGTTATACTATATTTGGTGTCATGATCCATATTATGTATTCTACTATTTACGGATTACTATACATGTTTCATATATTGTCATGCTCCTTACCATACATCTATTGAGATATACTTTTGTTATTTTGAATGTGTTTTGTTGCTATATTTAACTCTCGTAGGGGCATGTTGAGCCACATTAGGACACATCATTTATCCCTAACTTGTATTTACATTTAAGGCATCATACCTTTTTCTGTCTCCTCGATCTTACTATACATATCTTGTATATGCGAAGCTTACTACACTCATATTCTTATTGCTCTTACACTATTTATAAATCTGGATATTAAATTTTCCTATTAACATTCAGTCATATGAGATTAATTATATATGGTGGGGCATAACTTGATTCCCCATCGCTATGATATATTAGGGCATATTGTTGTCCCCTTACTATCTCACAATCACTCGAGGTTGTACTCTTATAAATATTTATATGATGATATTTTTCTATCTCTACATACACATGTTTACATTAAATTTTTAAAATTTCGAACAATTTTTTCTATACTAAATGATAATACACAATGTGCATGACTTTTTATTTTGAGATAGTGATTGTAGACATATGTATCAATCCTACACCTCAAAATAGAGATACATATCCAGATATTCTACATCTAAATGTTAAAATGATAATAAAATTATTTCAAATACCAAGACATACCAAGAAGTTTATAAAGACCATGATAAACTATCAAATATTTGCTTCCCTAATCAAAATTACACTTGAGTTTTCATAACTTACTCTAAAATTTAAAGTATTCAAGAAGACATATGCATTTTTTACTTTTAGTTACCTTATAGTGAAATAATAGTTTTTTTTTTTTTTACTTTTAGTTCCTTAGAGTTAAATAATGGTTTATATAACCATTAGGGGTATTAATTCTAAAGCTCATATTTAAATTTTATATTTTAGGTTTTTATATTTGTGTCTATATATCGATACATTTAATAATTGTATTCATTCATGATTATTTATAGTAAAATTCTAAATACATTAGGATTTATCAACACATGTGAGTGGAACCCAACCTATGCATCCAAATGTTTCATCCTTTCTTCATAAGGTGATTATAGGTACATTCTTCAGTTATTATTTTACATTGATGTACACATGCGTCCATGCACAATCACATCAATGTGGAGCATTATGTAGACACCTCATTTTAGTATAGTAGCCTTTTCCATAGCATCTTTGTCATGCGTCATCACGCTTGATCCACGTGTGTATTTTTTACATTTTTTAGACACCTTTCTTCAAACATTAGAGTCTCTTTCACATTAACCCATAGAGAATCCCTATATTCATATCAAATTTGTCTCTTGTCAGCTTCATGGTCCTAGCAAACCATTCTCTAAGTGGTCAAGTCCTTATTTTGAGTATTTTTTCCTCTTGGGTCAAAATTGGCGGCCTCTTAATCATGTCCTAGATAGAATCGGTGACCCACAAAGTTTTTTCTTATAGATTCTTTAGTGGGCCCTTCTCTCCTTGACTTTATTCCTCGTGCTTTGAATTTTACTCAACATTATTTTCCATGTACAACCTATGTTTGATGCATTGTAGAGATCCTGATATATAAAAATATATCCTAAGTAATTTTACCAAGTAATCCTCAAGTATTAATCAAGCTCCCTCCTTATGTTTGAGCCAAAAATTTATTCCATATATTACTACACTTGTCAATGACTGTACACATTGATCGTTCATTGCATCTACATAAAATCCAAGGCTTGTGCCACCAAGTTCTTGTGCCAAATGGAGATTATATTTGGAGCATATAGTTTTGCTTCATTATTCTAGAAGATAAGGTGAAACACTATCTCTTATTTGGATATAGATTTCACTCACATGCATTAGAACTACATCAAAGCATATTCCAAGTATGTGGGATATGTAGTTACAACTCCTCAAAGCTTTGTTTGATTTAGCAAACTTGTACACATTATTTTAATCATACATTTGAGGATTAGGTCAATGAATAAAAGAGAATAATTACAACAATTTACCCATCAATTTCAAAAAGCATAGCTCTGTAACCCTATTCATCATCACATTGTGCCCCTTCACGAAATATTATAGGACAAGAACCCCAATAAAGGACATGATCGATGCCAAAGTAAAAGTTCAATAGAAACATGGTTACATAATCTGATACCTACTAATTCCATCCCATACAAAATCGATGTCTTCTCAATTTTTTCCCCTTTCATTGTGAAGGACCAGATTTGTAGACATAGAATATATTTCACTTATAGATTTTATTTCTAACCTGAGATGTATAGAATTCTACTCAGATATGTATGTTTCTACTTATCTTTATTTTTTCATCGTTTCCATTACTTGCTCAATTATATAATTATATTTTTAAATCTATTTTTAACACCAATATTTTTATTATAATTTTAAACTTTATTACGTATATATAATTTTATATTAATATCAAATATCTTAATGTTACAATTTGTTAAAACGTTGTATTAACATTCTTATATAAAAATAAAACTATTAAAAACAACTAAATAACACCTATGTCAAGTCTATATTAACCAACTTAATTAAAAAAAAGCATCTAAAAAAAGGACACCTAAAAAACAATAGAAAGAAAAAAATGTCAAAAAAAAATATTTTTTCCACAGTATGTAACTAAAACTCATTCTAACTACATACCACCGTAATAAAACTGGACAAGAGAGGAATCGACATCTACAATATTGACCCACATTTTACCAAAAAAAAATTGCCACCCACAAAAAATAAAATAAAAATAAAAATCCGCAATATATAACTAAAACTCATTATAGCTACATGCCACCGTAATAAAACTGGGCAAGAGAGGGATCGAAGTCTACAGTATTGACCCACAATTTTTTATTAGTTGGCATTTCTCTAGTATAGCCAACTAGGATAGGGTACGATGGGGTTTGATATAGGTAAAGAAAATTTGGGTATAGAGAGTGAAGGACAAAGTATTAGCAATACCAATTCATTTCTGGTGAATTGACACATTTTAGAAACAAAATAAGTAAACAAATAGAAAATAGGAAACATCATACACTCAACGTCAAAGACAGTGAAAAGTTAATAGTCGTTCTCAGTTGGTAAGAAGACCGAGGAAAAACGTTGGGAGTGTTTCTGATAGTCTGGTTATAAGCATTTTTGTAGTCGGATGTGGACTGTTTCGTGTGTGTCGTCGTGCTGGGAAAACTCGAGATCAAATATCTAACTATTGGAAATTATGATGAGTAAAGTTATGGTAACTGTACTGGACTCCCACTTCATACCCAGTCATCGTTGTACATGTGGTAAGATGTTATGTTTTTATAATATTTTATTTTGGACTCTGTTGAAATAATTGTCAATTGATATGTATTTTTTAGTAGGGATTTATGTGATTGATATAGAATGTGGACCTTATCAATTTGTAAATGTTAATTAATATTAATTTGTTAATATAAATTTTATGAATAATTTTAATAAAAAATGGAGTACAATTTATTTATTTTTTTAATATTAAATAATGAGTACTCTTTTTAGTTATTTGTAGTTATTTTTTCCATTTTAATTATATATTATATTATTTAGTTTTTTCAAATTTTCAAAAAAAAATTGATGAATTATTGTTTTATGGTGAAGGATTAAGCGGTATGTATTTCGTTAAAGTCATCGGGGATACGATTTCGACTTCATTTTTTTTTGCATGTCAGGTTTTGCTAGCAGTAAAAATTGATTTCTCATAAACTTTTTGTGAATCAAGCAACTTCACGAATTAGACCAACAACCATTCACATTATTTTATTTTAAAATAAGAAATATACATTTATTTAATGATGATTTTTAATATAATTTAAATCAAATTAATTTATTAGAACAACTTTAAAATAATTATTATTAATCAAATTCAAATTGTAACAAATAATTATATAATATTAAATTTATATTTTCAAATTAAAATTATCAAAAAAAAATATTTACATTAAAAATTTAAATATGATTTTTGATTTGTATTATTTATTTACCTTTTGATATGAACTTTTTTATTATTAAATTATAATATGTAAAATTAAAATTAATGACCAACATTACATGTCATGATTTTGTTAATAGTACTTATTTATTCAAAAAGAGAGATCAAAAATAAAGTATATATTCACTATTATTATTTACATTTTTAAATAGTCTACCCAACATTTTACCTTGCATTTGATATGGTGTACCCAAAAAATTAAGTATTTTATGAAAAAAAATTGTAAATAGTTTTATATGGTCATTAAATTTAGCCCTTAATTTGTATTATAGTTTTAAATGATATTTTTATTATGTTATTTTTATTACAAAAGTTCAATGTCTCAATTTTGAAAATAAGAATAAGAATATAAAAGATTTAGTAAATGAAGGATATATATACATAATTTGTATAAAATTTCATCATTTATTTAATATGATTCATTATATAGTTTGATTGTATTTTTTTGAAAAAATGATAAATATAATAATATAACCATCAAATTTAATTCTTGATTTATATTATAATTTTATATGATATTTTTATTGTATTATTAGTTTCTACTTAAAAACAAGAATTAATAGGATTATTTTTTAATTACTCACATATTATTTAATCAATGGAAAAAATAAAATATATATTATTTGATCAATTATAAAATGTTGTATAAAATTTATTGTATAAACATTAAAAAAAAAAATTAATATTATTTAAATATATTATTTTAATTTTAAGAGAATTGTAAATCATTTTCATATAATATAATTTAAAATATTGTAACATCTCAAAAATCTTATTATAATTTATGGATTCAATTTTATTTATCTTAAGATTAATTATTATTAAATTATTTAATTAAAAATAATTTTAATTTTAATTTATTTAAAATTTTAATGTTCAATTTAAAAAAGTTATAATTTATTTAATAAAATTTTTAAAAAAATAATAATAATAATTTGTTTAAAATTTGACAATGTTATTGCTCCCTTCATATATGCCGAGGCCTTCATGTACATGGAGGTAAGGATACAATATTAATATTTTTATTAATTTATTTTATGTAGTACAGTGTAATCGAAGCACTTGTACCGCTTGTATCAATGCGTATGACAGAAAATATCAATGAGATGTTATCCTCTGGTACGGGCAATGGCAATGATGATGGCGCTCTCTATAGTAGAAAAGGTTGTTGAGAGGTTTATAGAAATGAATGTGGAGGGGTGGATTTAATAAAACCATTGAAATGAAATGAAATGAAATGAGTTTTAATGACGTCCACGAGACCAAATAGTCTATGGGACCAAGTGTCAAGATCATTAGAGATTTTTCATATTCTTTTCGAAGTCATCTCGCCTCCTATGAATATTTACAATAGCTAGGCTGTTTTGTGTAGCCTTTCCTCCTCAAATAATTCACTAAAATTGCCCACATTCACACTGTTACCCTGTTGCATACGAATATCCTTGTACGCATCACACTCCCTAATGAAGTGTCGTTCAGTGTCAACCACTCTATCATTGCAAAAAATGCAAGTTCTATCTTCCCATCTTTCCTTGGGAACCGTCCATCTTCCCGTTTCACACCTAAGATGGTGTGAACCAGTCCTCAATTGTGCCATTAGGATCCTAGCATTACCTTTAAGTTCAACACTTAGATATGCTTTATCCCCGTGCTCCCAAGTGGGATTAAACTCTTTGATATAATGCATTTTTTTATGTCCAATCTGATTTGTCCACATGGCAGCCCTGAATTTTTCTAATACAAACTTTTTTATTTCCTCTTTGGAGTTAGGGCACTCATGTAACTTAATGTTCCATTTACCCAGCCACTTGATGTTTTGTTTCATCCACGTCTTCTTCCTCCGATCTAGCACCTCGTTCACCACCATTTTGGGCCACCGGTGATTCCCCATGTTTTCAACATTTTTTATGTAGCTTAGTCCCTGTGAAATCGCCACAGCTTCCATTGAGAAAGTACCGGCTTCCGCCAGGGGGATCTCATATGGAACAATTGCTTTAACTTTAAGACTACTGGTGATAAGATGTTTTTGAATTCTTTCCAATTGTCTCCATCTGTGATTTGACATGCTGCTTCCCCAAACCTCACACCCGTAGAGGACAACCGGTGTGACCAGCAAACCAAAAAGGGTTTTCTTGGTTTTCCAGTCCCAAAGTTCTGCGTTTCTGCATCTGTTCTGGAGAAGGTAAGAAGCTCTCCAACCTCCTTGAATATCCTTCTACAGATTGAATATCTCCTTTTGGATGCTATAACTAATTTCGCATATCTTCGTGTACAACGGTCCTTCATGTGTTCCTCTTAAATCAATCGCCACAAACACTTCTTTCATTTTTAAGGAAGTCATGTTGCGTTTGAGCCTTGTTATATCGATATTGACATTGTTATTATGTCCCCTAATGAACTTTGAGTTGTCACTACCGCTTCTCCTAATTATTATCTCTCTTTCCATTTGTGCATGTTGTTCACTCCTCGTAAATTTACTTGGTGCAGGGCAGATGTTTAGAAATTAAGCTCATGCTTTTGGTGTTTTGAAAAAAGCCCTCTCATCCCAGCAACATATCTATTATCTACTTTGCAATAGTCCAAGGCTCTAAATGTATAGAACCGCTGGGGTACACAATGACGGGACTCGAAACCATTACCCAGGGGAGGCAAATTGGTGGGACACAGAGCATGCTGAAAAGAAAGGGAGCAAAATTTTTAGATTCTCGGGCCTCAGGTCACTCTTTGCGTTTATGAGGAAGGAAAACAAAATTAAGGCCATCAGGGTTAACTATTCCAGCAAGAGGATCGATCCGGGTACATGTTGCAAGGTAAGAATAGAAGATTCTGTGAAACTGTTTAATCTTTGATAACAATTTAGAGTTAGGGTTGGAATTCTGGGTTTAATTTTTATGGGAATTGCAATTTTTTTCGGTGGAGAATAATACAGAAGGAAATTTTGAATCTCATTCCTCTTTGTTGTAAATGTGAAGGCATAGTTTACTTCATCTTTTACAAGGTAGGTCGTTTCTTTACGAAGATCGGTGTTGAAAAGATCGGCGTTTGGGTTTAATAAAGAGCTAGCCCGATTTAATCCTGCCCACATCTATGAACAAGATATGGGGAAGCTATTATTATATCATTTCCGGTCGAATTCTATAAGTAGATCATGGTCTATGTCCAAAACCATCAATTCAGAGGTCAAGTGTATGAAATCTCGAACAAGTAAACAGAGGATAAAAGAATGCATTCCAAGTGGACAGAAAAAATAATAACTATGGATGCTCGTCACAGTCACAATCAATCTTGCACAAGTTGGATGAAGTCCAGGTAATCCATTAGGGGAAATGTTATGCCCCCTAAGCTTATTCAAGATTCTTTTTGTTTAGGATTTGTGTATATGAGATATTATAAATGAATTCTCTGTACGGCTCACGTAGATTCTTGTAAAACTCAGGACCCTTTTGAGTTTTAGCAGAGCACATTAAACATATCTCCAAATTAAATGGAATCCCTGTATACTACCTAACAATGGTCGAGCATAAAAAATACGAGGATGATAATTTCACGCTGGTAGGCATGATGAATACGCTGGCCCAACAAATAATTATAGCTTACCAATAAATTAAGAAATATGAGGGATAACGGTCAATATTGGAGACTTTTTTTTTTGAATAAAATAATAATGATCTGTGTGCATGGATGTTTAGAAATTTTAAAATCAGGGGTAAATTCATGTAGTAGCCATGTGTGGCATGGTTGTTCAGATGTTTCATAACAGTGGGAATAGTCATGTAGTAGTCATGTGTGGCACGGTTGTTCAGATGTTTCGTAACAGTTACTATGTGATATATCTATTTGTCCATAAATTTGGGAATAGGTATTAACATTCTTTTCCTATAAAGAGTAGCTCTAAAGAAGAATTTGAAATTACTTTAATACAATTTTAATGTTAATTGTTTTAATTATAATGTGAGAGTTTATGTTGTTTTATTAGTCCCTACCTTACAGGGTACTATAGAAATTGTTTGAACAAATAATTTTTTATTTTAACCAATAAAAAGTTTTGAAATAACATAATATTTTATGCATTTCAAAGTTTAACATTAAATATTAAAAAATATTTCACATATATTCTTATAAAATATTCCATTTACATTTATAAAATTATATAATTAAATGACAAGTATACACATATCGGAATAAAATTGATATTTATCCCTTAATTTATGAGAACTCTTAAAACAAATGTCCCTGAAAATAATTTAATTAATCATAAACCACTCAAAACTCGGAAAAGATTCTTTTTAAAAATCTCTCAATTATTATTCATTCTCAAATTAACTTAACGAAATCATTATAACGACCACGAACTCAGCTGCGATAATTTGGCGACATGCAAAATTTATAAATTCCTCGACAAAATCGCGATCTCCACCGGTGCCGCTTTACCCATGGCGATAAATTTAAAAACCAGGTTTTCATTTATTTAATTCTGGAAGAGGGCAACCGAACGGGGGACTTGCATGAAAAAATGCATGCTTTAGCAACTATATTATTAAAAACAGTTTTCTAAATATAAATTTAAACAATCATATAATTACACGTGGAGAACCCCTTTAAACATTACATATTATATTTATAAAACATTTTTATTATAGTTTAATATAAACAATTGTACATAAATTTATCAATTGTACAACATTCTGATTTTGTTTATATAAATTTATAAAAAGTATTATCAGTTTGGATTTTTATACTATAATTGATATTTTTATAATATATTTTTATTTTTATCAAATTCTAGTAGTAAATTTATTTAAGAAAAAAATAATAAAATAATTATTAATTTATTAAAATAATATTTTTTTAATAGATAAATTTATTTTATTTTATAAGACTATTTAATAGATTTGGAGAATTCAATTACAACATTATTCAAAATACATATGAGCAATTGTGGTGTATAACGAGCAAGTGTATTGATTCTTGGGGTTCATTTAGCATCAAGTGTATTGATTTTTTAAGTTCATTTTGTATCTTTTAAACTGGGTGTTTATCTTATAAGCCACAAACTCAGTGTAGTTATATCTTGTAGGCTTATACTTTTTGCAATATCCTTACAATTAATTGCAAATTTAAATACAAACCTAAGCAAAAACCACTATTAATATAAACATAGGGACCAGCCGCTACAGGGCTCTTGTTTTAATATAATTTGTTTGTTTTTGCTTTACTATAAAATTTTTCCATTTCTTAAAGGTTTTAAAAGAGTTATAAATTGAGATTTTTTTATAAAGGAGAAAATATGTTAAATTTATTGATTTAAATGTAATATATATTATTGATTTGAGAGGAATCTATATATATATATAATACACAATAAAGAAGATGAATAGTTAATTGTTATATGTTATACAAGTAAATTCAGAAAATTTTCATTCTTAATAGTGTAAGTGATGTAAATATATGTATTATATTTATTTATGATAAATAAATAAATAATTTATTATCTCAAAATTTCATACATTTACACTAATTTTAATTTTATTGTGTTGTCACTTATAATAAAGATATTTTATAATCTAAAATTTGTTTACATTAATATGTAATAATTTTCATTAATTGATTGATTGTGTTGGTTTATATGTTACTTTGAAGGGGAAAAATATAGTTGAAGTAAAAAAAATAGCACAATTTTCTCATTTTTCATATTTTTCTCCTGGAAATGAGGGTATATGTGTAAGCATTAAAATTAAAATTGAAATTATTCTTTCGTGAAAATAAAAATATATATATTTATAATTTTAGAAAGAAAAAATATAATTTAAAATAGAAATAGTTATAAAGGAAAAAATTAGAAATTGTTATTAATAATTTATATGTAAATCATTTGTTGATACATTTTTTATTTAGAACTCACTATTATATACATTTATAGTCAACGAACTACTCGTTACAAAGTAATAATATAATACATTATTACCTTGTAAAAATATATTAAATTATTACCCTTATAAAAATTGTTGGGTGAATGTTTTGTTGTCAACTCACTGATGACAAAATGGGTATATCAACCACAGTATAAGGAGATTTATGCCACAAAAAGTGTAGGTTTACCGCATCTTAATGAGATAAATCTCTTCTCTCATCAAGGGGAGGTTCCTTATGAATCACTTATATGCTATATATGTATATAAATAAACAGAAAATAATACTCAGGGTAGTATAACACCATCCATCTCTCTTTTTTCAGAGATGATGTCCAAGAAACAAAAGAAGGAGGTCCCGGTCAATGGCTGAAAGCATTCCTCTTCTTTCAGGAATGGTATCCAGAGCATAGCAAAAAATCTCCTGAACTAGTGACAAAGTTCACAAGGAAACCCACGAAAGCACAAAGTCTTCCGTTGCCTCCTTTACTGATTCAGAACACACGTAATAGTAGAGTGAAACAACACCCAAAGTCTTCGCCTAAAACTACAATGGATAAAAGGGTCACCAAGATAAAAGCAACTCAAAGTCTTTCTTTTATCCTTTAGAAACGTCTTTAGATAATTTCAATACACACACTTTGCTTATTAAATCGAACAGATGAGAGATTATCAGGGAAGAGAACATAAGAACTATTTCCTAAGTAACACAAATTACTTCAACACAAAGTCTAAAATTACCCTGTTTCTCATTCATTCGACAAAATATGATTTACAAATTGAGCACAAAGTCTCAAGAAGTGTTTCAATTTCAGCAGATTTTTTACTCTCCATTACCCAGAGATATTTTACAAAAGAGGTTCCCTCTATATATAGGGAGAAACCTTCAATATTAGAAAAAGATTAAAAAAATAAAAACTTAGTCAAAGATGAGTCATCATTGACTTTGGGATATTTTCAGATTTTTTTACATGTAATTACATATTACAAAAGTGCATGTACTTTTACATGACAAAAGTACATGAGAAGAAAGAAAGAAGAGAGAATGGAGGAATAATTCAACTCTTACCGCCGGACTTCTTTAGATGAGCATCATACATGGCAATTGATGCCTGAATTCCTATACTATCTGACATAATGGTATTCTTGAAGATTACTTTGGCTCTGATTTTAGCGTCTTTGAATGCTGTGATTGCTTTGGCATGACTAGTTAACTTGGTTCTTAGATTATCTAGAGTTAACTAAGTATCTAAAATGTTATCCACATAAGTCTTTGAAAATGCTTTCTCTTCGAAATCCCTTTGGATCATACATTTGAATTCTTGAATCATCTCTTCTACTAAAAGAAATCGATTATCTCTAGAGGTGAGTTCGCAAGACAATTCCTCCAGTCTGTTCAACAGGCTAATGTCACTTTTCTCACTAACGTCCTTGGAAGACTCGAGATCTTTGATCAGCTCCTTAACTACTTGGATTCTATATATCAATGATTCTTTGATTTCAACATAGGAATCTTTGTTGGCAATGACATCAATTGACACTAAGATGCGTTTCTTCAGAGCTTTCATCTCTACCCACTTGCTAAGATATTTATTTGTACTGTCAATATCTTTTGAAATAAGAGAGATGAGGTCTTCTAAATCTATCCTTATTTTCTTTATTTTCTGTCTTCTCAGCAACCTCTGTAAGCAAGAAAATTTCTTGCGTATTCATCTTTTCTATATAATCTTCAAGTACTTTCCCTTTCATGTAAGTCTTCTCTGCTTTCTGAATAACAGGATCATCTATGGAAAAGACTTCTGGAGTCACCGCTTTAGGAGCAAAAGTGAATCTCTTGACTATCGTGGTCAATTGTTCTACCTTTGCCTTGTAATAATCTTTCATCTCTTTTTCTCTGTCAAATTTTTGGACCATGATATCCATTGTTGACTGTAGGTCGCTCTTCACACCCTCGTGAGTTACTTTCCCCAACTCAACACGAGAAATGGAATAGTTGCTCATGTCAAAATCCTCTAGGGTTGCATCTTGTGGAGGTTTGGCTATCTCCAAAAATTTGTGCCCCTTTTCCTCAATCATTTTTGAAAGAATCCTTGGTTTCTTAGGGGTCTTAGCTTTCACTAGCACTATTTTGCTAAAATCAAAGTCATCTGCAGAGATGACTTGTTTCTTCCTTTTGGGTGTGAAAGTTGATAACCAAGGTGGGAGAGTAGAATCACTTACCGTGGCAATAGTCCCTGTATCTGGTATTATTGGAGTAACATCTACACTACTAGTGGGAATAGCGGGCGCAGTGGGTGTAGCAGGTGAAACTGTATTAGCCGTTGGCTGGTCGATGGTGAAATTGTCTCTGATATTGAAAGAAGGAGATGAGAGACTACGGATAGATCTTGAGGATCAAAGGACATCTCCAGAAGTGCCTTGAGGATCATCAAAAATAAATCCAGAAGGAGATACGGCTCTAGAAGAAGGAATGCTGATAGGAGAAAGAGGCGAAGGAGATGCCACAGGGGATTGGGGTGGCGAAGAAGAAACCCCTGCAAGTGGTTGTGCCCCTTCTTGGGGAGATAGAGTTTTAGTTCTCTGTTGCTTTGAAGGCCTATGTTAGGTTGTGGAGCTAAAATCTTCACTGATGCAGACATGGAGGAGTTTGTTGAGGTTGTGGAGGATTGTTGAGTTGCAGAACGAGTTGCAGGGCAATCAACGTCGGTCTGATCAACCGACATCAGTCATATTATAGTGCAAAAGCAACCGACGTCAGTTATGAGTCGGCTGACATCGGTCAAGAAGGAGCTGACGTCGGCAACCTGCGTGTGCATGCAGTTTGCATGCGGGTTTCGAATAGGTCTATTTTTGGACTATCAGTTTGCATGTTAAAGGCTAATTATAGTCTTAGAGTTGCGAGTCTAATTATTGTAATTAAGAAAGTCTAATTATTGTATGCATGAGATCTATATAATAGACTCATGGGCTATATTGTAAAAGTGTGCTAGAAATCTATTGTGCTTGAAGAGATAGCAAGAGTAGCTCTTCCTAGTTCCAAAGGGGTGTTGAGTGTGTATGATCAGGGAGAGTTGCAGGTGTCCAAGTTCTGGTAGAAGATCCACAGGGGTACTGATTGAAGAATCATAAGGACTTGGTGAGGCAAGGACAAGGGTTCTTCAGGGTGTAGAGATATCTACATGGTAAGGTCTGTTGATTTGTAGGTGGCAGCAAGGAAACGGAGATCTACTTAGAGTATGATTGTGTGCTTGGTGTACTGGTAGCGTTGTTACTGACTGGTGGAGGTGAACAAAAACTCTATGTTTGAGTTGTTTGTTGTGACTTGTATTGAGAGAGGAAAGTGTTGGAGGAGAATTACAGGTGAACCCTAGAAGTGTGGGAGGTATAGAGGTGTGGGAAGAAGAAGTGTGGCATCTTCTTTATTGTATTTTATTCTGGATGATCATTAATACAAGTTGTGTATTGTCTCTCATATCCTGTGTTGTTTCATATTTCTAGTTACTTATTCATTCTAGTTAAATTCCGTGTTTAGTTGCTAATACATAGGTAATCATATATATGCTCTTATTGAGGAGCAAGATCCTGACAAGTTGGCACCAGAGCCATTTATTGTTCTATGTGCCTGACAAGTGGTATCAGAGCTTTTGGTTGGGTTGACTAACAGGGTGTTTTAGATCTGGTTAGTGTGTGTTAATTACAGGGCACTCACAGGGGTTTTTGATTGAGTGGGAGTATAGCAATGGCAGAAGAAAGTAAGCTACAAATGGAGAAACTGAATAGCACAAATGGTCTGATTGATGGAAAGAAAGAGCAGGTAAAGGAATATTGTTGGTCGGTAGAAGATCAGCGTGTAGAAGCAGATGTTGCAGGGGTTGTTGCACAGGTTGCTCTGGATAAAGTAGAATCTTGGTCTATAGATTTTGTTGCATCTTTTCATGCAGATTGAAATAGAGCATCTTTTCATAGGTATGTCTTTGGAGACTTTGGAGAGATTTATTTAGGGGTTGGTGAGCCTTGTCAGATTATTGGCAAAGCGAAAGTGAAGCTGAAATTGTAGACGGATAACACATGGGTGTTGAAGAAGGTCATGCAGGTTCCAGTCTTGAGATGAGTCTAATTTCTTTAGGAAATTTAGGTGATGAGAGATGCACAGTAACTCTAACAGTGGATGCACTTGAATTAGACGGTGGTAAGAAAGTAGGTATCCTTTATCTATCTACATATATTACTGATTCACCTTCTGTTGTAGAGATGTGGCTTTGTAGGCTTGGTCACGTATGTAGGAGAGGAATGCATGTTCTTAAGCGGAAGACAAATATCTTTGATAAACTTAAGAACTGGAAAGCTTTGATGTTCATGGAGGAGATGACGGACAGAGATCAGTTGAGGGGACTGAATTATTCTGATCAAGGCCGTGTTAATATGGACAAGGGTTTGATCCAAAAGGAGCTCGCGAGTAAAAAGTCATCACTCATAGGAAAAAATAGGTACCGGTGTCGGTCAAGAGGAACCGACGTCGAACATACAGGCACCAACATCGGTCATGTGCAGATCAGTAGAGTCGATGGTGTCGGGCAGGTTAAGACTGACGTCAGTCATATAGTAATCGACGTCGGCAACAGGGACACCGGCATCAACCAGGGAAATGACGTCGGTAGTAAAGGTCAGTAGCAGGGAACCAACGTTGGTCGGGTGCAGATTGGGAGATGGCCGAGATTGATCACTGAAACGGATTTTGGGCGGACAGCAAGCTGTCAAGGAGTCTCAAACACCCATGTGGAGGACTGAAAGGGTAAGTGAACCTCATATTCATTGTTCACCTTCTTTATTATTGCTTATTAATGGTCAATAACTAGGAAGATGTGAAGAGGTAATGCAGGTAGAATCTAGGAAATAGTGGGAGCTAGGCATGGATGAGGAGTGTGAGTCCTTGGAGAAGAACCAAATAGGTGTTTTTTGGTGGAGTTGTCATCTAAAAGAAAGCACTGATAGAGGAATAGATTCCCAAGTTAAAGAAGAGAGTGGATGGATACGTGAGACAGAAGGCTAGGGTATATGGTCTTGAGGAAGCTGCAGGACAGTGGTACATGTTTGACAGGTGGATAACAAAGCAGGGCTTTAGTCAAGGTCAGTGTAACCATTGTGTTTGTCTTATTAGGGTGGATGATGATCGTGACATTATTTTGTTACTGTATGTAGATGGTATGCTTAGAGCAGGTTCGTACATACAGGGAGTTGCTGAGCTAAGGGTAAGGTTAGTTCAGAGGTATGTCATGAAGAATTTGAGAGCAGCAAAAAAATTTGGCATAAGAGACAGGTTGATTTTGTCTCTAGTGGGAGCTGGTGTGAAGAAATTGTTGGCAGAGTTTAATACGTAGGATGCAGAACCGGTAAGCACACCAAGGGCTGGACAGTTCAAGCTGAGCTTAGAACAGTGTTCGAAATCACATAAGGTCTGGTGTAGACCTGAGTTTTCCCAAGCAGTGGGAGTTGTCAGAGAGTTTGGAGCCAATTCAGGGAAGGTAGAGTCTCAAGTATCTGAGAGGGACTAGTAGCAGGGATTCATGTTATGCAGGGTCAAGGTCTTCACTACATGGAGTTGTAGGTTCGGATGTGGCAGGTTACTTGGATGACAGGAGGTGCACCACAGGGTGTGTGGTGGTTGGTTTTCAGATTTGAGCTTGAAGAGGGATACAATCTAGGAAACAAATTAGATAGTGTATAGGTACAGATACAATGTAGCTATTTATCTCCAAGTGGGAGATTGTTAGGTTGTGGAGCTAAAAGCTTTACTGATGCAGACATGGAGGAGGTTACTGAGGTTGTGAAAGATTGCTGAGTTGCAGAATAAGTTACAGGGCAATCGACGTCGGTCTGATCAACTGACATCAATCATATTACAATGCAGAAGCAACCGATGCCGGTTATGAGTCAGTCGACATCGGTCAGGAAGGAGCCGATGTCGGCAACCTGTGTGTGCATGTAGTTTGCATGTGGGTTTCGAACAGGTCTATTTTTGGACTGTTAGTTTGCATGTTAAAGGCTAATTATAGTCTTAAAGTTGTGAGTCTAATTATTATAATTAAGAAAGTCTAATTATTGTATGCATGAGATCTATATAATAGACTCATGGGCTGTATTGTAAAAGTGTGCTAGAAAGCCATTGTGCTTAAAGAGAGAGCAAGAGTAGCTCCTCCTAGTTCCAAAGGGGTGTTGAGTGTGTATGATTAGGGAGAGTTACAGGTGTGCAAGTTCTGGTAGAAGATCCAATGGGGTACTGGTTGAAGAATCATAAGGACTTGGTGAGGCAAGGACAAGGGTTCTTCAGGGTGTAGAGATATCTACATGGTAAGGTTTGTTGATTTGCAAGTGGTGGCAAAGAAAGGGAGATCTACTTGGAGTACGATTGTGTGCTTGGTGTACTGGCAACGTTGTTAATGACTGGTGGAGGTGAACAACAACTCTATGTTTGAGTTGTTTGTTGTGACCTGTATTGAGAGAGGAAAGTGTTGGAGGAGAATTATAGGTGAACCCTAGAAGTGTGGGAGCTCTAGAGGTGTGGGAAGAAGAAGTGTGGCATCTTCTTTATTGTATTTTCTTCTGGATGATTATTAATACAAGTTGTGTATTGTCTCTCATATCCTATGTTGTTTCATATTTCTGGTTACTTATTCATTCTGGTTAAATTCTGTGTTTAGTTGATAATATAGAGGTAATCATATATATGCTCTTATTAAGGAGCAAGATCTTGACAAGTTGGCACCAGAGCTATTTGTTGTTCTATGTGCCTGACAGCTTGTCATCCGTCTCCATCCGTTCCACTGCCTATTTCTGAGTGATTTATTTTCCAACCCCCATAGTTGTTGATTCTGGCTCCTTCTCAACAACCTTCAATTTATTTGACACAAAGATGATCCTAGGCTTGTGAGGCCTAGAAAGAGAAGGAATGTCATCTTTATTCTTAGTTCTATTCTCTGCTCTCTTCCTTATTTCTTCTTAGAATTTAGCCTTTGATCTTGTGATGAATTCCTTCAATGTGATTCTTTTGGACGCTAGCCAATCATTGGTGTTAGCCAATATTAGTTCGAATCTCATTCTTAAAGAAGTCAACTCCTTTTGGGACCACTGAATTGGAGGAAGAAGAGAGTTAGCAATTTTTTCAGCCAGGTATCTGCTGTTAATTATATTTTTATCATCAACTAAATTAGGGAGAATATCTGTAAGCCCTAGATATTTAATTTGCTCTAGAGTCAGTCTATTGTAGTCCATTCTTATGATCTCTTCCACTATTCTCAAGTCTATCTAGATGTCCTCAATCATGGACTCATGAAACTGAGTCTTTCTTATGATCATATCCTTGACACCCCTATAGTCAAAATTGGGCATTTTTTTAAACTGCTTCATAGTGATCAGCTACATTTTTGTCTCCATTACCCTTGCTTTGGCGGCAGTCAAAATTGAGTATCTACCAATTTCTATTGAGAACCTAAAACCTAGCTTCTTAAGTTCTATTTACTTAGTGTGTACGATAATAATCTGTCTACACAACTCCATTAGGACTAATTTGTTAGAAGAAAATTTGAGGAGCATGTTGGGATAGCTTTGGAAAAAGCCAAACCGTAGATAGCAAAAAGAAGGAAATTGTAAAAACATGCAGCCAAAATCATTGACAATCATCTAGGCTTCATCTGATACTTTTTTTTGTTCTAGCTGAGGATAAAAAAGGCACAAAAATATCATGAAGAAGGCATCATTTACCCTCCTAAAGTGACAGATTGATCCTTTTAGTGTCAACTGAGAGTAATATGAATAAACAGGGGTGGTTCTTCTGTCTCCTTCTGTTGTCAAACTTGGAAAGGTTTGCATTGAAGCCGCAATGTATACTAAGTATGAAGTCATATAGAATTTTGAAGTAGTAGACACCTTTGTCAATTGCTCTTGAAGAGCATTGCTGATCTGCTGACCCCAAAAGATGACTTGTTTTCCTTGTAGAATTATCTTAATAAAGGGATACATCCATTCATGAAATTGAAAAGAAGATGGTAGACCTCGTACTCTGCTGAGAAGAGTAATTAAGTCACCAACTTCCTCTATAAAATCACTTCTCATAAAATTCTGCGACCATCTAGACAAGTTGGCTCTGAGAGTCTTGAGTCATCTGTTGTTCATTACCTTTTTCGCCCTCTCGAGATCTTTGGCGTACTCTTTATGTGCCTCACTGAAGTCAATTTTCAACACTTCGATAGCAGGAGGGCACATAAAAACTTTATCGATAAATTCAAGGTCCAGTCGAATTATCGTGTTGCCATTGGCATCTGACACTATCATGTTCTCTCTGTTATAGAATTGGGTGCATTGAAGGATGAACTCTGTGTGATGTGCTGCCATAGGGAAAGAGGAGACTAGATGGATGTTGCTCTCAATTATTTTTTTCATCTCCAAGATCGTATTTGTCACCTTGGTTCTTTTCACAAACTCGACCATATCCACGTGGTCGATATCTGTGTCTCTAATGTCATCGACATTAGAAGTGACCGAGGTGATTGGAAAAACACCTTGATACTGGTACTTCATGACCTTTGACTTCTTCAGAGAAGCTTCAATCATCAGGATGAGCCTTTGTTGAGAGCACATCGATGAAGGTGGATCCTTAGGGGGGACTAGGATAAGAATCATGATCGTGCAATTAGAAAAAAATTGGTAATTTACAGAAGTTGCAGATCGGGTGATCATGACCAAGGAAGGGCACTTGACAGGGCCGAGGTGCAAGTAGGTTGGAAAGTGAGAGGAAAATGGGGAGGAGGCATGAAAAATGAAAGGAATGAAAATTTTCTGGAGTTAAAAAAAATAGAGAAAAAAGATGCATGGGCAACAAAATTTGCCACCCTGGAATGTGGGATGGATCTGCATGCATAGGCGGCATAATTTTTTGCTTGTGCATATCAAGATGAAAAATGCATCGGCGGCAAAATTTGCCACCTATGCATTTTGGGAAAACAATGTGTAAGGGTGAAAAAAAAATTTGCCCTTGCATGTAGGAAAAAAGGTGTAATGGTAGCAAATTTTGCCTCCTGTACAACGTGGTCGAGTCAAGTTGCATTAGCGGCAAAATTTATCGCCAGTGTAAAAGAAGAAAATGCAGTGTTAGGGCGGTGAAAATCATTGCCCTTACACAGGTAGGAAGACTTAGGAAAAAAGGGAGGGCAACGAAAATCGTCGCCCTAGCATGGAGGAAAAGCATGAAAAGCCAAACGGAGAGGAAGTGAAGAGGAGAAAAGGAGCACGGTGGAAGGAGAAAGGTGTTTCGACAGGAGGAAGGGAAGAGGAGGAAAAAAGAAAACTTAAAGAAAACTTAAAAAAAAAGAAAGAACATGAAATAAAATGTAAAAACAAAGACTTACCTAGAAAATAACGCGCGACGAGAACTTGAATTTGATGAAAAATGCTTCTTCCCGCTTGTTGGATCATCCAGAGGTAGAGGGCAGGAGGAGGATTGGAAGAAATAAATTAAAAAGAACCAAAAATAGATTAAATGGAGTGAAAATTGACCCCAACCACTCGACGTGCATGGTCATAAATGCTGCGTGCAAAAAATGAGGCAGTGTAGGGGCGGTGAAATTCACCGCTCCTGCACGAGAAGGAGAAAAATGTAGGGGTGGCAAAGTTTGCCGCTCTTGCATTTCAGATGCAAGGGTGGCAAAATTTTCTGCCTTTGCATGGAAAAGAGAAAAATGCATTGTCGACAAAACTTGTCACTTTTACATGAAAAAGCAAGAAAAAGACTAACCCTGGGAAACAAAAAATTTGTACCCTGGTCGCATCGAGACTGTAATGACTTTCACGTTTTGGAGAAAATACAATAAAGAAATGTTATAAACTTTGAGCGATGCCAGTTAGGCAAACATGAGAACAAAAAAAACTCATGTTGAAAAATGAACTTAGAGAAAAGGAGGTGAAACAAATAAGTTTCGCAGGGGTTGTTCCAAAAATGAGTGTAGCTAATTTTGAGAACAAAAGCTGGCTCTTGTTGGAAAACTTTTATTGATCGAACTGATTAACAGGAGTAGAAACTAGTCTCTAAGTGCCTTCATCCAAGCCATTGGACTACGAAGTTATGCTTAAAAAAAATGAAATAAAACAAACAAAATATAAAAACTTATACAAATGTATAAGTGAATCCATCTAAACTTCAAGGATTGAAATGTTTCAGGTGTTTCCCACTATGGGGCAATGAAAATGATGCTTCATCTTGATACTCTAGCAAGAAGCTATTCTCACCATAGAGTTGTCGAATGGTAAACGGACCTCTCCACAAAGAATCAAATTTACCATGCATTCTCTTTGGTTCTCTCCTCTTGTCCCACAATAAGACTTGATCTCTAATTTGTAAATCACAAAACTTAGCCCTTTTGTCAAAAAGTTTCTTCCCCTGATTTTGATGCACCATAATCTGGTCCACCACCATGGTTCATTGCTCATTCAATTTAGTTAGACACATGATCCTTTTGTTAATTGAATTTTCAAAGGTTGAATCTTTGATTGATTTGGCTAACCTGAGCGCTGGTAATTCTAGAGTGATAGGTATCTCCACATTCAAGCCGTATAAAAGTTGGAATGATGACATCCCTATGGCCCTCTTGGGTATAATCTTATCTGACCATAAAGCATCAAACAATGCTTTGTGTCAAGTTCTCTGATTGTCATCTACCAATTTCTTGATAATAGTAACCAAGTTCTTATTGCTCAATTTTGCTTGGCCGTTTCCTTGTGAGAAATAATATAAAGTATGGGATAGGGTAATTTCATAATAAAAGCAGAACTGAATAATTTTATGTGAAGAAAAATAGGCTGCATTATCTGTTACAATTTTAAGTGGAACCTCAAACTGAGAGATGATATTTTTCTTAAAAAAATTACACACCACTTCGGACGTAGCGTGCTTGGTTGGGATGGCTTCCACCCATTTGGTAAAGTAATTATTTACCGTGAGGACATAATCATGTCTAGCACTCGAAGATGGGTTAACTGTGCTAATGAAGTCAATACCCAACTATTGAAAAGGCTCTTTGATTATTACTGGCTTGAGGGGTAATGCAGCCAGTGTAAGCTTTCTGACGAACTGCTGACATAATTCACATCTACGCACCCAATTTTAGGTATCTTGAAATAACGTAGGCCAATAGTACATTGCTCACAAAATTTTATGCGCTATCACTGGTGCAAAAAAATGTCCCCCACAGGCTAAATTATGGAAAGACTCTAAAAATTTATCTTGTTGTACCTTATCGACACAATGAAGAAATACCCCATCCAGGCTTCTTTTATACAAACCATTATCTCACAAAACATAGCTAGCGGCTTTTAGTTTAACATTCTATTTTTCCTTGTAGGAGAGATGAGCGAGACACTCACCATAGGTCAAAAAATGGGTGATGTCGAAATACCACTCATCAATAGTGGCAACAAAGAGGACCGTAGGCACGTCTTCGACCTCCATTTCTTTATTTTTTTATCCCTTAAGATTGTTGTTAGCAATCAACTGATAAATACCCTTTCCCTACATAAGTTTGGTAGGTTTGATGTCTAGATCAAACTCTTAGATCTTGGCAATCCAATTACCCCTCTTTGTACCAAACTCTTGTTGAGTCAAAATGGACTTCACCATTGTATCAAGCACCAAATCCTCAGTATGTGAATTCAAGATATAAAACCTAAAGTGCTTAACTGCTTTGACCACCGCATACACATGCTTTTCCATGTTTAAATATTTCAGCTCGTGAACTTTGAGTGGACAACTCATGAAAGAAATAAGAGACTCTACACCTTGGTTCTGTTGAACTAAAATAGCTGAGAGTGTATGTTCAGAAGCATAACTGTATATTTTGAAGTCTTTGGTGTAGTCTAGACAAACCAAAATTAGTGCGCAAGTGATTGCTTCTTTGATGTCTTTAAACACTGATTTGCCCTCTACAGTCCACCTAAAGGTGGCTTTGCCTTTCATCATATTGATAATGTGGCAAGTTTTTTTAGCGAACTCAGGGATGAACCTTCGAAGAAAATTCACCTTTTCGAAGAATGAGTGAACCACAGTTTTACTGGTAGGCAGAGTAAGCTCTTAGATGGACTTGACTCTTTTTGAGTCAATTTTTATACCTTCCTAGGACACAATATGTCCAAGAAGTTTCCCTGTTGTCACTCCAAAGATAGATTTTTTGAGATTTAGAGAAATACCATTCTGATGACAGTGTTTCAATATTATTTGTAAATGGTGGACATGGTTAGAACAATGCTTTGAAAATATCATCAAATCATCCAAATATACTACAATGAACTTACCCATTTCATCCTTGAAAGCAAGGTCCATCGCTCTTTGAAATGTGGCACCTGTATTTATCAGACCAAATGCATTCTTCGATAAGTGAAGGTGCCCCAAAGTATGGTGAAGGTAGTCTTATGTTGATCTGTTTTTTCAACTTCAACTTGATTGTACCTTGAGAAACCATCTAGTATTGATAACATCTCTAAACCTGTCACCATCTATAGAACTTGATTCATGATAGGGAGAGGGTAGTTATCTTTTAAAAATAACTGATTCAAGTTCTTGAAATCCATGCAGATTCAAATTTTGTCATTCTTCTTTCTCAAAGGCACTATATTAGCAATCCATGTGGAGTGATGGATTGGAAAAATTATCCTGGCATCAAGTATTTTTTGTATCTCAGATAAAATGGTACCTAATATTTTTGGATTATATTGCATGGACTTTTGCTTGTAAGACACTGAGTTATCCTTAAGAGGAATGTCATAGTGAATTTCATCAAGCCTGAGTGATTTTAGGTCATCATAAGAATATGCTAAGACATCTATATATTGGCAGAGTAGAGTAGCAAACTTGAATCTCTCCTCGGGAGTGCAACATTTTCCAATGTTCACCATCATAAGATCTCCCTTGGTTCCCAGATTTCCTTGATCAAAATCCTGAGAGAAGCTTAAATCTGTTCGTTGTTGTTTGATGAATCTGTCATGGTTATCAAACAGTTTCTCTAAAAAACCCAGGCCTTTGGGAATCTTATTCCCTTTAAGTTTTAGGAACTCCTCACCTGCATTTGTATTTGATTCAAAATTTGTCTCACATTTTAAAAGTTCACTACCTTCAAAATACAGATGTTCGAAGCTGTCCTTTTGCTCCAAGAAGGCAATGATTTGATTGTCATTATTGAATACTTGCTAATGGCTGGCATTATCAGGTACACTTGGTCAAAAGACCAGTTCAATAGTGTACTTGTTTCCTTAAAGTCTAGGTGGGAAACCAAGAGAGTAGCAGAAAAATTCAATGCATCCGCCCAGTCATTGAATTCTCTCAGAACGGTGGAGATGCTAAAAGCATCAAAGTTTTCAATTTGGTCTCAGACTAGATTGCGGTAGTGGCGCAATCTTTCATTCTTAGTTTGATAGAGGTTTCTTACCTAGCAACCCACCAATTTGGCATCCCCTTTAGCATGGAGTTTAATGTTTTTTTCTCTAGCAGTCGGCAATCCAAGCAACATGAATTCATACTCAGTTGTGTTGTTAAACTGCAACTTGTAGGATAAAAGAATAATATCTCTTTGAGGAGATACCAACACAATCCCAGCTCCTGAATCAGTAGAGGAGTAGCTACCATCAAATTCTAAAATCCATACCTCACTAGACACTACTTTTTCTTTAAAAACTTCTTCATTTGGAGGAAGAGATTCTTCCATGCATTCTCTTTGCTTCATCGATTCTCTTGATGTGTTAGCTGAATACATTTTCAAGTTTTTATCTGTAGGAGTTTCGTCAGATGCCTCATGAACTTCGTCTGTAGATAGGAAGTAGTTATCCATGCCTGAAGACTCAAATAAAATTTGAGCTTCTGGTGCTGATGATTGGGTGACTACATATTTTGCCTCTTTTTCAGGAAGCAATCTCTTCATAATACTTTGAATTGAGATCCTTGCCTCAGGCAAGTCCATGCTTAGCTCACCACCAACATCCTTGTATAAATTCCACTCAAGAAGGATGTCGTAAGAGGCCGAAAGATCAGCCACCAGAACCGTCATTTTTATCCTCTTTTCTAGAAAAGTTGTGAACGGAAATTAGGCATCTTTTATATGACCAAAGAGTGGGACTTGCTTTTTTTTCATAGAAAATCACCTCCCAAAAGTTTTGGTCAAAGTTAGACCAAGGGAATCTGCCACCTTGGCAGGCGTAACATTATCAAAAGCTCCAGAGTCTATTATGCAATTACTCAATTTATAACCAATATCAGCAAGGAAACATATAAAGGTTCTATTTTCCTGGGAGTACTAGGAGTTACGACAAGATTATTTTGGGTGGATTTATCCTTGGGGGAATCATGAGTTGTCTTTGAAGAATCTTGTCTTGTGAGAACAACTTTATTTTTTATATATTCTGCTAACCTATTAAATTATTTAAAATTGGCTCGCAAATACTCAATCTCAGTCATTTGAATCTTAGTCTTTTTGGTGTGATCAGTTATATCAAATAATTGAAATGAATTTGAGACAGAAGAAGAGGGCCCATTATCTTGATCTTTAGTGGGTGTGGCAATGGTCTGAGAAATAGAGGTGAAAGATATGGGATGGTTTGAGGTACTTACTTTTTTGTTAGTTACCTAATCCTTTAGTTGGGAAGGCAATGGAGTCCCTCATTTAGCAATGGAGACCACCGATCGAGGTTTTTATTCTACTTTTTATTTGTCAATTTGTAGAGCTAACTGGTTTTGAAATTTGGTAAAAATAGAATAGGATCCATCAAACCCTTCTCCTTTACTTCCAACTTCATCCTGATAATCCAGGAAACTGATATTGGAGTCGCTAGTTAATTCTTCTTTATGCTCTTCAAAGAGATTAACATCATCTTGTTGGTTCAACTCAAGTTGGAGTGAGAAATCATGTTCAGCCTCCAGGTAATCGACCCCTGAATTGGCAGGTGTTGCTTCAATGACAAGTTTTCTATGTGGGGGAGGTAGGTGATTTGGTTTCCCTTGGTTTCGGGCAGCATTGCCTTGATATTGTTGATTCTGAAATGTTCTCCTTGGCATATCCTGATAAGTGGGAGCAAACATACCTTTGGCCATTTGTATTTTCAAAGCTATCAGTTCATTTGTCAACTTTTTGCACCATAGGATCTGTAGTGCTTGTAGAAGAGCTTTCAGTAGATGAAAAAAATCTATTTTTACTGGAGTCTTTTTTGATCTTACCTACCAGGATAAGATCATCCTCAATCTTAGTAGCCAAAATTTGAGCTATCATGAGATCCATAGGTCCAACCCACCTCAACAGAAAACTTACTTCGAGAAGTTGCAAATTGATAAAAAGCACTTGAGATTCTCTGGTGTACACTAAGCGATAGTAGGAATCTAGCTCCTTATCTTATTGAATCTGGCTATGAAATCCCTCATGGGCTCATGAGGTTCCTTCTTCATCTACGTAAGTTGAGCTAAAAAGGCATGCACATCTTCAACAGGTTTAAATCTAGTTTTAAATTTAGATTTGAGTGTATTCCAGTCAGTTATAGTTCGAGTTTGAAGGTGATAAAACTAATTCATGGCAGTGCATTGCAAAGTTTTTACAAAAAGTCTCACTGTTATGTCTTCGAATTACACACTGATTACGCTGCATGCTATAGAGAAGGCATCAATATGCTCATCGAGGTGAACCTTCTCGTCACCAAAAAATTAATTTTTTTTTCTAGAACTACAAGATAGTTCGTGTAAGGGTGGGGTCAAATTAAGAGGGCCAAAAGAATTGCCCCATGAACCTTGAGCCAGTATGATAGGATGGTCAAATGGTGGGATAAAAAATCTTGGTGGGGTCAATAAAGACAAAGCCTTACCAGTACTGAGACTAGAAGCTTCACTAGGTATGGGAGATATAGCGTTGGTAGGAGGGAAACTCCTAGTTCACTGAAGGCGAGATGGTGGAGGAGAAATCTCAAAATTAATTTCTCGCACCAACTCGAATACAAGATCAAAAATAGTTTGAGCTCTCTGGCCTCATGTGTACGATGGATCTGCCAGAGTGTCAAATGAAAAATCAACTAAAACTACTTAAAGTTGAAGCTTAAAGCTTCAAAATGCACGTTTGTGTCCCCAGCAGAGTCGCTAAAAGTTGTTGGGTGAATATTTTGTCGTCAACTCATTGATGACAAAATGGGTATATCAACCACAGTATAAAGAGATTTATGCCACAAAAAGTGTAGGTTTACCACATCTTAATGAGATAAATCTCTCCTCTCATCAAGGGGAGGTTCCCTATGAATCACTTATATGCTATATATGTATATAAATAAAAAGAAAATAATACTCAAAGTAGTATAACACCATCCATCTCTCTTTTTTCAGAGATGATGTCCAAGGAACAAAAGAAGGAGGTCTCAGTCGATGGCTGAAAGCATTCCTCTTCTTTCAGGAATGGTATCCAACGCATAGCAAAAAATTTCCTGAAGTAGTGACAAAGTCCACAAGAAAACCCACGAAAGCACAAAGTCTTTCGTTGCCTCCTTTACTGATTCAGAACACACGTAACAGTAGAGTGAAACAAAGCCCAAAGTTTTCACCTAAAACTACAATGGATAAAAGGGTCACTAAGATAAAAATAGCTCAAAGTCTTTCTTTTATCCTTTAAAAACGTCTTTAGATAATTTCAATACACACACTTTGCTTATTAAATTGAAAAGATGAGAGATTATCAGGGAAGAGAACATAAGAACTATAAGTAACATAAATTACTTCAACACAAATTATAAAATTAACCTATTTCTCATTCATTCGACAAAATATGATTTACAAATTGAGCACAAAGTCTCAAGAAGTATCTCAATTTTAGTAGAGTTTTTGCTCTCCATTATCCAGAGATATTTTACAAAAGAGGTTCCCTCTATATATATGGAGAAACTTTCAAAATTAGAAAAAGATTAAAAAAATGAAAACCTAGTCAAAGATGAGTCATCGTTGACTTTGGGATATTTCTAGATTATTTACATGTAATTATATATTACAAAAGTGCATGTACTTTTACATGACAAAAGTACATGAGAAGAAAGAAAGAAGAGAGAATGGAGGAATAATTCAACTCTTACCGCCGGACTTCTTTAGATGAGCATCATACATGGCAATTGATGCCTGAATTCCTATACTATCTGACATAATGGTATTCTTGAAGATTACTTTGGCTCTGATTTTAGCGTCTTTGAATGTTGTGATTGCTTTGGCATGACTAGTTAACTTGGTTCTTAGATTATCTAGAGTTAACTAAGTATCTAAAATGTTATCCACATAAGTCTTTGAAAATGCTTTCTCTTCGAAATCCCTTTGGATCATACATTTGAATTCTTGAATCATCTCTTCTACTAAAAGAAATTGATTATCTCTAGAGGTGAGTTCGCAAGGCAATTCCTCCAGTCTATTCAACAGGCCAGTGTCACTTTTCTCACAAGCATCCTTGGAAGACTCAAGATCTTCGATCAGCTCCTTAAGTACCTAAATTATGTATATCAGTGATTCTTTGATTTCAACATAGGAATTTTTTTTGGCAATGATGCCAATTGACACTAAGGTGCATTTTTTTAGAGCTTTCATCTCTAGCCACTTGCTAAGAAATTTATTTGCACTGTCAATATCTTTTGAAATAAGAGAGATGAGGTCTTCTAAATTTGTCCTTATTTTCTTCATTTTCTCTATCTTCTCAGAAACCTCTGTAAGCAAGGAAATTCCTTGCATATGCATCTTTTCTATATAATATTTAAGTACTTTCTCTTTCATTTAGGTCTTCTCTGCTTTTTGGATAATAGGATCATCTATGGAAAAGGCTTCTGGGGTCGCCACTTTAGCAGAAAAAAGTAAATCTTTTGACTACCACGGTCAATTTTTCTAGCTTTACCTTGTAATAATCTTTCATCTCTTTTTCCCTATCAAATTATTGGACCATGATATCCATTTCTGACTGTAGGTCGCTCTTCGCACCCTCATGAGTTACTTTCCCCAACTCAACACGAGAAATAGAATAGTTGCTCATGTCAAAATCCTCTAGGGTTGCATCCTATGGAGGTTTGGCTATCTCCAAAAATTTGTGCCCTTTTTCCTCAACCATTTTTGAAAGGTTCTTTGGTTTCTTAGGAGTCTTAGCTTTCACTAGCACTATTTTGCTAAAATCAAAGTCATCTACAGAGATGGCTTGCTTCTTCCTTTTGGGTGTGAAATTTGATAACCAAAGTGGGAGAGCAAAAGCACTTATCGTGGCAACAGTACCTGCAGCTAGTGTTATTGGGGTAACATCTTCACTACTAGTGGGAACAGTGGGCGCAGTGGGTGTAGCAGGTGAAACTGTATCGGCCACTGGCTGGTCGATGATAGAACTGTCTCTAATATTGAAAGAAGGAGATGAGAGACTAGGAATAGATCCTGAGGATCGAAGGACGTCTTCAGAAGCGCCTTGAGGATCACCAAAAATAAATCTAGAAGGAGAGGTAGCTCCAGAAGAATGAATGTTGATGGGAGAAAGAGGCGAAGGAGATGCCACAAGGGATTGGGGTGGCGAAGAAGAAAACCCTGCAAGTGGTTGTGCCCCTTCTTGGAGAGATAGAGTTTCATTTCTCTGTTACTCTGAAGGCCTATCATTTGTCTCCATCCATTCCACCGCCTATTCTTGGGTGCTTTGTTCTCCAACCTGTCAGGGGATCTCTAGCTCTACCAATTAGAGCACAATTGATTACTTTCTTATATGCAATTAAACACGGAATTATACCAGAATGATAAAGTAGCTAGAAACTTGAGACAACAAAGAATTAGAGAGACAATACACACTCTTGTATTAAATACTACTAGAAGAAAATACAATAAGGAAGATGCCACTTCTTCCTCCACCTCAAAGGCTTGCCACACCTCAAGACCTTCTTCCCTTTCTCTCTTGCTCAACACAACAACTCTAAAGCCTGAGTTGCTATCCCTCCTTGAATGCTTCAGCTGATCTCCTTGACCTTACACCTGTAGATCTCCTTGACCTTGCTTGCTTCAATGCTTTTACTTGCCTTAGAATAATTACAATACATGCCTTATGGGTCTTTAAATAGGATCCCATGCTTACAAAAATAGAACTCTAACTACTAAAATTAGAAACACAGCCTGCGACTTAAATTAGCCCCTTAGCATGCAAACACTTGGTTCAACTAACTAACTGTTCGTGCAACAAACAGTTCTGGACCGCACAGGCGACCGACACCGGTCCCTGCTTTTCTGGTGCTACCGACGTCGGTCGACTCCCTGCCATCGCCAGTCTCCTTCTCCACTGCATCTGATCGACGTCAGTCATACTGCCGACGTCGGTGGCTCTGGTTCTTCAGCATCCTTCCTTGTGTCTACAAACAGTTGAAGCTTTTAGCTCCACACCTTAACAATCTCCCACTTGGAGATAAACAGCTGCAACCTGTACCTGTACTTGTACACCATCTATTTTGTTCTTTAGGCTCCGTATCCCTCTTTAATGTCACTCTTGAAGACCAACCACCACGTAAACCTGTGATGCAATACCTGTCTCTTATGCCACAAGAATTTTGCTTCTCCCAAATTCTTCATGACATACTTCTGAACCAACTCTACCCTTAGCTCAGAAAACTCCCTGTATATGAAACCCTGCAACAAGTAACACAATACAGTAACATGATAATGTAGCTAATATTATCCAACCTGGTAAAGATAAAATACAATGGTCAAACCTCCATTGTTCTGCAGCCTACTCAAGACCATATACCATAGCCTTCTGTCTCATGTGTCCATCCACTCTCTTCTCTAAAACGGGAATCGATCCCTCTATCCAGTGCTTCCTTCCAGCTGACAACACTACCAACAAATACCTGTTTGGTTCTCCAAGGACTCACACTCCTCATCCATGCCAAGCTCCCACTATTTCTGGATTCTACCTGCATTGCTTCTTCCATCTTCCTAGTTCATGACTATCAGTAAGCAATATAAAGAAGGTGAACAACGAATATGAGGTTCACATACCTTTCTTGACCTCCACATGGGTGTTTGAGACTTATTAATTCACCCAACATCCGTTCCAGTGACCAATCTAGGCCATCTCCCAGGCTGCTCCCGACCGATGTCAGTTCCCTGCACTGATCCTGACTACCGACGTCATTTCCCTGGCCGACGCCGGTGTCCCTCCTGTCGACGTCGGTCCTTATGACCAACGTCGGACTTCTCATATCTGACCTACCGACCCTGTTGGTCTGCACATGATCGATGTCGATATCTGGATGACTGACGTCGGTGCCAAGCTACTGACATCGGTGTCTGTGTGTTCCTGTGAGTGATGAAATTTTCATTCACGAGCTCTTCTTGGATCAAACCTCTGTCCATGCTACCCTACTCAGATTTATTCAGCCCCTGTGATTGGTCTCTGTCCTTCATCTCCTCCATAAACACAAAGGCTTCTTTGTTCCTGTCGAAAGCGTCAAATTTCCTCTTTCTGCAATGAACTATATTTATGCTTTCCAAATTTGAACACATACCTTTTGAATCAAGAACTTCCATTCCCTTCCTGTTCTTGTGACCAAGCCTATTAAGCCACATCTTCGAATCTACACCAGAAGTGGAATCAGTAATACAAGTAGACAGATAAAGAGTATCTACTTTCTTACCTTTTGCTAGAACAAGTGCTCCCTTGGTAACCTTCCAAGAATCTGCTGTGAGGGTTATTGTGCATCCCTCATCTCCCAACCTTCCTACAAAAATTAGACTCTGCTTCAGAATTGGAACATGCATGACTTCTTTCAACACCCATGTGTTGTCAATCTGCAATCTCAGCTGCACTTTCCCTTTGCCAACTATCTGACAAGGCATACCATCCCCTAAATAAAGAACTCCAAAGTCTCCCTGTTCATACTCGTAGAACAAATCTCTGTTTGGGGATGCATGAAAAGATGAACCAGAATCTAAAATCCATGATCCTACCTAACTATTCGAAGAAAGTATGAGAGCATCCTGCATCACAATATTTGCATCCTTTGCTTCTTCAATACCTGCATGTTGATTCTCTTTATCTCTCAACCAACACTCCCTTCTTTATATGTCCTTTCTTTCCACAAAACCAGCAGGTAATACCTTTGGACTCAGATCTCCTTCCCGACCTTGATTTCCCCTGCTCAACCTTCTCCCTTTGCCTTTCCCTACTTTCTGCACTTAGAGCATTCCCTGATGATACACCTGTGCTTCTCCTGCGTATTTCTTCATTCAAGATCACACTCACAATATCATCAACTTTTAAGATTTTAGAAGCAGATGCAGAATTACTTACTGCCATAACCAAACCGTCCCAACTTTCAGGCAAAGAACATAAAATCAAGAGAGCCTTTACCTCATCATAAAAAACAATATTGACTGAAGCTAGTTGGTTTACCAAACCATGGAAATCACTGAGATGAGTATGTACCGATCCACCTTCCTGCATTTGCAAAGTAAATAGCTGCTTCATAAGATATACCTTATTAGAAGCCGAGGGCTTTTCATATAAATTTGCCAAGGACTTTATCAACTCTTCCGTTGTCTTGCACTGTGATAAGCTAGAAATCACAGATGATGCAAGGCTCAACCTTATGAAACCGAGAGCCTTCTGATCAAGAACGTTCCATTCTTCATCCTTCATATCTATGGGCTTGCATGCAACCCCACCCAACGGTAAGTACAAATCCTTCTGGTATAGATAGTCCTCAATCTGCATCCTCCAATGTTGATAATTCTTGCCGTTAAACTTCTCCATTCGTAGTCTACTTTCTTCTGCCATTGCTGAACTCCCACTCAATCAGAAAATCCTGTGAATGACCTGTAATCAAAAACAATACCCTGCTTCCTGCAAACCATAGCTCTGATACCACTTGTCAGGGGATCTCTAGCTCTACCAATTAGAGCACAATTGATTACTTTCTTATATGCAATTAAACATGGAATTATACCAGAATGATAAAGTAGCTAGAAACTTGAGACAACAAAAAATTAGAGAGACAATACACACTCTTGTATTAAATACTACTAGAAGAAAATACAATAAGGAAGATGCCACTTCTTCCTCCACCTCAAAGGCTTGCCACACCTCAAGACCTTCTTCCCTCTCTCTCTTGCTCAACACAACAACTCTAAAGCCTGAGTTGCTATCCCTCCTTGAATGCTTCAACTAATCTCCTTGACCTTACACCTGTAGATCTCCTTGACCTTGCTTGCTTCAATGCTTTTACTTGCCTTAGAATAATTACAATACATGCCTTATGGGTCTTTAAATAGGATCCCATGCTTACAAAAATAGAACTCTAACTACTAAAATTAGAAACACAGCCCGCGACTTAAATTAGCCCCTTAGCATGCAAACACTCGGTTCAACTAACTAACTGTTTGTGCAACGAACAGTTCTGGACCGCACAGGCGACCGACGCCGGTCCCTGCTTGTCTGGTGCTACCGACTTCGACCGACTCCCTGTCGTCGCCGGTCTCCTTCTCCACTGCATCTGACCGACGTCGGTCATACTGCCGACGCCGATGGCTCTGGTTCTTCAACATCCTTCCTTGTGTCTACAAACAGTTGAAGCTTTTAGCTCCACACCTTAACACAACCCCCATAGCTGTTGATTCTGGATCCTTCTCAGCAACCTTCGATTTCTTTGACACAAAGATGATCCTAGGCTTGTGAGGCTTAGAAGAAGAAAGAACGTCACCTTTATTCTTAGTTTTGTTCTCTGTTCTCTTCCTTGTTTCTTTTTAGAATTTAGCCTCTGATCCTGTGATGAATTCCTTCAATGTGATTCCTTTGGCCGCTAGCCAATCATTGGTGTTAGCCAATATTGGTTTAAATCTCATCCTTAAAGAAGTCAACTCCTTTTGAGACCACTGAATTGTAAGAAGAGAGTTAGCGACTTTTTCAGCCAAGTATCTGCTATTAATTATATTTTTATCATCAACCAAATTAGAGGGAATATCTTCAAGCTTTAGATATTCAATCTACTCTAGAGTCAGTCTGTTGTAGTCCATTCTTCTAATCTCTTTCGTTGTTCTCAAGTCTATCTAGATGTCCTCAATCATGGGCTCATAAAACTGAGTATTTCTTCTGATCATATCCTTGACACCCCTATAGTCAAAATTGGGCCTTCTTTTGAACTGCTTCATGGTGACCAGTTGCATTTATGTCTCCATTACCCTTGCTTTGGTGGCATTCAAAATCGAGTATCTACCAATTTCTATTGGGAACCTGAAATCTGACTTCTTAAGTTCTATTTGCTTAGTGTGTACAATAATAATCTATCTACACAGCTCCATTAGGACTAATTTGTCAAAAAAACATCTAGGGAGCATGTAGGGATAGCCTTGAAAAAAGCCAACCCATAGATAACAAAAAGAGGGGAATTGTAAAAACATGCAGCGAAAATCATTGACGACCGTCCAGGCTTCATCTGATACTCTTTTCTGTTCTAGTTGAGGATCGAAAAGGCATAAAAATACTGTGAAAAAGGCATCATTTACCGTCCTAAAGTGATGGATTAATCCTTTTAGTGTCAGCTGAGGGTAATATGAATAAATAGTGGTGGTTCTTCTGTCTCCTTCTGTTGTCAAATCTAGAAAGGTTCGCATTGAAGCTGCAATGTATACTAAGTACGAAGTCATATAAACCTTCAAAGTAGTAGACACCTTTGTCAATTGCTCATGAAGAGCGTTGCTGATTTGCTCACCCCAGAAGATGACTTGTTTCCCTTGTAGAATTATCTTAATAAAAGGATACATTCATTCGTGGAATTGGGAAGAAGATGGTAGACCTCGTACTCTGTTGAGAAGAGTAATTAAGTCACCAACTTCCTCTATAAAATCACTTCTCAAAAAATTTTGCGGCCATCTAGACAAGTTGGCTCTTGGAGTCTTGAGCCATCTATTCATCACCTTTTTTGCCCTCTTGGAATCTTTGTCGTATTTTTTTGTGCCTCAATGAAGTCGATTTTCAACACTTCGATAGTAGGAGGGCACATGAAAACTTTATCAATAAATTCAGGATCCAGTCGAATTATCATGTTGCCACTGGCATTTGACACTGTCCTGTTCTCTTTGTTATAGAACTAGGCACATTGAAGGATGAACTCTGTGTGATGCGCCGCCACAGAGAAAGAGGAGACTAGATGGATGTTGCTCTCAATTATTCTTTTCATCTCCGAGCTCAAGTTTGTCACCTTGGTTCTTTCCACGAACTCGACCATATCCACATGGCCGATCTCTATGTCTCTAATGTCGTCGACATTAGAAGTGACCGAGGTGATTGGGAAAACACCTTGATACTGGTACTTCATGGCCTTCGACTTCTTCAGAGAAGCTTCAGTCATCGGGACGAGCCTTTGTTGAGAGCACATCGACGAAGGAGGATCCTTAGGGGGAACTGCGATAAGAATCATGATCGTGTAATTAGAAAAAAATTGGTAATTTAAGGAAGTTGCACGTCGGGTGATCATGACCAAGGAAGGGCACTTGACAGGGCCGAGGTGCGAGCGGGTTGGAAAGCAAGAGAAAAATGGGGAAGAGGCGTGAAAAATGGAAAGAATGAAAATTCTCCAGAGTTAGAGAAAAATAGAGAAAAAAGATGCAGGGGCGGCAAAATTTGCCGCCCTGGCATGTGGGATGGGTTTGCATGCATAGGCGGTAAAATTTATTGCTTGTGCATATCAAGATGAAAAATGCATTGGCGGCAAAATTTGTTGCCTATGCATTTTGGAAAAAGAACGTGTAAGGGCAGAAAAATTTGCCGCGCTTGCAGGTAGGAAAAAATGTGTAACGATAGAAAATTTTGTCACCCCTACAACGTGGTTGAGTCAAGTTTCATTGGCGGCAAAATTTGCCGCCGGTGTAAAAGAAGAAAACTCAGTGTTAGGGCAGCGAAAATCGCCGCCCTTACATGGGTAGGAAGACTTAGGAAAAAAGGGAGGGTGGCGAAAATCGCCACCCTAACATGGAGGAAAAGCATGAAAAGCCGAACGGAGAGGAAGTGAAGAGGAGGAAAGGAGCGCGGTAGAAGGAGAAAAGTGTTCCGACGGGAGGAAGGGAAGAGGAGGAAAAAAGAAAACTAAAATAAAACCTAAAAAAAAGGAAAGAACACGAAATAAAATGCAAAAATAAAGACCTACTTGGAAAATAACGCGCGACGAGAACTTGAATCCGACGAAAAACGCTTCTTCTCGCTTGTTGGATCGCCCAGAGGCAGAGGGCAGGAGGAGGATTGGAAGAAATAAATCAAAAAGAACCAAAAAGAGATTAAATGAGGAAAAAATCGGCCCCAACCACTCGACGCGTGCAGTCATAAATGTCGCGCGTGAAAAATGAGGCAGTGTAGGGGCAGTGAAATTCGCCACTCCTGCACGGGAAGGAGAAAAATGCAGGGGCGGCAAATTTTGCCACTCTTGCATTTCGGATGCAAGGGCGGCGAAATTTGTCGCCTTTGCACGGAAAAGAGAAAAATGCATTGTCGGCAAAACTTGCCGCTTTTGCACGAAAAAACAAGAAAAAGACTAACTTTGGGATACGAGAAATTTGTCCCCTGGTCGCATCGAGACTGTAACGACTTTCGCATTTTGGGGAAAACGCAATAAAGAGACGTTACGAACTTCGAGTGATGCCAGTTGGACAAACACAAGAACAAGAAAAACTTGTCTCGAAAAATGAACTAAGAGAAAAATAGGCGAAACGAACAAGTTTCGCAGGAGTTGTTCAAAAAACAAGTGTAGCTGATTTTGGGAAAAACAAAAATAACATTATATTAACTTTCAAAAATAACAAAATAATACATTGTTATACTATACATTTACTCGAATCTCATCAAAAAGATAAGAACTACTATATTGCTAACTTGTAACATCAACCTATTATACATTGTTATCCTAATAAGATTAGTGTTACCTTGTTTTATGAGGTCATTTTATTGGCACCCATTCATGTGCAAGTGGGCGGATGGTAACACTATGTATTTCTAAGTTACATAAATGCCCCAAATGTAATCATGACATGGGATTGATATTTAAATTACATAATATTGACTTGCGTGAAGCAATTTGAATGCACCATGTTTATGTTTATGTTCATGTTCATGTTTATGTTTCATAAATCTTCATTTTTATGCATACTTTTAAAGGGTACAATTAAATAGACTATAAAATAAGAATTTTTCTTCCTTGACCACGAGAGCACTTGCAATAAGACTTTCCTCAATATTATATGGCATGCATTTTCTATGCTAGCTATATAGTTAGTGGTTGTAATGTATATATATACGTTGAAAATGTATTAAAAGGTGATTAATTTTTATTTTTAATTGAGTATTATTATTTTATGTTATATATTAAAATAGTTGATTTAATATAATTAAGAGTTTTGGAATTAAAATCAATTTTATTAATTATATATATTTTATTTTGAAGTTCATTAAAATTTAAAATATATAAATTATGAATAAATATTACTAACACAAGTAAATTTAATCATATGATTTAATTAAGACAACGATAAAAAAATTCTAAAAAAACATATACCATATTAAAAAAAAAAAACATCTTTATATAAATATTTATATTATTATTAATATAAATACATAATTATTTTCTTGATGTTTTATATTATAATGTATGAATATTTATTATTCATACATCTATAATCTCAAAATATTAATTACATTATTAAAAAAAAAAAACTGGGGGGCGGGGGGCGCAAATCTTTTCACCATCACCTACAAATAATTGGTGGGCCATATACAAAATTCCAGCAAAGATGATATCTCGTTAATACATGGAAAACTTAGTCTACAAATGTGTAAACTCACACATATAATCGAACATGGAACAATGACATGCAATAGCAGAAATAAGCTTTGTGTTTCTTCTTTTACAACTTTTTATTATACTTTTTACCTTCATTCATATTCCTTTTTAACATAACTGGTGAAAATATGATGGCTCTACTCGCAGCAGTCCAACACTCAAAAGTAGGAGTGAAGACGGATTGGCGAGCGCCAGCAGGACACGAAGGTCCTGGCAGATGCATCACCGCAAGGCGCGATGGCCGTGGCAGAAGCCTTACACAACTTCGAGAAGGAACACCACTGGGGCTTGCGTCAGGGCTTTCTCACAAATAACTGTCAGGCAAGAAAAATGGGTCGGGTGACTCTAGGAATAATGCTCCAATTGTTTTCCGAATGTACCAATGAACTAAATTATTTCCACTCATGCGGTGAATTTCGCAAGTAGAGGATTTTCCTTGGTAATCCAAACGCCTTTCCTCAGTTGGTACAATGACATCACTTATCAAACTCAGAGCTGAATGCGGATATTAGTAGAGAGGAGATTGGTCGGGTCCTAGGTAATAAATTCATCCTGGAGAATCAGTTGCAGGAGATTACTAACTTTAGAGAGCTGGAGAGCAGTCGACTGGGTGAGCAGGGAAGGAATCTTCCCAAGAGCTAGCTCAAAATGCTAAGGTAGAGATGACTGAACCGATCTTGAGCGATGGGCAGCTTGGCTCAGATGAGGTCAACTCTGTTCGGATAAATCTCATCAATGATGTTCCCTTTTGCTGAGCACAAATAACATGTAGTGGGTGACGGTCTAGGCTAATAGAGATCTTTGGGCTCTACTCTTACCAAGTTAAAATTTAATCTTCGTTTATAAATTGATTGGGGTTTACATTCTCCAAGAATAATAAAATTTATGTCAAAAAAAAGTGTTAAATAATAAATAAAATTGTGATGATTGTTCAATTAAAGTTATTGAGTTTGTCACTCTTGGATAAGCTTGTCTTTTCAATAATGGATCCCCAACTTTGATGTCCTAAACTTAAAACTGAATCATTGTCCAAATGGGTTCATTTATACATACTACCAATCGAATTATGGGATGAGACCCTATTGACTCGGATTGGCATCTACTTGGAAAAAGGTTTTATGCATAAATAGAAATATCAAGGTTGGGTCTATGGTCTCTTTTGAGAGGTTGTGTATTATGGTTGACCCCTCCAAACCCATCCATAAACTCATACCTATTCATTCCAATGGTGGGATTTAGTCGTAACAAGTTGAGATTGAAAACATGTCTTTTAAATGTTATTGTTTTCATTAATCTAGTCATAAAAAAAGTCGTTTCCCTTCTCTTTCTTCTCGAGCCCTTTTTAAAGTTTGGTGCTCCAAATCTGGCCATCTTTTAGAGGCATTCTTGAGATGGAATGATTTCTAATTTATGGACCAATGAATGGATGGTGCTTCTCCTTCCATCTGCCTTGTGGGTGTGGGTTCCAATCTCAGACATGCTCATTCACAAGCTTCGTTTAAATAACTAACTCCTCAAACCATGTTTGTGGGGGCTAAATCTATTGCCAAGGAATCATCTAATATTGTTACTTTCCTTTGTCAACCTTGATGGGTGTAAGTAGTTAGGCAAATTTTAGGGAAAGAGACGAACGTGTTGCTCAATCCCCTACAGATCACTCAAAGGATGAAGATGAAGCCAAAAATCCTATGGAGTTAGGTATTCATTCAACTCCAAGGATTTTTAAAGTATCAAATTGTGGGAAGAAAGCCAAGAGGGGTCAAAAATCCAAGATCAAAAAGTCATTGGTTCAAATAGAATTAAGAACTTAGAGTCATAAATTATTATTTTTATTCAAAGAATTTAGCAGAGAAGCTCTCTCTTCCTACAAGCTTAATCATCACTCATAAATTGAGTGACTTTAAGTGAACAATCAATCAATTTTTTTTTTAATATTTAACATTTTTTCATATAAATTTATGTGATTAGTTGAGAGTATGGACCCTACCAATTTATAAGTGCTAATTAAAATCAATCCTTTCTTCCCCTTTTAATGTTTACTTATTAAAATCTAATTTATCTATTCAAGTTAACTAGGTTGGTTTATATTTTTCATGGTCTCTCAATGCTCACATGATAATCCATGAAGTTTTTATTGGAACTGCTGGATCACCTTGCAAACATTGGTGATAGGTTGATTGTCGATAGGTTTCTCGATCATGTCATTGTTCCTTCTTCGTGTTCTTTTCCGTTGTCTTTTCCATGTCTCTTGATAATGATTTAGCATCCCCTTTGTCCGAGCTCCCTTGGCTTCATGATCATGCATTAGTTGTTGGTCTTGGAAAGGTAAGTTAGGTAGCGGTTCTCCCTTTTATTCGCCTCTCCCATGGGGTAGTTTTGGATAAATTGTAATTTTTGGAATCAAGTTTTTTCCACTAGTTATAATTTGTCTTTTAAAGGCTGGCTTTCTTTTTTTTATTGAGAGAGGGACCCTTTTAATCTTTATTTACATATATGTACATGTACACATACAAAATCATTTGTTACTTTGAATTTGAGTTTATTATATGATATGGATTTTATAGGTTATTCTATCATTTTTTCTCATCATATTATTACCTATCTCAGTTTGAAATATTTTACCATTTTCATATTTTATATGGCCTTTCCCTTCTCTGCTACTTCAAACTCATCGTGAAATATAACATCTCTTTCTTGTATAATGCATTACCATATCATATCAAGAAAAATACAACCTCGTTTTCTACCGTCAACTTCATAAAAAATATAAAAAATTTTTTACTTTACCCTTTGTACATAAAAAATGAAACGAAATCAACAATCATAAATTTCGAATAAGATACAACTATCAATTTTAACTCATTCACTTTACAAAACTCTATTTTACCAAAACAAAAAATTACATCCCTTTTTAATATAACTTGCACCTTTTAAAATAACTACTAATTATCATTATTACATTAGAAGTGTTTCTATTGAAGTGCCAACCCCAAAAGGTCGCGTCACATATGCCCTGAAAAATTAAAGTTTTTTTGCACCTGTCTTGAAACGCGACTTGTCTGAAAGGGGGAGGTGTTATTTGGGCAGTTATCAGGGTGCGTGCACTGTGAGTATCGTCAGGTTCCTCCCAGCAAGACGAATCTCATGTTGGTGGGTGACGGCATGGATCGAACCATCATCAATCAAAGAAGCTTAATGTTCAATCTGGCTATTCACATGAGCCGTGATGGATGGAACGGGAGGGGCAAGGCTATGGCGAGTGTACGTGTATAACAGACCCTGATTAAACAACAACAGCGACCACACTACACCTGATGTTGTTCCCACAATGAGGTACAAACCCCAGAAGCTCTCCATGCTCAGCCTGTTTGAATCCACTCGCGCCCCTGGTTTTGTGCAGGCCGGCATGTTGAACCGTTTATTCTCTATTCTCTGCATTTGTGGGCTCTCCAAAAGCTCCAACACTGACTTTGAAATATCCGATACCAGTGGAGACCCCTTTGGAAACACTTATTCCAAAAAAACACACACATTGTGACTTATCCACAGCTTCAAAATTTAAGCAGTAACAGCATTGGTATAGTATACAACTTACGAAGCCAAGGCCCCTGGTTCTGTAAGTAGGGCCAACCATAGTATATCCACATTGTGTGGATAAGAAAACTCTAATGTAAGGAATCTCATCAAATATGGTAGCCACTCCACCATTGTTTGGTCCTTTGGAGAGTGCTACTGCATACTCTTTTGGAGAGGAATATTGCTTCAGCTGGCTTTCATGAATTCCCAGCTGCTCTTGTAGATAACACCGCCCTCGCTGGTAACCTACTAGTGCTTTGCTCGCTACGAGAGACCGCACGTCCATCATGGTTGTCTCCATCTGGTGTACTATCATCATCGAGGTGAGGCTGACCGTGTAGATGGACGTCAATATTAGCACCTCAAATAGCCAACTTATTACCACACCTCAAGCCAAACTGCTCACAATCCTGACCTTAACGACAATGAACAAATTTGGCAACGGAGGGCAAAGATACATGAAAATAGAAGCACAATTAAATTGTGCAGTGTGTTTACGGTTCGTGTCAAGCCACGCAACTCACAAGGTGTTGTGTTAGCAGCTCAACAGAGGTTTATGGTATGGCATTTGGGCATAACCTATTTGTGCAGGGTTATTATGATTCTTGGTATAATGATATATTATAATATAATATAAAATAGAATATATTATAATATAAAATATTATAATATGATATAAAATATATCATAATATAAAATATTTATTAATATTAAATATTAGTTATTATTTAAATATTATAATATTTTTTTATATAAAATATTAATTATATGATATATATGATTATTATATATTTTATATAATATATATTTTAATATAATATTAGATTAAATAATATATTTATTATTATTATATTGTATGGTATTTTAATATTTTAATTATATAATTTAATATTACAATATATAATATATTACATTATATAATATGAATATATATAATATTAAAATACATCGGAAGTGGTGGTATTTTTTATTGAGGTTAATTAATTAATTAAGGTTTTGCTTTAATATATTTAAGTTGACTTACAAGATTATAATTAATAGATTTTGTCTTTCTAATTACAAGTAGATGCTTCCAAAATGAATGTGAATTATGGAGCTTTCTTGCAGCAACTTCATGATCGACACATGTTCACCCACACAAACTTTATATGTTAAACCATATGGTAAGAGCCTTGCCCGACATTGTCGATTGCACCCATTTCGATCCCAGACCCTCCCAAACCAATTTGACGACAAGGATAGTGTCTTTGACTCTTTGGGTTTCATAAAGAAGCCAATCTCCACCATTCTATCACCTGGAAGTATGTCTTGCCATATCGTCTCCTCACATTTATTTTCCGCCTTCAACGTTGTTGACTTTGCCACCCCTACACAAATTCAAACATTATACACTATCCTTACAATTATTTAACAAAATTTGAGCTACTTGAAGATGCCTCCTCATCCTCAAAACTCAAAATTTGCATCGCATTTTGGGGTAGATACTTTTGACATGAATTATTTGATTACAAAAAGACTTCACGTCCGATCTGCGAATCACATCGACAATGCAATTCTATTGATGTTAGGGGAATAAATTGAGGTTTTGAAGTCTATCTTGTTACTTTCGTTGTGGTTGAATTGAATACTAAATCTTTTTCAAAGTACATGCCACATGGGTGCATAAGGGAGCATTGTTCGTGATACAATCTGAATGTTGTGGTAGAGGAGTCACAGATAGAGGAAAAAGATGGTCGATAGGCAATCAATCCTAGGTGACAGAGAGAGTTAATAGGTTTAATTTTCAAGTAATAGGGGTGTCCACATCATACACTTAAAAGAGAAATATACTCCATAAATGAAAATAAAACATATATATATATATATATATATATATATATATATATATATATATATATATATATATATATATATATATATATATTCCACCACTTCCCTTATACATTTACATTACATTTTTAAAACTTGTATCATATTTTGGCGTATATACTTTTGACACCATTGGTATTGAAACACATTTAAATCAATACATGACCAAACAATTTTTGTGTTAATTAAGTTTTGTGGGTAACTCAAAACCCATCACCACTGACCTCACCTCACCAAAGTCTATATTGTAGATTATGTTCATCAATGCTGCCAATATATTGACACCTTGAGAAATTACATACCAATGGTGATGAGGAGCAATGATAGGGTATTTCAAGTGATAACATACACCATAGTGCCTATATCATAAACATGCCCCTACTTCAGGGCAATTGTTGGATTTACATGACTTACACTCATTACAAAGAGGTTATCCAAACCACCATCAAAACTTCCATTAAAACCTCCACCACAAAACATGTTGTGTGAAGAGGTGAACTGAGTAATAATAACAAAGGGAAACAATATTATATAAAAAATATATATTTAGAATTATTATTATATTTACTAAATCATTTGCGCCCATTGTAAAGGGGTACACAACTTACTTTAATGGATGATTGATTGATAGATTTTGCCAACTCTTTACTGATCATGTGAATCTTTTGATTGATCACTTACCAACCAAAAAATACAAAAACCAAATATATGTTTTCTTCTGATGTTCCTTGCACCTTTGGGCATCTCCGAGTCTTATCATTTTGGTTGGGCATATTGTGGCTCGTAACAGGGTTTCGTATGAATTGATGTCATTTGATGCTTATCAACGTGCCTTGAAACCAATATAGCATAAGGATAATATAAATTTAAACTATGATATATATATATATATATATATATATATATATATATATATATATATATATATATATAGTTATAGTTATAGTTATAGTTATAGTTATGACGGTTTTTATGTTAATCTACATCTTTATTTGATTGTACAAAACACATCGCAATAATGTTTTATAACATTACATTTCAACTTTTTTAATAATACATAAATTTAATTATTAATTTAAATAAATGAAATATTCTCTATAAAAAATTAAAAAAAATCTTAAAATTTTAAATATATTCAATTTTTTTAATAATAATTAAATTAACGTAATTATTAATTTAAATAAATGAAATATTTTACTATAAAAAATAAAAATAAAATGTGAAAAACTGTGAAAATCATAAAAGAGAGCAATCATTTAGGAATCCTATGTCCTTACCTTCACGATGACTAAAAAATAAAGCAAACGTACTGATGTTGAAGGTGACGTTAGATGATTGTAATTTGATGTCCATGTTATCCATGGGACTCAAGTGACAGATGTTATAGATTCCCGTGTACAGTTGTGGACGACCTTGAGACAAATACAGCTAGGCTATACATGTTTTGTTTACATATTTAAATATATCTTATTACAATCCTGAGTTGTTAAATGAAGTTTTTACAATGGCATTGGGGTGGTGTTGGGATGTAATTAGGAGGTGTTGAGTTATAGTTGAGGGAGTGCATTCCTTTTTAATTTTAATTTTAATAATTTTTTAATTATTATTTAATATTTTTTCTAATAAAAAAATTAATTGATATAAAAGAAAAAATATATATATATATATATTTTTCATTTTAATTTATTTTTGGGTGCATTTCAAATTAAATTTATTAATAGTTTTTTTTTGAATTAACTAATCAAAAATAATATTTGAGCAATATTTATCATTTAAATAATATGATTAAATATATATATAATTTACACATCCAACCAATTAATATTGTGGAAGTCCAACATTTTATACATAAACACTATAATTAAAATCGCACCAATATATTCTATAATTATATTGAAAACAAAAATATTTTCACCCACTATTTTTCTTATAATGAAATTGTCTAAATTTTTTGTGAAAATGATAATTTGTATTGAATATCTCTATTATAATGAACTGGATTAGACGCTCTTAAGATGGCAATTGTAAGCCATTGAAGATAGAAAATTTATGGCTATGGGTAAGGCCAAGAAGGCCACCATTACCCAAGTGTTGGGGAAGAGGTCCGTGGTAGGCAAGTGATGATGTTAACAATAGAGAATAACATTAGGAATACTTTTTAGTTTTCTGTGTAGTAGAGGAAATGATGATAAAATTGGAGCGAGTATTACCATGACAATGACCTAACAACAACCGATGAATAAAATTAAAGATATTTCAAGTCACCATTTATCATTATAAAAATGTACCAATCTTTCATATTTACAAACATAACAAAATTATTAAAATATTATAATATATAAACAAATAAATCTTTTCAATTTGTACATGTAAATTTTATTTACTTATGCTTATGTCTGGATGGCCAAAAGAGTGACCTAAAATGACAGTAGGGTGGGATACTTTCTCTTCTCGCGATGGTGTGCAGACTGTTCTGAAGTTGGCCTTGCCTAAATAGCTAACCAAACACGTTATGTCGGAGGGAATTAAAGCTATGAGAAAATTCATATCCGATTTATTTCATTCTTTCTTTATGATTTTTTTAATATTTATTACAGTTTTCATTGACGCCACCTCTGTTTGGAAGTTGTTGCTCACGTTTAACAAATTATTTGTAAATTCAATTGCAGGAACGGATTATTTTATATCACGACACTTGCTTTTTACATTTTTAGTAAGACTTCTTGTCTGTCCATTTAATCAATCATTTCATATTTGTCCTTTGCAAGTCCATTTTAAATACTCTCGACAAATTTTAGATTTCTTCTTTCTAGTTTTCATTATACAAATATTTGGTAAAAGAAAAAAGAAACAGACGACTCAGTTCAAGCGCCATACAAATTTTGATAATCTTTCCCTAGATAGGAAATTTTTGAGTTGAGAAATACAATAGATTATGGGCGATCCAATAATGACTAAATCATTACTTACTGACAGACAGGTGACATACAATATTATTTGATATGAAATACCACAACAGCTACAAATCGTGGTGTATACAATTACACATTAGTTTAGTCATAGTGCTCACGAGGAATTGCCCTTGCTGCTTCGTCTCCTAGCTGTGCCTTCTGTTGGAGAAAAGGATAGGCTTTCTGATATTCCAAAACAGCCCTGACCAGGTGCCTGAAGGAGAACTCGGGCCACAGGATGGGGATAGCACACAGCAATGAAAAAGAAGTCTGCCAGAGAAGAAAGTTGCTGAGCCTCGTCTCACCAGAAGTCCTGATCAGCAGTTGTGGCTCTGGACAATTTGACGTATACAAATGACGCTCTATCTCCTCTGCACTGATCTTCTCTACAATCCCCTTTTCTGTACTCTGCTCTACAATCACCCCTTCAACAGCCTTCGCAATCTCCTGAGTGGCAGTGTAAGGAGCGCAGATATTCAGAACCGCCTTATCATTATCTTTCGAAAAAGCCATGGCTCTGTCTGCGGCTTTTCTTACGTGCTCAGGAAGAAGGCTCAGATCTCCTAAAATTTGCACGCGAATTCCGTATTGATTGACCAGGCTCTCTTTTTCAATCAGAGTCTCCAGTTTCTGATGCATCAAATTCATGAGCGTCTCAACCTCCTCCTTGGAGCGCCTGAAATTCTCAATACTGAAAGCGTAGATGCTGACATACTTGATACCCAACTCATAACAGTCCCTTAAAGTATGCATGAGGCTATTGTATCCAAATTCGTGGCCGCTCAATTTCTTCAAATTCCGATTCGTTGCGTATCTCCGATTCCCGTCCATTATGATCGCAATATGCAGAGGAATAGGGCCGGCCGAAACGACCCATATTATAAAACGTCTGAATAGCTCGTATATTGAATTTGCAACGAAGGCAGCACTCTTCTGAAAAGAAGAATAATTGGAGGATAGAAAGGATGCATATGGTGCCATGTTTGGTAAGGTGCATCTATATGGGACATGATATAAATCTATAAGCCTATAACTACACACCACAAATATTTGTGTGGTGCGAATATTAAGCCTGCGTTATCTGATGCTTGAATATTCCAACAATATTTTTGTTTTAGGAGATCCACTCCTTTCAGATCCTATGGTGGTTTAGCTTATGTCGCTTTCAGCTTTGGAAAACATTATTTAAGTTTCTACATAGTTCTCGAAGCACCCTACATGAAAATACAGTCGCCTGCCGTCTCCCCACCATACATGTCACTCGTCCTCATTTATCCGCTATGAAATTTAAAAACAATTATAGGAAAATAGGGTGATCATTGGTGATGAAAATACACGGAAGATGACAATAAACGATACGTGAGATTTCCCGATTTAATATTTTTTTTGGGTTGTGTTTTTTCTTTCTTCTGGTGGTATTGCCGGTGATACCCCATAGCTATCAGAGAATGTGCTACTGTCCTTAAAGTTTAAACGCTGTCATTTATTGAAGCTGAGAGAGCCCAAACCTCGGTTGTAATTATTTAGGGAGGTTATTTACGTAAAAGATCAAAAAATATATATCGTATAAAAATAATATCTAATATAAAAACATATTTTTTTTAAGATAAAAAATATATTTATTTAATTTTCATAAATTTTTTAATCTATTTAATGTATTTTAAATATTTATTTAATTTTAATTTCTAATTTTATTATAAATTTTGATCGTTAAAAATAACCTATTAACATGTTTTTATTCATAATCAGAGAAAATACTCGCATGTCAATAATAATTGCAGAACCATTTGAATTGGATAGTATGGTTATCCATCACTACTAAATCGCTCGTGCTAAGTGAACTAAAGTTTCAAATTTGGTATAAATTTGGCAAGAAGACAACCGAGGGTGATGGATAAACTAAAATCCATTCTCTTTGCCTTACCTTTCCAACTAGATTGAGCCACGTATAGACCACAAGCCATGCTCTTTCAGATGGTAGGACATGTAAGGGTTTTGTGCATGCAACTCTAGGTCACACAACTCTCGAAGCACCACATTAGCAACTTCAAACACTTCACGCAATCCTTGCATAGAATGATCATTGAACCAATTATATGCCATTCTAGTGGGATATACCATGCCAATTTTTAGGGTTATCTATCAATCATAAGTGTCTATTAATGGACATGAATTTGGATAGGGAGAAAGTTCTCATGTAAATTGTTTGAGCCACATATACACCAAAATCAATGTCATTCTATATGGCAGGCCATGCAATGCTTTCCTCCTTAAAAATTTGGTTCACACTATTCTTGAAGCACCATAAAAGAAACCACACATGTTTCACACAATCTTTACATAGAATGAGCATCCAACTAGTGATAGGACATTTACGTGTAAGATAACTTCCCAAATTTAAGGGCAATATATCAATCATAAGCGTCTATTAATTGACTTAAGTTTGAATAGGGAGCATGATCTGCATCAAATAAGTGCTAACTTCATCCTTGTTTTCCTCTAGTCTAAAAATTCTCACCCCACCTCTAAGGGATTGGCCTTTTTCTTTTATTTGGGCTTATTGTTACACTATTTTCAAATACCACTATTCACAAAAAAAATTAGAATTATGGTACAATGGAGACTAATGAAATATAGAAATAATATAAGCCATATTTTCTTAAAATGACCTAATATGACATTTAAGCAAGCTAAATAACATGCATAGGAAAAAACATCTAATGGTATTAAAAAACTTACACTAACACCCCCAGCTCTCTTCCCCAAGCATAGTTGAGGTGGGTATAAGAATTGAGTCTTGGCAACAAGGCTTGATTAGATACCCAAGTATATAGAAAATTTCCTCAAAAGAATAGAGAGAAGCCCCCCATAAGTAGAGAGAGAAGGAATGAACTAAAAGACTCCCTAGATGATGATTTTGGAACTGCCCAAACATCAAGAAGAGCCCACAAATGAAGATACTTGCTCTCAGTGAAACGTTTGGTGAATATGTTAGTGATTTGCTTCATAGTCTAGTATTAGTGGAGATCAATGACTAGATCATGAATAAACTCTCAAATGAAATGCATATGGATCTCAATATGCTTGGGCTGCTAATGGAGGACCATATTACTAAAAATATGGATGGTGCTTTGATTGTCATAAAAGATGTCTATTGGTAATTGAAACTGGATACTGAATTCAGTGAGAATCCACTAACACCAAATAGCTTCAGTGGTAGCATTAAAAGCTCCTCTATATTCTTCATATGTAGAAGATAAATCTATTAGTGTAGGTTTTTATTTTTCCCTATTTATTAATTAGGGAAATTGTATTTCTTGTGCATACATGGAGTTTTCCTACATTTGTGGGATAGGCTAGCTTATGTGGAGGTGTGTGTCATAGATGTGTCATAGGTGTCATAAGAATGTCATAAATAACTCCCTTGATGGGAGTTACTTCTCTTTTCTTAGCACTTTGTCACCACCTTTCATAGAGGAGTTACATTCTATTCTTGGGGTGCATTGTCCACCTTTTGTGGAGGAGTTACTTACATACTCTCCTATTTGTAGTCCTCATTTTGGCCATTCCATGCTACTCAGATTTTGGTTTTCTCCATTTTGTCTTGTGAAATTCTCTTATTGTGTTATTTTCAAATTGCTTTGGCATCTATGTGGTGTGCACTTGTTCATCTTGTGTGATCACGTCTTCATTGCACTTGCGTTATCCAGATTCTGGCAACAACTCCGATATGGTATCAAAGCTTTCCCGATAATCTTGTGTGTGATTATGCTTTTAGCTTATTTTGAAATCAAGAGGAGTGGAGTTCATTTTTTTATTTTTAGATTTGATCAAAAATAAAAATAAAAAAAATCTGTCAATATCATTTCTGGTATCGTTTTGGCCTTTGGGTGTCTTGGTTGTCTTCACTCCAGGGGCTGGTTCAGCGGTTCTTGGATGCCATTGTTGTGTGGATCTAAGGAACTTCAGTCAGCACTAACACAAGCGCCAAACTTCTGAATTTTGCGCACTTTTCCTGGTAAGAGGTCTGCAGATTATTTTTTGTTTCTTGTTTTCTCTAGCCTAAGGAAAAAGGTGATGTTGCCCAGCCCAGGCACGTCCCAAGCGCTTGCGTGATGTTTAGGCACTGTTTCAGGCACTTACATGGTGTTTAGGCACTGTTTCAGGTGCTTGCATGGTATTTCAAGTGCTGTTTCAGGGGATGCTATCATGTCTTAGGCATTGTTGTTGTCAGTCGACTCACCTTTGTTCGTGCATCAGACATAGCGCCCTCTAATAGCCACCAGACTTTGCATCAGCTGAGGCTACTTGTTGACACATCTAGCATCTGTTGTCCTTGCTGAATGGTGCCTAGTTCAGACTTTGTTCTTGGTTTCCAACGCCCTTTAGTGGGCCCACTCTCTCTCCCTGGTTTATTTTGGTAAATCTGCCTTTTAAATTATTCTGATATTCTTAAATCAGTAATTTGAAATGTTTGATTTAAAATCAAATTTGAATTAGCATTAAAAAAAGGTAGTTTAGAGGTTTAATTTCAACTTGTATCTTCGACCTATGAAGACGAAGGGTGAGGCCCGGGTTGGTAGGAGGCCAATTCTCCCTCACAAAAACCTCATTTGGATTCCTCATTCCATGCTGAATCCAACGAGTGGTTGGAAGACCACTTTCTCTCCCCATAACAATCATTTTAAAAATATTTTAGTGCTTTTTTTTGCAAAAACACTAGTTTACGGGAAAATTGTAACTTTAAAATCTTGCAAACGGTAGCTCGATTTTGGGTGCCATTTTTTGCAAAAGTGCTTGTAATTTAATTCTCCATAGTGTAGACTTTTTATTTTTCAAAAATGCACTAGTTTATAAAGTGCCAAAAATTTGGGTCTCCCAGGACGCATTTTCGGCTGAGTCCAACGTCCTGTTTGCTTTAGTCTTGCACTTATTACTCTAAGATGTATTTTCGGCTGAGTCCGATGTCTTTTGAGCATGCACTTGAATATTTGGGGGGGGGGATCAATATTTCAGGGGGGGTGTGATTGCTTTTCAAACTTCACTTTCATTCTCCTTTCTGCATACATTCACAACTTGCAATCAACACAACTTCACCTAATTTCAGCTAAAAATAGATTCTTCTCAACTTAAATCCCTAACACCATTCAACTATCATAAATGGAAAGTTAAAATGTCAATCATTCTTAGAAGCAAAGGGTTGTATAGGATCACAATGGGTATAGAAGTAGAATCCAACACAGATGCTGAAAAGGTTAAGTGGTACAACCGTAGGGATGAAGCCTTTGGGTTACTAAGCTTGTCTGTGTCTCCAGAACTTTTATTCCATTTAGAATCCTCCCAAACTCCTAACGACGTATGGGACACCTTAGAAAAGGTATTTGGGAAGCTTGATGAGATGAGAGGTCATGAGCTCGAAAACAAACTCATAAGTCTAAGTCCTAGCAAATTTGACACCCTACAGGACTTCTTCACTAAGTTTAAGGCCCTTAAATTGTAATTGAAAGAATGCAGGATAGAGAAGAAAGATGATCAGCTCATTCTTTCTATTCTCACAAATTTAGGTCCAAGCTATTTAGTCTTTGTCTCCACTTTCCATGCCACAAAAAGTGCCCTTGGCACTACATGGAAAATGCCTTCTTTGGATTCATTCATTGCCGACTTGACTAGGGAGTAAGATAAGCTAATTCAGATGGGCACAATGAAGTCTACTCAACCCCAAGCTTTGATAGCTGGAAATGGTAAGGATAAGACTTCAACAAAGGAGAAGAAGAAAAAGAATAAGGACCAAGAAAAGAAGAAAGAAAACACCAATCCTGCCAAAAACAACACTACGTCTTCATCCTCCAATGCTAAACCTAAGAAGGAGAAGGTTAAGTGTGCCTATTGTAAAAAGACAGGGCATGATGAACACAAGTGCATGAAGAAACAAATAGACCACCTAACTCATCTTCTAGAGAAGAACAACATAGGTGTTCCTGAGTCCATCAAGCAGAATTCATCAACCCAAGATTCTACTAAGGCAAAAGGCAAGGGTAAGGAGAAAGAAAAGGGCAAGGCCCTTGTAGTAACTACAGCTTCTACATCTTCATGGGTCATAGACTCGGGTGCTTCTCACCACATGGGCTCTTCACTAGGTGAGTTTTCATCTTTAGAGCCTTGTAGCATGACTTCAATTAGTTTGGGTGATGACACATCAGTTTTCATTGTAGGGAGAGGGTCAGTTGAAATGGAAGGAAGAACATTCAATAATGTTCTAAGTGTTCTTTCTCTTTCAACCAATCTCCTATCAGTGTACCAAATCACTCACATTGGTCGGGGCATGAGAGTTGAGTTTTCACCAGATTCAGTGTTTATCAGGGAGTTACATAGTGATACTACAGTGGTAGTGGGTAGGGCAGATCACCAAGCCAGGTTATACACCTTCTCACATTTTGCATCAAATTCTTCTCCAACAACATTGCTGACTCATTCAGATGGAGTTAGCAAATTATGGCATGAGCAATTTGGCCACCTTAACTACCGTTATCTTGAGCAACTTTGCAAAAATGACATGGTCATTGGCTTGCCTCGTGTCCAATTTTCAAAAGGACTTTGCGAGGGGTGCTCCCTTGGGAAGCATCCCAAAGAAAAATTTGACAAAGGCAAAGCTTGGAGGGCTTCACAACCTTTGGAGTTAGTTCACAGTGATGTATCGGGACCCTTTCCCAAACCATCTTTCACAAGGGCCAAGTACATCCTTACTTTCATTGATGATTTCTCTAGGTACACTTGGATATATTTTCTCAAACAAAAGTCTGAAATGTTTGAAAACTTTCTAGACTTCAAGGCTCTTGTTGAGAAACAGAGTGAGAAATCCATTAAGGGTTCTTCAAACTGATAATAGAGGGGAGTATGTCAGCATCAAATTTGAGTAGTTTTGCACTGTAGAGGGGATTGATTTGCAGCGCACTGTCACTTACAGTCCTTCACAGAATGGGGTTATAGAACGCAAGAATAGGTTCTTGAAAGAGATGGGTAGCTGTATGATTCACTCCAAATCCCTAGCACCACAGTATTGGGCCGAAGCTATCAATTGTGCTTGCTACATTCAGAACAGGGTTCCTCTTAAAGCTTTGAAAGGGATAACACCCTTTGAATCTTGGCATAAAAGGAAACCTGATGTTGAGCACCTTAGAGTTTTCAGATCCCCAGCCATGGCCTGCATTCTTAAGAAGAAACGCAAAGCTATGGAACATCAATCCAAGCCTTACATCTTTGTAGGATATTCAGATGGTATTAAGGGATATCACCTTCTAGATCCAGTCACACATGAGTTGTTCATCGAGAGAAGTGTCCATTTTCAGGGGAGTCCTAGAGACTCAACACTTGACACTTCTTCTCCCTCATCGGATCTACTTCTTCATGATGATTCCTCGTCAGATTTAGATCAACCACAATAGGTTCTTGAGCCAGGGACATCTTCTTCTTCTTCGAGTTTAGACAGTGAGGATAGTGATGCAGTGTCATCCACCTCTAGTCAGTCAGAGGATGAGGAGTTAGCACCTGAGTCACCTACTTCTGGGCCACTTTGGGCCAGACAGACACTTGAGAGTGCTGGCACTTGGGTAGGAGATCCTGTAGATGACAGATGTACTAGGGGGGATTTTCAGAGAGATCCACATGCCTTCTTTGCTATAGTTTTGGATCCACAGACTTTTTGAGAGGCATCAGGGGTACCTAAGTGGGATAATGCTATGGAGGAAGAATATTCTTCCTTAATAAAAAATCACACTTGGGATTTGACTTCACTTCCTAAGGGAAGAAAGATGGTTTGATGTAGGTGGATATATCGGACCAAGTTTGCAGCAGATGGGTCAGTTGATAAGTACAAGTTGTGATTGGTCACCAAGGGTTTCTCACATATAGCAAGTATTGACTACTCAGAGACCTTTGCACCTATTGCAAAGATGACTTCTATTCGACTCACCTTAGCTATTGCTGCAACACATGGTTGCGATGTGTATCAGATGGATGTGAAGAGTGCATTTCTTCACGGAGACCTAGAAGAGGAGATCTTCATGGAGCAGCCGCCAGGATTTGTTCAAGATTCTTCCTTAGTATGCAGACTTAGGAAATCTATCTATGGCCTCAAACATGCCCCTCAGGCTTGGTATGCCAAGATGGATTCCTTCCTTCTCACAGCGGGTTTCACTAGGTGCCATTCTGATCCTAATGTCTACTTCTTACGGCAAGATGATTCGCTTCTAATTTTGGTTCTATATGTTGATGACCTTTTGATCACTGGGAGTTCTTCATTGGCTATTGCAGCGGTGAAGGCATCTCTTCAGGATAGATTTGACATGACAGACTTGGGTTTATTACACTGCTTTCTTGGCATCAAGATTTCATAGTCAGATTTAGGGATTTCTCTTGCACAGCCGAAGTATGCTCTCGACTTATTGGCTCAGTTTCACATGGCTGATTGCAAGCCATCTCTAACTCCCTTTCTATTAGGAGTTAAGCTTGAGACTGATTGTTCTTCACCATTGATTGATGCCACTTGGTATCAACAACTTGTTGGTAGTCTCATATACTTGACTCACACCAGGCCTGCCATTTCATATACAGTGGGACTTGTCTCCAAATTCATGCAGGAACCCCATGAGCTGCATTGGAAAGCAGCTAAGAGGATCTTGCATTACATACAGGGTTCACATAGATACGAGATTTATTACAAATTTGGCACAGAGGTTGACTTGGTTGGATATATAGATTCAGACTGGGCTGGCGATTCATAGACTTGCAAGTCCACTTTTGGTTACAATTTCTCTCTAGGTTCTAGTCCTATCAGTTGGTCTAGCAAGAAGCATAATGCTATTGCTATATCATCCACAGAGGCAGAGTACAGGGGAGATGTTAATGCAGCTACTGAGGATATTTGGCTTCAATGGATTCTTTCTAAGTTTGGCATTCCTATCAGGCAGCCCACCATCATTTATTGTGACAATTAGAATACCATACAGATTTGCAGGAATCTGGTTCAGCACCAGCGGACCAAGCACATAGAGATTCACATGCATTTCATTCGGGAGCTTATTCATAGTTAGGTCATTGACTTGATATTTTTACAGTCTTCAGAGCAGGTTGTAGACATCTTCACCAAACCTTTCACTGAGAGCAAGTTCATTCATCTATGAGCTCTTCTTGGGGTGCGGTCTACATCTGCAGCAGCATCATCTTCAGGGGGGGCCTTCTAGCCTCTTATTTTCTTTTATGTCTCTCTTTTGGGGGGAAGTTTTTTACTACGGATTTTCTCCTTTTCTCTATCTTATGGGAGATTGCATTTGTACATGGGTACCTCATCAGGCCTAGTTGTCGGGACCCATTTTATATTTCCACACTTCCCACCTAAGTTGTGCTTATGGGGGGGGTATTAGTGTAGGTTTTTATTTTTCCCTATTTATTAATTAGGGAAATTGTATTTCTTGTGCATACATGGAGTTTTTCGACATTTGTGGGATAGGCTAGCTTATGTGGAGGTGTGTGTCATAGATGTATCATAGGTGTCATAAGTAACTCCCTTGATGGGAGTTACTTCTCTTTTCTTAGCACCTTGTCACCACCTTTCATGGAGGAGTTACATTCTATTCTTGGGGTGCCTTGTCCACCTTATGTGGAGGAGTTACTTACGTACTCTCCTATTTGTAGTCCTCATTTCGGCCATTCCATGCTAATCAGATTTTGGTTTTCTCCATTTTGTCTTATGCAATTCTCTTATTGTGTTATTTTCAAATTGCTTTGGCATCTATGTGGTGTGTATTTGTTCATCTTGTGTGATCACGTCTTCATTACACTCGGGTTATCCGGATTCTGGTAACAACTCTGATAAAATCAATAACATTATGATTCTTTCTTGACCAACTAATTGGTCCAAAACCAAGGGAGAAACTGCATCTTAAATTAGACTTGTGATTTTGAATATTACCATCCCATTTTGAATCTATATACCCAATCAAGTCAATGTTTGCTCCATAGTGAATCTCAAAACTATGAGTAACCTAATTGTAGTGGAGAATCCACTCAGCTGCTTTCCAATGCAACTCATGTGGTTTTTGCATAAATCTAGAAACCATGCCCATTGCATGTGAAATGTCAAGTCTAGTGTGTGTAATATATACAAGACTACTTAAAATCTGTTAATATAAGGTAGCATCAATCAAATGATAAAGACATTCAGCCTCAAGATTCCCACTAGATAGAAAGGGAGTTGGAGTTCGCTTACAATTAGTCATGTTAAACCATGCAATCAAATCAAGAGCATACTTGGATTGTGCAATAGTGATCCCAGAGCTAGACTGAGAAATTTAAATCTCAATGAAGTAATGCAATAATCCCAAGTAAGTCATTTAGAACCTACTAGATAAAATAATTTTCACTGTTGTAATAGAGGATGAAGAACCTTGTGTGATGAAAAGGTCATCCACATAGAGAACTATAATCAAAAGTGATTTATCCCACCATAAAATATAGACATTAGCATTAGAATGACATCTAGTGAACCCAACCAAAAGAATAAAGGAGTTCATCTTGGCATTCTAAGTCTGAGGAGATTTTTTGAGGCCATCGATATATTTTTGAAGTCTATAAACTAATGAAGAATCTTCCACAAAACCTTATGGTTTATCCATAAGTGAGTTAGGGGATAATGTTGTGGATATTTTTGAGTAATGTGTATATGTTATTTAAAATTAGGCTCGGTAGTCACTAAGTCATCACTGCATATACAGTATATAAAGTAAGAATTGTGTATGTGGTTCTTATTATATATACTGCATATGCAATATATATCATGTAAAAATTTGTACGTGGTATAAAACATATAAGAACAACATACGTGATATTGTTTTCTAGAATAAAAACAAAAAAAATTAAGTCTAAATGTCACAAAACTCATTTCTCTTTACCTCACATCTCTTCTCTACTCTCAAACATGGAACCACATTAGTGTTATGCTATTAAGAGGAGTAAACACACCACCTTTGTTAGTTATCTCAACAAATCAACAATGCCACCACAAAGGGGATGTAATCAAACAAAATTAAAACTTATTAACATGAAATTTTAGTAATTATTTTTTATTTGCATTGTTTTTTTTGTTAAAACTATTTTTTTGGTTAAAACTATTTTTTTTGTTTGAACAACCTGTTCAAGTGCAAGACAACATCCTCATTATTACATCCTGACTCCTCATTAAGCAAACTATTTGATTATCCATGAATATTTATAGTTGATACATTTGATTTGGATATTTTTGATTAAGCTTTGAGATATATGCTATTGTGGGACAATAGGATATTATTTAGGTTACATGTTTACATTGCTATGAACTAGTTGTAGTGTATGTGCTTACATTATGAACATGCTGATTTGTTATTTTAGCTACAATTTATGATGTATGTATATCATGATGTAATGATATAACTACCTAATTGTTATGTGGTTAGCACAGAGGAACTCATCCTTTAGGGTGTGACCAAGGGAGAGCATCATCAGAGAGGGTGACATAGATTGAGATGTCAGAGGATGACATAGAAATTAGTTGGAACCCTACACACACAACATTAGTTAGTACATGATAGAATACATAATAAAATGGTTAACATAGTGTGTTATTTCTAGTTGCATTAAATAGTTGTTTGCTTATGATTTGTTAGCATAGTTTAAATAGTTATTTGGAAATCATCTTGCATGGAATTTACATATTAATGTTTTAGAGATTAGTGTGATTAGATTAAATTTGGATTTAGTGATTTTTAAATTTATCATTTACTTGATGCTATTTTAATTAATGAATTTATCAATTATTAAAATTGAGGTAAATAAGTAAAATATGAAGAAAAAATATGAAAAGGATAAGGAAATAAAGAAAACAATAAAAAAATAAATAATGGCAAGCATAAAAGCACCATAGGGAGGCAAAAAGGAAAAAGTAAGTTATAAAAAAAGAAAGGCAAGTTTTTATTAAATTTCATGATTTATGAAAAAAGAGATAAAACAAACAAAGAAATAAATGGAAAGTTATTTTTTGAAGAATAAAAAAATCTACGCCCTTTTATCTTAAAATAAAATAAGGAAAAAGGATAAAGGGAGGTGAAGGCCAAAAAAGAAGGGCAACAGAGCGTAGTAGAGAGGAGTACAAAAGAGAAGAAAGATGGGAGAAGACAAGGTAGAAAAAAAAGGACCAACAAAGAACTTGCTAGGTAGGCATTGTATTTAAATTATGTGTATTGATATGAATATTATTCTGATGTATCTATTGTGTATATATGTCTGTATGTAAATATGTTTGTTTTCTTAGAAATATGATTGTCATTGATGTCAAAAGGGACTTTATGAGCATGTCATTGATGTTCAAGATTATATATGGTGATTAGAGGATATGCAAAGGATCCTATCAGAGGTCAATAATGATTGGAATGCTTGGGTGCATGATTAGAATTCATTTGGTTCTTCACATTGATCATCTAGATATTTTGGGTCTATGACAGAAAAGATGAGAAAATTTTTTGCTGATGTTACCATTGCCATGTGTGAATGAGTATGGGGGAGTTGGTCACATGGTTGTGATCACATTAGTCTCTAGTAGTTATGTACCAAATTTGAAGACATACAATGAAGCGTAGTTGAAGATATGGGCATGCAAAGTTGGCTACTTGGATAAAATCCACTAAGTTTCTATACTTAGCCAAATTTACAAAAAGGGATAAACAAATCCAAGTATTCATATTGATGAGGTTAGCATTTGTACACATGGAGGTGTTAGGACAAAATGATCACATGTATTTATTCATTTTTGTGCCTAGTTTATATGCACTAAATCTCAAGTCACGCGATGTAGTGTGACAAAAGATATGCTTGAGCAAAGTAGGGCTCCAAGGCATTTTGACAATGTTTTCCAACACTTAGTCAATTTTTTAGTTTACAAGAAAAATCTCAAAGGAATTTTTATAATTCCATATCTTGCACCTATGAAGGCTTCAAGAGCAATTGGATATATGGGTGGAATCCCCTATGTAAGAGGACCATATGCACTAATTTGTAGGTCATACGACTAAGTGCAACAAGTATTATGTAGGTGCAAAGTTAGCCTTCCAGGTAAAATGAAATGGTCTCCATACTTAGAAAAAATCTATAAAAGGTCATGCAAAGTTGTCATGTTTTTATAAAGAACATCTATGGACATTTACAAAAGAAACATATAGTAGATTTGTTATGGGTTTTTCATGAGCATCTTGAATATATGGATTACAGGTTCAATTGAGAAGGAATGAACTCAAAATTGATTTATTTTTGCTCTCAAATTGGATAGGATTTCTTAGTAAAACCCTAAGGGTTTAAGTCATGGTGTCAACATGCACTTTCTATTTTGATGGTGACTAGCTATAGCCTGGACCCGATAGCTTAAGTTATAAGCCTTTGTTATCATTGTGAAATAAGTCCCTCAACTTAGTAATTATTAGATTGAGCAGTGATCAAAGGACTTAATATTTCTTAGGTCTTAGAATTTATATTATGTCCCGGTGTGATCAATGACCCACGCTTCATCATACGTAGACAATTCAATAGAGTGTAATGAAGTCAAATTATCAAAAGGAGCTCTGAGTGAATGCATAGCTGACAAGTGTCACAATCACAAAGCCTGGATAGTTAATATATGGTGTGGTTTAAATTTAAAAGGTCAACAAGTAATATGAGGATGCTAAATGTCTTAATAGTGGGAACTGAAAGCTATGTACAGAAGGCACACACTTACACCAACTGTCATATCCTTGAGGGATGGATAGATATAAAGATCAAGCTTGTTAGAAGATCTGACGGTACATAGGTGATCATGTAAAGGATATCCAATTGAGTGAATGGAATAAAATGAAATAAATTTCTTGAGGTCTATCAACACAGTGATGAGTTAAAGATCGAGTAAGTCTAAGAAGATCGATGAAGCAAAAGTGATCTAAAGATGCACGAATTAGTGAGATGAGGTCGAAGTGTTGAAGTTTAATGACCAAGTCAAGGTAAAGTTTGTGAAAGTTCAAAGATCTAATGGCACATGTAAGCTTGGATGAGAAATATCTAACAGAGTGAGTGGGATCAGATGGAACAAAGCAATCAATGTTTATTGACATAGTGGCATGTTAAATACTGAGTAGGTTCAAGAAGATCAATGGAGTGAAAATGATCCAATAATTGAGGAGGCAGCATGAAGAGATAAAGAGCATTTAACATATCGATATAGATAAAAAATGTGTATATTTGGAGATCTAATAGCATATAGAAGCACAAATTAGGAAGATTAATAGGCATGTTTTAAAGATGACAAAGCTAAAGTTTAGAAGTGTACAAAGATCTAATGGATATCATGAGCTTGTCAAAAGGTGATCAAATGGATGCATTTTAAAGTTGAGTCATTTGAGTGTGTACCATCATATCATGGTGATAAAGGCAAGATCAATGAATGATATTTAAATTCATGTCCAGATAAATAGTTAGTTGTAGGAACATGCAAGAACTTACGTATAAGCTATATATCTCAACACAAATAATGAGATTGATCGATCTAACTAATTAAATATACATTAAATATATTTTACATCAAAATTTGAGTCTAAAAGATGTTATAGATAGTAAAAAGAGATATAATTATGGTGTGATGCATGGAATCAAGATGTGGGAAACTTACAGTCCAAGTCATAGTAAACTAGAGTCTAGAATTGGCATGATGTGTTGTAGTCTGAATGTAAACACATATAAGATATAGAACCATAGATCATTTGTTTATATATATATGATATCTAAGATAAAGGAAAATGTTTTTGGAGCCATAGGAATTATGTCAAACTATAAAATATAGTGACACAGAGGAGCAGAGTGAGAGAGAGATGAAGTGTGTCAAATAGATACATATACAAACATGGAGAGAGGGATAAAAAGGAAGAAAGACACATAGAGATAATGCACAAAGAATGAGTAGTTACAGATTATATTTGTAATAGAGAGAATATATTTGGATTCATTTATGAATCTATTTTGTATACTAGAGTTGTAGCTCCATAGATCTGATTGGTTGGTACCATCATATTAGGTAAGTTGGTACTCATTTAGGGAATTAGTGTCTCCTTAAGGTTGGTACCCTTAAACATTGTAACCAATGAGGTTAAGCTAAATTGGTGCTTAGTTAGGTATTTGGTGCTTTCTTAGAGTTGGTGTTCTTAAACTAGGGGATTGGTGTCTCTTTAGGGTCAGTGCCCTTAAATATGTAACTAGTGAGGCTTTGAACTATGAGGTTAGATTAGAATAGCAGATTCTAGAAACTATCCTCACCATAGTTTTTATCTTTGGGTTTTCCATGTATAAATTTAGTGTCATGTGTATTTGTGTGTGTATGTGATCTCTGCATTTATCTTTTAATCTGCATATGCTTTTAAATTTTCTTTAAAAGGATTAAATGACTAGTTTTAATTGATCTATTGATTCAACCCCCCTCTCAGTCGATAGTTATGTTCTAACAATTGGTATAAGATCCTAAGGTTCCTTAAAATAAGCTTAATAATCTCAAATAGATCTTAGAATAGTGAGCACAATGGCTAGTCAAGAAGGATCTTCATCAAACAAAACACCTCTCTTTGTTGGATCTAACTATGTATTCTAGAGCATATGAATGGAAGCATACTTATCCTCATTAGGGTTTGATGTATGGATGTCTATATTAAATGGATATACAGGCCCTACTACAACTCCTACCAATCAGGCTACCAAGAAGCCATATGAGAGCATTGCCAAGGCAAAGAATGCTATCCTCTATCGATTATCCAAATTAGAATTTGTCAAAATGCACAAGATATCTAGGATAAGTTGAAGAACATCTATGAAGGTGATGACAAGGTAAAACAAGCCAAGCTAAACATATATAAAGGAATGTTTGAGAGTCGTAAAATTATTGAAGAAGAGAAGATTGCAGACTGCCTTCTTAGGGTAGATTAAATATTCAATGCAATTAGAGCCCTTGGAGAATAAATGAAAGAATCAATCATTGTCAAAAAGGTCCTAAGATATTTTCCATCAAGGTATGATTCTAAAATCTCTGCAATAGTGGAAGTAAGAGATCTAAATAAGCCCACTGTAGATGAGTTGCATGGAACCTTCATTGCTTATGAGATGAGAATAGCAAAAGCATATACTCCTAAGAGAGAAGCTGCATTCAAAGCATCCAGGAAAGCAAAAGTAGAAACATCTACATCCGAATCTAAGGAGACTAATGAAGAAGAAATCAATTTTCTTAGAAGATTGAAAAGAGGATATAGAGAGTACAAAGGTAAGTTACCCTTCAAATTTTTTAATTGTCGTAAAGTAGGAAATTTTATTGCTAAATGCCCTTATGAGAAAAAGGATAAATCGAGTAAGAAGAGAATGGCAAAAGGATGAAGCCCCACTATTCAAAAAGGAGTAACTTCTTTAAAAACAAGAAAAACTTGTATATAAGAAAAGATAGTGACTCATTGGATGATAGTGATAGCTTAGATGATGACCATGATTGTGCCTTTGTGTCTGAGGGAAATGAGTCCCTATTTATGGAATTAGGATCAAATTTTGTAGATTTAGATCAAGAGGAATTTGAAGACTCTGATGAATAAGAAGGAAAAGTGGACCTTGTGTGTGAACTCATCTATGCTCTAGATGAGATTGATAAGCTAAAAAAAGAGAACTCAAGGAAAAATAAGCTTGGATAAAAATAAATTGGAAAAATATCCAAAAGTCTTGAAATATTTGATTAGATGATAGTAAGCCTTAAGACTCAAGTTGAATAGTCTGCAAAAATAGAATATGTAATCAAAATTGAACTACAATTCAAATTTGATGAGTGTATGAGGCTAGAAGTAGAGATAGTGGTTTTGAGAAAAGAGCTTAAAAATTCTAAAGAACAAATAGTCAAAGGTCTAAAGCTGAGAGGAGGATCAAACATTCTTGATGAATTGATTAGCTCTCAAAAGCCATCAAAAGGGAAATATGGTCTTGGTTATGAAAAGGGGGAAAAGTCCCATAACTTGTACATCTGCTAAGTTATATGATAATTTCAAAGTCGAAGGATTAGGATCAAAGAAAGAGAAAGCTTGTAAGGATACAAAGACAAATACAAATACAAATAATGTTTATGTGAAGAATGTTAGGTTGTGGAGCTAAAAGCTTCACTGATGTAGACATGGAGGAGGTTGCTGAGAGGTTGTTGAGTTACAGAGCAACTGACGTTGGTCTGATCAGCTGACGTCGGTCATATATAGTGAGAAGAACATCTGACGTCAGTCATGGATTGGCCAGCATCGGTCACCTCCAGGCAGACAGGGACTAACGTTGGTCACCTGTGTGATTCCAAAACTGCTTGTTCACAGACAGTTAGTTAATGAACCGGTTGTTTGCATGTCAAAGGCCAATTTTAGACTTGAGCTGTGGATCTAATTATTGTAATTAGATGTCTAATTATTGTTTGCATGGGATCTATATAATAGACTCATGGGCTGTATTGTAAAGTGTGCTAGAGAGTAAGAGAGCAAAATTAGCTCCTTCAGAGTGAAGAGAGCAAGGTGTGTTCCTCCTAGTGCCATAGTTCCAAGTATGGGTACTGGTTTGGAGAATAAGAAGGATTCTTCATGTATGTAGGATCTTGGTCAGTAGGTGTGCAAGGCCACATTTGGAGATCTACATGGTAAGTAAGATAATTGATTTGCAGGTGTATGTGTGTGCGAGATATAGGTTTGCAAGTGTGCAGAACCATATTGATTTGTAGGTGTGCAAGATCAGGGAGGTTAGCAACACAACAGGGAGCAATATCAGGGGAGATCTACTTGGAGTACAGTGTGTACTCAGTCAGAGATCAAAGAGGAAGGCAAGGTAGATCCTTCCAAAGTAAGATCATTTGAGTTGCAGGTTGTTGCAAGTTCATGGGAGATTTACTTGGAGTACGTTGAGTACTTGGAGTATGTGGTGTACTCAGAACTTGAGTGCATGGAGTACTCGGTTGGACTGGTAGTGATTGTCACTTACTGGTGGTACTGGCAGTAGTGATACTGACTGGTTAGAGGTGAACACCAACTCTGTGTTTGAGTTGTGTGTTGGGACCGTAATTGAGAGAGAGATCTTTGAGGAAAGATTACTGAGAGTCCTAGAGGTGTGGGAAGCCTTGGCGGTGTAAGAAGACTATGGCACTTCTTTATTGTAATTTTCTTCTGGAAGAGTATTAATAAAATTGGGTATTGTCTCTCATATTCTGTGTTATTTCTAAATTCTAGTTACTTGTGATTCTGGTTTAATTCCGCATGTTTAGTTGCTTGGTAATCAATTGTGCTTCCTAGATCCTGACAAAGAAGGCTAAATCTAAAAAGAAACTTGAAAAAAGGAAAAAGAACAATGAGTTCATCTCTACAAACTCAAGGAAGATGCAAAAGACAAAGGCAACTAATGCATATGGTTATATAATGGTAAATAACTTGAAGAAGCAAGAGTTGAGAAGAACTCTCCATCTTGCACAAAAAAAATCTATGACCAGGTATTCCTCATCTTTCTATGGTTATTGTTATAGCTGTAATCATTTTGGTCATAAGGCTAGTAATTGTAGAGTTGTACCTATAAGGAGAACCAATTTTGTAAGCAAAAAATTATTTACAGCCTTTTTAGATACAAATGTAATGTGCTATAATTGCAATAATTTTGGTCACATAGCTAAACATTGTAGAACAAGTTTTGTAACATCAAAAGTATAGAGTAAGTAGAAATGTATGCCACCTAGTGTGAATAAAGGTTTGAAAGTCTCTAATAAAGAGAAAAATAGGACACATAATAAACCCAAGCATGTATAGAAAATGAAAGATCAAGCCAATGATATAGAGGTTGGAGAATGTCAACAGATCTCAATGTCTACTCATGTTGAGAATGAGAAGACCAAGCTCAAGGAGAAGTACAAGGTGATGACTAAGGATATTTTTGAGGTATGTACATATTCAAGTGAACATTTTGATGTTAATGATCAAGTTTCATGCATAGAATATCAATCTTCTATGCCTAGTGATGAGATTCTGAGTTGCAAGGAAGATTCATCAGATGAACAAATATATCATGAATCCATATTGTCTCTATGTATTGTTAACTTAATCACAGATGAAAAGGAGAACATCATAATGGATGATCATGCTAATTCTCTCAAGCCTAAGAAGAAGAAGAAGAATAAAAAGTACAAGAAGACCAATGAGTAGAATAAATATGAGGAGTTATGGAAAACTCCTAGTTTCACATTATTTTATAACATTGTGAAGTAAGGTGTCTCTATCTATGATTCTTAAGAGACACCTTTTTAGTGGAGAAGCAAGTGATGTTTGCTAAAAATGATAAATCAATAAGGTTGTGATAATGACTTGATCAAACCAAGTCAAGTGTTGTGTATGTTGTGTCTGTAGGGACATAATCAGTGTTTCAATATGACATGATGAGATTGTTGGAGTACACACACACACACACACACACACACACACACACACACACACACACACACACACACACACACACACACACACACACACACACACACACACACACACACACACATGGTCTATATATTCATTTGACATAAGGGTTATAATGCAAGAAACCCTTGACATTGTGTATCTTGGGTTGTGCAAAGGAGTTGGGTCACCAAACTCAAAGAACATGTGTAAAATGATGATATACATGTGTTAAATAAATTTATGGTGTGCTATAGGTAGGCCCTTGATGCAAAGATGGATCATGGAGCAAGGGGGAGCTAGATTGTTCAGTTTATCAGGATCAAAAAGGCTTAGAGTAAAAGAGCTTTGCAATTGGTCAGGTCCTAGGATCACAAGATAATAAGAGACTGAGAGAAAAATCTAGTAAGCCTGTATGGAAGCTCCTACATCACATTACTAGATACTATTGATAGAGTCTAAGTCCAAGACGAGGATCATAAAATATTTATTAATTCCTAGAAGAAGAGAAAAGCAAACTCAGGTATGTATGTTGTGCAAATTTATAATGAGTTGATGGTTATAGATTCTTAGACAAACTCCTTTATATGATAAAGGGGGAAAACCTTTGGACAAACAATAAGAAAGAGTATTTTTGCCATTGATGTCAAAGGGGGAGAAAAAGTGCAAATGCTCTCTATGGGAGAAGAAGAGAAAAATGCTCTCTGCAAAAGTTTGGAGAAAAAAGCACAAATGTCAAAGAAGAAGTAGATCAAGTGTTCAAGTTGAGTACTAGGCAAATGTGCCATTGCCTAAAGGGGAACAAGTATGGTATGAATATATTCAGTTCATACTCATCAAAAGCTAATGCAAGTAATGCCAGAGAAAGAGAAAGGTATTAGAAGATCAAAGCATTTAGTTTGCAATCAATGACAAAGTGGGAACTTTTTGGAAATATGATTGTCATTGATGTTAAAAGGTACATTATGAGCATGCCACTAATGTTAAAGATTATATATGGAGATTAGAGGATATGAAAAAGATCCTATCAGAGGTCAAGAATGATTGGAATGCTTGTGTGTATGATTGGAATTCATTTGGTTCTTCACATTGATCATCTAGACATTTTGGGTCTATGACAGAAAAGATGAGAAGGCATTTTGCTGACATCACCATTGCCACGTGTTAACGAGTATGGGTGAGTTGGTCAAATAGTTATGATCACATTAGTCCCTAGTAATTATGTGATAGATTTGAAGACATATGATGAAGTGTAGTTGAAGATATGGGTATGAAAATTTGGCTACTTGGACAAAATCCACTAAGTTTCTATACTTAGCCAAATTTTCAAAAAGGGCTAAACTGAGCTAAGTAAGCATATTGATGAGGTAAATGTTTATACACATGGAGGTGTTAGGAAAAAATGATCACATGGTCTATTTATTTTTATGCTTAGTTTATATGTACTAAATCTTAGGTCTGTGATGTAGCACGATAAAATATATGCTTGAGTAAAGTAGGGCTTCAAGGCATTTTGACAGTGTTTTCCAACACAGTCAAATTTGTAGTTTGCAAGAAAAAACTCAAAGGTAATTTTATAATGTCATATATTGCACCTATGAAGGCTTCATGAAAAATTGGATATATGGATGGAATCCCCTATGTAATATAATCATATGCACTAATTTGTAGGTCATGTGACTAAGCGCAACAAGATTTATGCAGGTGCAAACTTAGCCTTCCAAACAAAATGAAATGGTCTCCATACTTAGAAAAAATCTACACAAGGTCATGAAAAATTTTCATGATTTTACAAAGATCATCTATAAACTTTTGCAAAAAAAAAAAAGATAGTAGATCTATTATGGGTTTTTTTTGAGCATCTTGAATATATGGATTACAGGTTCAATTGAGAAGGAATGAGCTTAAAATTGATTTAATTTTGATCTTAGACTGGATAGGGTTTCTCAATAAAACCCTAAGGTTTTAAGTCATGTCATCAACAAGCACTTTATATTTTGATGATGACTGGATATAGCCTAGACACATTAGCTTAAGTTATAACTTAAGCCTTTGTTGTCATTACAAAACTGGCCCCTCGACCTAGCAATTATTGGCTCAAGTAGTGATCAAAGGACTTAATATTTCCTAAGTCTTAGACTTTATATTATGTCCTAGCTTGATCGATGACTCATGTTTCATTGTAATTAGATGATCCAATGGAGAGCGATGAATTGAAATTATCAAAAGGATCTCTAAGTGAACATGTAGTGACAAGTGTCACAATTACAAAGCCTGGATAGTTAATCTATGATACGATTTAAAGTCAAAAGGTCAAAAAATAATGTGAAGATGACAAATATCTTAATAGATGGAACTAATATCTATGTACAAAAGACATGTGATTATGCTAAGTGTCATATCCTCAAGGGATGGATAGATATAAAGATCAATCTTGTTAGAAGATTTGACGGTATGTGGGTGATTATCCAAATGAGATCCAATGAAGTGAATGGACTCAAATTCAACAAAGTGCTCAAGGTCTATTGATATAGTGATGAGTTAAAGACCGAGTAAGTTTGAGAGTATCGATGGAAAAAAAGTGATCCAAAGACATAGGAAGCAATGAGATGAGGTTAAAGTGTTGAAGTTTAATGACCAAGTCAAGGTAGAGTTCATAAAAGTTAACAGATCTAAAGACATGCATAAGCTTGGATGAGAAAGATATAATGGTGTGAGTGGACCTAGATATGATAGAGTGATCAATGTTTATTGACATAGGGGAAATTTAAAGACTGATCAGGTTTGAGAAGATTGATGGAGTGAAAGTGATCCAAAGATATAAGAAGCTGTAAGATGGGATAAAGAGCTTAACATTTAACATCTCAATAAAGATAAAGAATGTGCATCTTTAGATATTTAATGGCATATAGAAGCTCAGATCAGGAAGGTCAATGAATGCATTTTAAAGATGACAAAGCTAAAGTTTGGAAGCGTACAAAGATCTAATGGATAGTGTGAACCTGTCAAAAGGTAATCAAATAGATAAAGTTTTTAGTTGGGTCATTTGAGTGTGGACCATCAGATCGTGGGGCCAAAAGCAAGATCAATGACCAACATTTAAAGTCATTTCTAGACAAATGGTTAGTTGTAAGAACATGAAAGAACCTATGTATAAGCTCTATATCTCAACACAGATAATGAGATTGATCAATATAGCTGATAAAATCTACATTAAAGAGCCTGTGCATCAAAACTTGAGTCTAAAAGATGCTATAAATAGTAAATATACCTATAATTATGGCATGATGCATGGAATTGAGACATGGGAAAATTACAGTCAAATTCATAATGAACTTGATTATAGAATTGGCATAATGTGTTGCAGTATGAGTGTGAACACATAGAAGATATGGAACCCTAGATCATATATATATATATATATATATATATATATATATATATATATATATATATATATATATATATATATATATATATATATGATATCTAGGACAAAGGAAAATTTTGTTGGAGCCATAGGAATTGTGTAAAATATAAAATATAGTGACATAGAGGAGCAAAGTGAGAGAGATATGAAGTGTGTCAAATAGATACATATACAGACACATAAAGAGAGAGGGGCAGAGAGGAAAAAAGGCACACAGAGATAATGTGTAGAGAATGAGCAGTTACAAATTAGACTTGTAATAGAAAGAATAGAGTTGGATTCATTTATGAATCTATTTTGTATACTAGAGTTGTATCTCTATATATTTGATTGGTTGGTGCCATCAAATTAGTTGAGTTAGTGCTCAGTTAGGGGATTGGTGTCTCCTTAGGGTTGGGGCCCTTAAACATTTTAACCAGTGAGGTTAATTTTATTTGATGCTCAGTTAGGGAGTTGGTGCTTCCTTAGAGTTGGTGATATTAAACTAGGGGATTGGTGTCTCCTTAGGGTTGGTGCCGTTAAATGTGTAACCAATGAGGCTTTGAACTCTGAGGCTGGATTAGAATAACAGATTATAACATCTATTCTCACTGTGATTTTTCTCTTTGGGTTTTCCACATATAAATCTAGTTTCATGTGTACTTGTGATCTCTGCATTTATCTTTTGATTTGCATATGCTTTTGAATTTACTTTAAAAAGATTAAAGGATTGGTTTTAGTTGAACTACTGATTCACCCCCCTCTCAGTAGATAATTATGTTCCAACATGTTTATAACTATATAATTAAATACATATATATTTGATTGTGTATTAAATCTAATTTACATAATTGGCAACTCAATTTTGTTGGGGGGAGGGTTAAAATATTTACTCTAGGATATATAAATCCATGTCTAGGTGCAGTGACTCCATTAATACTAGATAGAATTTAATATTCTAATCTTACTTTGTCTACAATATTAAAATCAACAAACTTCTTATATTTTATACAAGAAAAACTTGTTAAATATAATGGAATAATAATATATACATACCTAGCAATAACTTATTTAATTATGTATTGGATTATGATATATTTACTATATCATGCAACAATGAATCATAAATATTTGCTGCATATATCATACAATGAAATAGATAGTCACCTTCCTAAACAATGATATTAATATGGCACTATATTTTTCTAAAATGTGGCATTATTATTTGTGACTTCTAATGATTACAATTTATCTGGTTATATGTGAGTTTTCTATTATTATACATTTACAACTTTTATATAATATCATGTCAGTGTCGTGGGTATTCATTTTGTGTGCTCTATCTTTGATCTTTGCATCTAGTGATAGAGCTCAATGATGCCCTGTATCATGTCTCTAGTTATGTGGTCTATGAGGATTTGTGGTAGTAGTGGCATTATGTTATTCATGATTGTTTTTATATGAAACTCTACATTCTATAACTTGATCCTTTAGTAATGGCAATAGCATCTCTATGTGCACGCATCTTGGTTTCAAAGTCTATTATCTTCTTTCCTATTGTACCCTACTTTTAGTAGTGGTGCCTGAATTATTTTCCCATGGGGTCTAGATGAAGGCAACAACAAATGTAGCACCAAACAAGTAGGTTTCAAGGTGATATGTTGGTCTGAGATACTAAATAAGACCAACCAAAATCTTGACAAAACTACTAAAATGCCTACCTTGTAATTATTGGTTTTCTTCAATAATTTAATATTAATATTAAAAATAATGGGGTGATATGTATAAAATAGGTTTAATTGAATATATATATATATATATATATACATATATATATATACATATATATATATATATATATATATATATATACATATATACATATATATATACATACACACACACACACATATATAATGGGTACTACAATGATATATTTTCATAATAAGCTATAAGTTATTTAATAGTAGGCTTTAAAATCTGTGTAGTATTACCCAACACAAAATAGTGGTATGGTTATTTTTCATCCTTTTATAATAATTAAATCCTCAGATAGAGATCATATTTAATATTGCGCTTCACTATAACTTTCACAGGCTAAAGGGTAAATATGCCCAATTAACAATTATGAATATCCATAACATAATAGGGTTGTTAGAATTATGACTTATCCATAATAATGGGATTTGGATATATTTATTATTGTGGTTAAATAATTAATTTATTATGTTACGGTTATACCTGTGAGTATAGAGATTAGAGTAACAAACATTAGGTTATGTTGTAATAACTTGTTCGTAATCTGCCTAAGTTTCCCATTCATTTAATAATATATATTTTAGAATTGGATTATTTTGGAAATAATAGATTACATTGACATTAGATTTTAATATCGTTGGAATCTTTATAAACATTAAGCAATAATAAACATTACTATTGTAATGTTACATTGTCATATAGAGGAGAACAAGAATATAGATTAGGTTTTTATGACTATAGTGATATTGTATAAGGAGTTATATGTTATATCCATTATCCCAATATATATTATTAGGATTTTGTGGATTTCAAGCTGATCACACACACACACACACACACACACACACACACACACACACACACACACACACACACACACACACACACACACACACACACACACACACACACACACACACACACACACACACACACATAAAATATGTAGAGACAAAGTGCACATTTTGGCTATGTTTAGGATGGGGTATTTGTTTCAAACTCATTGTAGAGACTAAGTAGGGTGTTTGAAAAAAAATAGTTGTATATAAATAGGTCGACGGGGTTGAACCTATAGCATTATTTATATAGATAAAGTACATAGGCTGTTGTAGGATGCAAAGACGTTAAGGAACTATGTAAATGCCTTACGTGGTGAATTTGAAATGGATATGGATTTGTTTGAGAACTAACCATATTGAGAGCAAAATATTGATATAAAAGGTCTCTTGACATTACTACTCAATCTATATACTAAGGATTCATTGATGTAATGATTGTGGAAATATTATAAAGACCTTGTTTAGAGTTATAAATGACTATTAGTATATATGCTTACAATAATGAAAACTTGTATGCAAAACATATTATGAGTGTATTTATATGTACAATTGATTATGCATACATGGCTTATTTGAGCACATCGTGATGTGTGTGTTATGGTTCTTTTGGTTGGAAAAGACTAAGTTAGATATACCTAAGAGAGGAAAATCATTTATATATGCATAGAACCTCCTAAAATATAATAATTAGTTCAAATGAAAGATTATGTTCTTGTGAGAATTGTAGCCTTTAGTTATAATTGGTTGTTGAACTGGAGTATTATATCCTTGGAAATTGATGGACTATGATTTATTGCTTGTCATAAAATATAATATGTTTTTAAATATACTTACATATATTAGATTATGCAAACTAAACATAGGATATACATGACTACTATAATCTCATAATTACTTGATTATTATCTATGATTAAGGGATGTTTGATTCTTGAAAATTGTAAGACTAGTTATTCGTATTTGTATAGTTGTGTTCATGGAAAATGAACTATGATATTATGGGATGTCATAGAGTGTTTTCATTTGAAATTAAAATCTAAATGTATGTTATACCTGGATGGTACAAATTATAATTGTTATGTCTAGACTCACACATATGTTTAATGAATTAAATATATACATGTGGGTTATTACTATGAATAACATGTTTTTTTCATAGTTAGTAGGGATTTATGTATGCATGCATATAACCCCTAAGAGTGTAATGAATGCTAGCATATAATATTATGTGTTTTGTGTAAACTATGTCTTGTTTTTTTATATCTAGTTGTTTGAATAGAAGCTTATGTTTTCATGGATTTAAGACTATTTTATTATGACTGACTGTGGAATATTAGAAGTTATTTCTTAGAACACTAGACTATGATAATATAGGTTTTCATAGGGTATAGTATGTTGGAAACTAATTGTGATAGTTAGAATCTATAGTTAAAAGTATTTTACCTAGGTGTTGTAAACTGTAGTCATTATTTCTAGTATGAGACAGATAATAATGTGAGATTCATTCTTATGTTTGATGAAATAAATGTATGCTTTTGATTACTCATATGCTTATCATGTTATGTGATATGATTACTAGTAGGATGTAAATTGTATCAATATTTTGATTATATTATGTCAACCAATCTCGCATTGCTGATACTGAGTAAGGAGTGAGATGAATCTATACACACTACTTGGGTTATGATGTTATCTTTATACCATGTGAGGGTATTTAAGAGTTTTGTTTTTGAGATGCTAGTTCTCTACTTTCCACTTGTGACTTTTTAGAGTCATACTTTCTAGTGCTAATTTATCTAATTTTATGATTTGACCACGAAGAGTGGCAAACCTTAAAATTATATTGGTTATAGATTAAGGTTTATAAATTGATTATAATTTTTATATATTATTTACCCTTGATTAGATTGATATTATTATCTTTTTGCTTAAAGCATGTTATTTTGAAGAGTTATTTATGTACCTTTTACCAGGAGCGAGTAGGGTATATGATGTATGGGACATCTTGTTAGTCTAAAAGGGTTGAGATAAAATTTTAAACTGTTGTGTTCTAGCCAAGCAAATAGGGATACATTGTCTCACTTGATTACCTTTATAAGGTTGTAAGGATGGTGTGATCCTTGGCCTTTGTATGTTAGATAATTATAACATTATTTACTCTTAACTATGAATATAAAGCTATAGGTAAGCTATGAAAAATGATACCAGTTATGTTTGGTTAGTGAAAAATTAATAAAACTATGAAAGATTATATGCTTTTTATTATATGTATGTTGGTACATCTAAAATTATTTAGCATGTATTATTTATTACTATGATCTATTAGTATGGAATTATGATTCATCAAACCTTATGCCCATTTTGGAGATCATTAGGTCATGGAGACCTAAGGGAAGAGTGGTGAATTAGGAATGAGAGTACTAAGAGAATGGAAGTTAATCCTATTTAGTCTCACATTAAATTAGTAGTTATTGAGTTTAGATCTGATAGATGGACTTGTCGAATCTAGGATTTGACAGATGGGCTTGTAAAACTTAGTCGTATAGCCATACACATGTATACTATGGAATGTTTATTCTTAATTTTGTATATATTGGATATATAGTATTTTTAATTCTTATTCATCATCATACTTGTCAGGAGCTCCATAGAATATTGACATGTTATAATTATTAGGAGCTACATAGAGTAGCGATAGTATTAAATTATACACATCATTCTTGCTAGGTTCCCTAAATACTTTTCTCTGAGATGAAAGAAACACTCTCTAGGTTAAAGGATGTGTAGAGGGGATAAAAGGTTTTGTGGAACTCTCTTTGGCCATTTATTTTGGATTTTATGATGATCTCATGTGATTTTGAAAAATCAATGAAACTTTCACTAAGATATGTGGGGCCCTTTGAGATATCATAAGTAGTCACTCCTATAGTATATAGGTTTGTCTTGCTAGTTTTGGACCTCGGGGTGGTCATGATAGAACCAATTAGAGTAGGTGACACTTGCAAACTTTGTTTGCATAATAGGAAGATATTATAAAGTAGGATATTATGGGACCAATACTCTAAGAGTAATGCTACTTAGGAGAACCATGAGGAGTTCTACAATTAATCTTTACATTTATTTACTTAATTTGATACTTTATACCATATTATTTCTCTACTAAACAATGTTTTTAATTCAAAACTTATATTTGAATAAGAGTCATCTAGGATGATGAGTATAATTAGGGGGGAAGGATGTTACATCCTGATTCCTTGCTAATAAAATTAATTGATTATCCATAGATATTTATAGTTGATGCATTTGATTTGGATATTTTTGACTAAATTTTGAGATATGTGTTGTTATGGGACAGTAGGACATTGCTTAGGTTACATGTTTACATTGCTATGAACTAGTTGTATTGTATATTTTTACATTATGAACATGTTGATTTGTTATTTTAGCTATAATTTATGATGTATGTATATCATTGTGTAATGATCTAACTACCTACTTGTTGTGAGGTTGATGTAGAAGAACTCATCACTCAGAGCATGATGAAGGGAGAACATCATCAAAGATGTTGATGTAGATCAAGATTTTAGATGATGATAGAAAAACCAACATGAACATTGCATACACCACATTAGTTAGGATATGATAGAATACATAATAAAATGGTTAGCACAGTGTGTTAATTTTTCTTGCATTAAATAGTTGTTTGCTCATGATGTGCTAGCATAGTTTAAATAGTTATTTATAAATCATCTTACATGCATTAATGTTTTATAGATTAGCATAATAAAATTAAATCAAATTTAGTGATTTATGAATCTATCATTAAACCATTTTGACATTTACCTGATGCTAGTTTAATTAGTGAATTTATTAATTACTGAAATTGAGGTAAATGAGTAAAATATGAGGAAAAAAATTAAAAAAAGATAAGGAATCAAGAAATTAATAAAAAATAAAATAATGACAATCTTAAAAGGCAAGCCTTAAAGTGCCATAAGGAGGCAAAAAGGAAAAAGTAAGAAAAAAAGAAAGGCAAGTTTTTATTACATATCATGATTTATGAAAAAAGAGATAAAACAAACAAATAAATAAATGGAAAGTTATTTTTTGAAGAATAAAAAAAGCTACGCCCTTTTCTCTTAAAAGAAAATAAGGATAAAGGATAAAGGGAGAAGAAGGCCAAAAAAAGAAGGGTAGTAGAGTGCAGTAAAGAGGAGTACAGAAGAAAATAAAGATGGGAGATGATAAGGTAAAAAAAGGACCAACAAATCACTTACTAGGTAGGCATACATTTAAATTGTTTGTATTGATATTAACAATATTTAGATGTATCTGCTGTGTATAAATGTCTATATGTAAATATATCTATCTATAACTATAAAAATAAATACATATATATCTGATTATGTGTGTGAAATCCAATTTACATAATTGACAACATAATTTAGGGAGAGACAAACTATTTACTCTAGGATATAGAAACACATGTCCAGGTGTAGTGAATCCATTCATATTGGATAGAATTTAATATTCTAAGATTTTTTTGTCTATAGTATTAAAATCAATGAACTTCTTATATTTTATATAAGCAAAACTTGTAAAATATATTAGAATAATAATAATAATAATAATACACACACACACACACACACACACACACACACACACACACACACACACACACACACAAGCAACAACTTATTTAATTATGTATTGGATTATGATATATTTATTGTATCATGCAACAATGACTCATAGATATTTGCTACATATAATATACAATGAAATAGATAGTCGCTTTCCTAAACAATGATACTAATATGGCACTATATTTTACTAAAACATGGCATTATTATTTATGAATTCTAATGATGGAGATTTTTTTGGTATATGTGAGTGTACTATCATATGTAGCTTTTATAGGATATCATGTTAGTGTTGTGGGTATTCATTTTATGTGATATGTGTTTGATCTTTGTGTCTAGTGATGGAGATCGATGATTCCCTGTATTGTGTCTATGACTACATAGTCTATGAGGATTTGTGACAACAGTGGCATTTGCTATTTGTGGTTGTTATTGTATGCAAATCTGCATTCTACAACTCGATCTTTTAGTAATGGTAGTACCATCTCTATGTGTGGGCATCTTGGCTTCAAAGTCTGTTGTCTTATTTCTTTTTGTATCCTACTTTTGGTGCTGGTGACTAGCTTATTTTCCCATGGGGTCTAGATGAAGGTAGCTGTAGATGTAGTACCAAACAAGTAGGTCTAGAGGTGATATGTTGGTCTGAGATACTAAATAATACCAAAAAAACTGACAAAATTTCTAAAATGCCTACCTTGTAATTGTTGGTTTGTTTCAATAATTTAGTATTAATATTAAAACCAATGGGGTGCTATGTATAAAATAGGTTTTATTGAATATATATAGTGGGTATTACAATGATATATTTCCATAATAAGTTGCAAGTTATTTAATAGTAGGCTTTAAAATTTATGTAGTATTACCCAACTTAAAATAGTGGTATGGTGAATTTTCATCCTTTTATAATAATTAAATCCTCAAATAGAGATCATATTTAATATTGCACTTCACTATAACTTTGACATGCTACAGGGTAAATATGGCCATTTAACAATTATGAATATCCATAACATAATAGGGTTTCTAGACTTATGATTTATCCATAATCATGGGATTCAGATATATTTGTTATTGTGGTTAAACAATTAATGTATTATATTATATTTATACCTATGAGGATAGAGATTAGAGTAGCAAAAATTAGGTTATGCTATAGTAACTTGTTCGAATCTGCCTAAGTTTCCCATTCATTTAACAATATATATATATATATATATTAGAATTGGATTATTTTAGAAATATCAAATTACATTGACATTATCTTTGTGTAACTTTAATATCATTGGAATCCTTATAAATATTAAAAAATAATAAACATTACTATTGTAATGTTACATTTTCATATAGAGGAGGAGAATATAGATTAGGTTGTTATGACTATAGTGATATCATATACAGATTTATGTGTTATATCTGTTATCCCAATATATATTATTAGGATTATATGGATTTTAAACCAATCATGCGATCTATATATATAAACTGTGTAGAGACAAAATGCATATTTTGGCTACGTTTAGGATGAGGTATTTATTTTGAACTCATTGTAGAGACTAAGTAGGGTGTATGAAACATATTAGTTTTATATAAATAGGTCAATGGGGTCAATTTTATAGCATCATTTATATAGATAAAATACATAGTCTTTTGTAGGATGCAAAGACATTAAGGAACTATGTGAATGCCTTATGTGGTGAATTTGAAATAGATGTGGATTTGTTTGAAAACTAACAATATATCTTGAGAATAGAATATTGATATAAAAGGTTTATTAACAATAGTACTCAGTCTATATACTAAGGATTCATGGATGTAATGATTATGGAAATATTATAAATACCTTATTTTAAGTTATAAATGACTGTTAGTATATATACTTACAGTAATGAAATTTTTATATGAAACATATTATGAGTGTATTTATATATACAATTACTTATGCATACATGTCTTATTTTAGTGCACATGATGTGTGTGTTATGGTTATTTTGGTTGGAAAAAACTAAGTTAGAGATTATTAAGGAGGAAAATCATTTATATATGCATACAAACGCCTAAAATATAACAATTAGTTCAAATGAAAGATTATGTTCTTATGAGAATTATGTCCTTCTGTTATGACTGGCTGCTGAACTAGAATATTGTATCCTTGGAAATTGATGTACTATGCTTTATTTCTTGTCAAAAAATATATCATATTTTTAATTATAATTACGGAGATTAGATTATGTAGACTAAACATAGGATATACCCAGGTGGTATAATCTCGTAATTTCTTAATTATTATCTATGATTAAGGGACGTTTGATTCTTGAAAATTGTAAGACTGATTATTCATAATTATGTAGTTATGTTCATGGATAATGAACTATGATATTATGGGATGCCATAGAGTGTTTTCATTTAAAATTATAACCTAAATGTATGTTATACCTGGGTGGTACAAACTATAATTGTTATGTCTAGACTCACACATACATTTGATGAATTAAATGTATACATGTGTGTTATTACTATGAATAACATGTTTATGATAGTTAGTCAGACTTTATGTATGCATGCATACAACCCTTGAGAGTGTAATTAATGTTAGGATAGAATATTATGTATTTTGTGGAAACTGTGATTTGCTTTGTTATATCGAGTTTCTTGAATAGAAGCTTATGTTTCTATGGATTTAAGACTACTTTATTATGATTGATTATGGAAAATTAGTAGTTATGTCTTAGAACACTATACTATGATAATATGGGTTATCATAGGGTGTAGTATGTTGGAAACTAATTGTGGTAGTTAGAATATGTAGTTAAAAGTATTTTACCTTGGTGGTATAAATTGTAGCCATTGTTTTTAGTATGGGATACATAATAATGTGAGATTCATTGATACGTTTGATGGAATAAATGTATGATTTTTGATTACTCTTAGGTATCCAGTGATATGATTTCTAGTAGGATATAAATTGTATGAATCATTTGGTTAGATTATGTTAACCAATCTCGCACTGATAATACTAAGTAAGGAGTTCACTGGCTTACTAGCATCACAATGCCAGATGAATGCAATCTAATCAAGTGGTGTGTATGAATTTTGACTAATATATAGATTGCTATTATTTATTATTCTTGATAAATTTGGCCAAAGTATGTTTAGTGAGACATTGTCATTTCATGAGTATGATTTACATGTTTGTGTGATATCTTGTAATAGAATGGGTTTTATATGATACACTACATATTTAGTTTTATAAATCATACATCACACAGGTACTTGCTTATCTTTTTAAATTATCATGCCATCACTATAAAAGAGAGATATTCACTGGTGTTATTAGTGTGGGGGATCATTGGTTCATGGTTGGTGTGGAAATGTGCTCAGATGATGCTCTCCCTCCCTAAATAATACATACTTGGAGATGACACTTGAGATTGCCATATACTGGAGATTCGAGGGAACTCATGCTTCAAGGATCCATGTATATTATTTATGTACATTGTATTATATTATATTTATTATTAGAAATATTATCTTAAAAATATATAATTACATATTTAATGTGAATTGATAGAAGTGATTGTATATTGTACTAGCCATGGCTGGCTATTTGTAATTACTTTATATATTTGTATTATGATATGTTTCTTATGTTGATAGTGATCAGAGATGTATTACATGGTATAATTCATTTACAGTTATCTCACTTAGATTATTTTATATGATTAGTAGTTGGATTCTCATGGTGTAATATATTAATAGTATATGTGTTTAATTTAAAAAAAATCTCATATTTCTAGGTAGATCCTAGTGGGGATGTTACACTCTTAACCATCATCCTACCCTCTTATCCCTCTTACAATTCAACAGGATCCCCCAATTAGTCAAGAGGATTTGGATACACACATAGTCAACAATAAAATACAAATTGAAGAGACAATTTTAAAAGAATAAGGGACCCATATTGAATAACACCCACCATACATAATTGTCTAATACCCTAGAGGTAATACTAGGCTGAATTGACTTGATAATGAGTCAAGTTTATAGATGGGAATCTTATAGGGAGGATGTAGATCTTACTATGCTGATAAATTATCAGCATGTGGAGTGAAGGGTAAAAAGGTAAAAAAATAATTTTTTTTTGCCTTATTCATTGATCCATCAACCAATGCACATTTTCCATTATAAAAAAATGGTTTCAAATCCATGATGTTAGCATAATTTGATAATATTTTTTTTAGGACCGATGGTGGATGGTGTTTGATTACCCACCTTGTAACAACCATGAGGTTCCATTGTATTTTTTGATGGAACTCTATTGCAAGTTTATCCTTAACAATATTATTAATTATTTTAAATACTTATAGTTTGAGGTTTAAGGGAAACGCTCTACATAGGATATAATTGGTGTATGTCATGCACCTAATTGACCTGCAAGTGTCCCTACCCAAAATCCACTTCACCCTGAGATCCCCTCTACAATGAATTATGTTATTGAGATTGATAATTTTTATGCACTTGGTGAAATTACTAACACACTAATTCAACATAAAAGTAAGCTTTCTGTGACTAATGTTAGAGAGGGTGGAAATGGGGATACTCCACCTAGTGTGAATGCATGATTGCACCCCTGCATATCCTATGGTACTATATGTATTGGACCTTTAGATGATTATGATTGTGATTTTGAGGGCTTGGATGCTATAATTTTGAGTGATGAGTTTTTGGCACATACATTTGGTGTGTAGATGTTGATTACACATATGCATGTATCTTATATATTTGACATGTTAAATTTTAGTTGTATTTATATTTAAAAGGTAATAATTAATACATATTAATTCAATAATATATATGTATTTTTTATGTTACAGGAGGAGATGGTACCATCATCTTCATAACTAATTTATGGGCCATCTAATATTGCATTTGTTGTTGTTACTCATCTGATGTTTACATATAAAGAGGTACTTTTTTTATTAATATTATACTTCATACATACATGTTTTTATTTATATAGATCTATGCTCAACTAAAAAACATATATTGTTTGTTCAAATGTTGACCACAATGGAGACTCCTCCATCTTTGTGGGCTAAATCAAACACATTCATTACTATTGTAATATTACTAGTTTAATAATTCACTGAGGTATGTTAACTGGTAAGTTTGAATTGTAAATATAGATTTGTTTTAATAATTATACTCTATATTTGGGTAAAAATAACTTATGTGAATGTATTGTGTACGTAGGTTTGTTTGATGACATCTGATAATCACATTTATATGATTAACATGAAATATTATAATTTTTTTACCTTTCACACTCATTTGCATACACCTTGACTTGTCACTGACCCTCTTGAGCATTAGAGGTAAATTGAGCATGACCACGAGATTGCAGTAAGTACAAATTTAAATATTTTTTGTATTAATTTGAAATTAATTTTTGAACTTGGTTACATGTCTATTATGTAAAGTTTATAATAATATTTGTATATGAATAGGTCTATCTATAGGTGAGCTATAATAATAGAAGGAATCATAGTCAGATTTTAGAGGAATCCAAGACATTTGATGGATCTCCATATACGTGCAAGTTATCCTAGGGAGAGTCTTCTTTGAAGAAGGTAAAGAGAGGGAGGATTTTTAATGAGTAAGATTTCTTAGATGATGTATTTTTGTATGTTTATATGGCAACATATGCTTTTTTGGTATTGTATGCCTATATGGTATTCACTCAACATTATATAATTTTATTAGATGATGTACATTTTTATATGCCTATATGATAATGTACGTGTTTTTGGTAATGCATGAATATATGGGGTTCACCCAACATTTTATTATGTTATTATTTTGTATGCCTTTATGAATTATATGTGTGTGTTTGTGTGTTCACATTTTGTGATGATCATATTTATACGTATAATTTGGCTCACATTCTCATTAAAAAACTAAATTTGATGGATGTATGGACATATTTTAATCTGATCATCTTGAATATTTATTTCATGTAATTATTAGAAATAACTTACAATCCTTCAATAAATATTGAAATTAAAATGATACCAAAGAAAATAGTATAATGTTTTCAAGATAGAGTCATATATTAGTATGAAGTGTCTCTGATGATTGGGATACACCATTTGATGATTTTATTTTTGATCCTTAATTGGAATGGGGTACTATGCTTGGCTACTTGTGGACAATATTGTCATCCTTATTATCTTTGTTGATGACATTTCACTATTCTAATGTGGGTACCCTTGCTACATTAGTTTGATATCAATTAACACTTATTATTCATATTTTATATTCATTAAACTTATTCATATCATTAAGACCTTGAAATATTTTGTTGGTTATAGCTCTTCTATTTCTCTTCCTCAAATTTGTTCTCTCCATCTCCATTGCACTTAGATTGGCCATGTATTCTCTTCTCATCATATGCCAACATAAGAATGTTAATATTGATACAACCTCTTTGATGAAATGGTTTGCTCTAACTTATTATTCTCAAATAGATTGGACAACTTCTCCATAGTCACCCTTGCAGAGGGAAATTCCTCATTAGCTTCTCATGAAAATGGGGTCAATTACATTATTTATTGTTTTAATAAATGGTACACACAAATAAATTTGAGGTGATTCTTAAATATACATGTCAATAAACATATTAGCTTTGAAAGTATTCTATCTATGACATGCCAAATGACTTACATAAATTGAAAATATTTTATTTTCTATCTCTTTAATTTTAAGTTATGGAAAAAATTCTTCCTTCCTAACTTTATACACTCTTCCTTATTATAATTCCCATTGGAATTCTTTGGGTGGAGTTGTGAATAAAATTTACAACACTTTGCATGCCAATGCCAACACATGTTGCAATGAGTGCAATAACTCTTTCCCATGTCCTTGGGAAACACTTCATTCTTCTTTCCCTTCTTATCATATTTATTTAGAGAGTTGTATTTACAACTTTTATCATTATTTCTTCTTACACCTTGATCTCTTCTTTGGCTTGGAGAGGTATACACAATTTTTATTCCTTTTGAAATATTTTGGATTTTTAGTTATAAAATTATTATTCAAACACATGAGAAAATAATGGTTAATCATTAAAATTTTTTAACATGGATAGGTATTCTAACATTATTATTCTATATTTCCACTCTTTATACAAATGAAGCAAACAATGAAATACTCATTTCTTTCATACCTTCTTGGGATGCTCTTATACAGTTTACTTGTGAAAGTTTGATGAAGTGGTTATGTTCTATCTCCTCCTTTGAGATGTGATTTCCTTGAAGATGATTGGAATTCTTGGTTTATTATTATGCCTTTATTGAAAGGTTATCCTCTTCTTGGAGTCAACTTGCATTCACCCATGTAATCATGAAGTGCTGTTATGCTATCTCCTTCTTCATAGAGTTGTTTCCATTATCTTAGATAATCTTATTCAGCCCTTTGAAGTAGCACAATGATACATTGTTATTCATTAAAAACTTATCCATTAGTTAGACACTCTAATTCATCTTTATATTTGACAAAAATAATGATGTCTTTACCTTATAATTCTATTTTTATTGATCTAGTGACTTGGGATCTTTGTCTTTAAAATATTGTCATGATTAACCTACTTTGGAGCATTCTCTAACTTATTATTTTCCATCAATATACCAAAACCCTAATTATTGAGCCCTTTCTTCAACCTTTATGGGATATGTCATTCCTCTCTCATTCTAACTTATATGCCATTTTCCATCATAACCCATCTTGAATAACAACTTAGAGCCAATTCCATATGTGTGCTTTTGAAAACTACCAAAGAACTCATACAAATCTTGATTAAAGGAAAAATCATATGGTGTATTTCTTACCAAGCATACCTTAGTCATGGTTTGTGCATCCTTGGTAGTGGTTGGTCTCCTTTGCATAGTAAAATATATTTAAATATTAGGAAAAAAACTCTAGTTAAATACTAGTATCTTAAGAAGAAATAAAACATCAAAATATTGGTGTCAATTGTGTCACTGGAGATAGGATACCAAAGAATCAATGAAATTTTTCTCAAAAATGTAATTATTGTAGTACTCATAAAGCATCTACTAGAGTATAAAAAACTTATACATAATTAAGTGACACTCTAACTAATAAAAGGTTGTATTGAAATCATTTCCAAGTTGTCACTTTCCATTAGAGAATCATCTAGAAATTTTGATAAGCAAATAATATTACAATCCAAAGATATCCATCATCTTGAAATTATACATTGGCTAGTAAAATTACTTCTCTAAAACTATCATGTTGAATTTTTATGATAAAAATATTTCTTGAATCTTTAATTTTACCAAATTTAACATTGACCTAACTACTCGAATGCATCCCTATGAGTGGTCACTATTGTCTAGATACTTATTATCATCCCAATCCTCACTTAATTCACACATGTGAGAAGTTGTTTTTCATTTTAAATTATATTTATTTTCACTCAGATCATCATCATACACATCTATCCACCATTTAAAATAATTTTATATGATTTCCATCATCATAATGTGCTTTGTTTCCATTCAAAACCCTAACTATGCTCTCATGTTCCCTGAAACCATTTATCCCATTTTGATAATGGTATCTTTCCACTTCCAAGATCTTCACATGCAAATCCATCATATTGGACATGTCTAAATAGGAAACTGACACATGATCCAAATACCAAAATCTATAAATCCACTTGGATGCATGTTTTCACAAATGTTAAGGATCTTAGAAACACTTACAAAAAATGTTGTCAAAGTTGAAATGGCAGTTCTAGATCTCCACCTCTAGAGATTTATTGCTAAAAAAAGCATTACCAGCACATTTGGGTTGGTGGATAATGTTTAATACTAATTTTTTGGCCTCTTATCATGCCTGGTCAAGAGACAAATTACCCATTTATGCCTTCAAGAATGCCCTTCCAAATAAGAGAAAATTGTGAATTTTTAGGGTAGCTTTAGACACGCTAAAATGGGAGCCAGAAGTAATTTAAAAAAATAAAATAACCTTTTTTTACATGTTGGATTCCTCTAACTTCACCCAAATAATGTCAATGGAACCTTAGAGATGAATATGTGGCACATTCTATAATAATCATTCCTGAAATGTAACTTTTTTTTAGCAAAGAGACAAGTTCTTCTCCTCCAGCTAACATTTATACCTCTAGGACCTCCACATGCAAATCCATCACTTCAAACATGTTTGGATAGGAAAATTACATGTGATATAAATACCACAACCTTCAAATCCACCAAATACATGTTTTCATAACTATTTAGGAGATTGAAAACACTGACAACAAATGTTGTCAAAGTTAAAGTGGTAGTTTGATATCTCCATATCCAATGCTTCATGGCTAGAAATTGGCACTACCAACATGTCAAAGGTGGTGGAAAAATTATAGGACTAGGTTCTTGGATTTTGATCATGCCTGATCAAGAGATAGATTACTTATTACAACCTAAAGAATGCCCTTACCAAAAATATAAAATTTCCTGATACAACTAGATGTACAAATGATGCTCTTTCTCCTCTGCACTAATATTTTCTACATTCCCATTTTATATCTTTTCTATAATGACACCTTCAAAATAATTCACAATCCCTTAAGTGGTAATGTTAGGAGTATATTTATTTAAAAATACCTTATCATTATCTTTAGAAAAAACCATGGCTTTGTTTGACACTTTTATTAAATTCTTAGGAAGAGGACTCAAATCTCCTATAATTTTCACATGAATTATATATTAGTCAACCATGCTTTCTTCCTCAATTATCACCTCTAGTTTCTCATGCATAAAATTAATGAGAATCTCAACCTCCTCCTTTGAGCACCTAAAATTCTAAATAATGAAGGTGTAGACACCCACATACTTGATACCCAACTCATAAAAGTCCCTTAAAGTATGCATGAGGCTATTGTATATGAATTCATGGCCCCTCCAATTCTTCATATTTTGATTCATTGCATATTTGTGACTATTGTCCATTATGATTACAACATTCTCAAGAATAAGGATGATGAAAACAACAAATATTATAAAAAATATGAATAGATTTATATTGAATTCATAATGAAGGCAATACTCTCCTAAAAATAATAATGGTTGGGGAATTAAAAGGTTGCATATGCTGCCATCTTTGTTAAAGTGCATCTATTTGAGACATAATATAAATCTATGAGCCTTTTAACTATGTACCATAAATACTTGTGTGGTGTGAATATTAAGCCTTTTTTAATCTAAGAGAGAGATACCAATAGGTGAGTGGGATCCAATAAGTGAGAGGGTATTTGGGGATGTGGGGTTTAAATATTGAACACATTTTCTACTAAAAGAAGATACAATTTTCATTAATTACATATATATTTATACCTAATTATAGTGCATTAATATTCTATCCCAATTTATATGAAATATTAAAATTATATAAAAAATGTTGTACTATTATTAGTACATGTTATTTCAACCACAAATATCTCAATTTAAGATTTGTATTCATTAATATTATTATTAGATTCACTTATATAGATTTTTATATTACTTATCAAATACATTATGTCCTTTCACTTACAATCAAAAGTTAAAATCCAATCAGCATTATATTTCAACACTTATAAAATTTAAAAATAACATGTCTTACTCACAATATTTAATGTGCAAGTATGCATCCACTTTGTCATAATATTTAGTTTCAAAATATATTCCAAACCATTAACTCTAAACATCTTCTATTTTTTGTTTCTTAGTGTTTTAACCTTTTAGGACTTAGTGAATATAAATCCTATGTTTGTTAAAATCTTGAGTAGACTAAATCAGGGTAATAATATGCAATAAATACAACCATTGGTTTATTAAAAAATTGACTAACTTTGACCCTTTATGAAAATAATAATAAATAGTGCAAGTAAGAAATTAGCTAGAAAACAACTGATATAAATGATCTAAAGGCTATAAACTAAGGTAGAAGATCATCTAAGTGTCATAAATAGGATCTCGATGTTAGAACCCCTTTTAGATAATAACACCATAATTGGATAATAACACCATTATTAGACATGTGGTGGTAGTGTCCTTATATTGGTAGCAGTATCCTTTATGCAAGACTATCCTAAGCTTCTGGGTGAACCTGTGTTTGGATCTCTGAGGTCTATTAATTCATGCACAAGTTATAAAACCTTGTAAATTACCCATTTTGACTAAATTTGTGAGCAAACCCTAATCCTCCATATTGTTAGGGCATCCAGTTGAAACAAGATAAAAAGTGTATTTCTTAGTGGGGTAGTATGGACATCCTTAGTGCCCCTTTGTGATGAGAGTTGCCTACCTACCAATACTTCAAAGAGGGATCAAACCTGATGTAGTTATCCCCACTTAAGTGATGGTGTAAGTACAAGTGAATTTATTATGATGTGGCCTTGAGTGCCTTGAATGTGATTGAGACTAGAAATTTAGGTAATTTGAGCTTAGGGAAGATTGTAGTATTTATAAGTAGGGAAGAATAGAGATTGATGAATTTAATTTTACACAAATTTTTCTAAGTTTGAATGTGTATTTTTCATCTAATTTTGATATAGTGGTTAGAGGGATAAAATCCATGTATTTATACTATTTTGATGCTTGTACAGGTGCTAAAATAGGTCTAGGATGACCCTAAGAGGTTTTATGTTTGAAAAGATATATGTTTGTGAAAAGAGAGGGAAAGGACATTAATGCCATTATTGAGATACTAGAGCCATGTGGTACTAGTGTTCAAGTGGTATAACACTAGGCATGATTGGCTAGGATCAATAAATGAGTGTCTGGGACTGATTTAGGGATGACTAGGGACACCTATGTCCTACATAAAGGTTGGATAAGTGTGATAAAAGGCTATAGGATAGGTCTAGGGATAATTTATGGATAGGTAGTCTCAATTAACAATATTATAACTCAAATACCACTTTTATGTGATTACATTCCCCCCCTTTATTTTATAAATGTAGCAAAGTAAAATGACTAGGATAAATGAAAAAGAAGCATACCTAAACTTACCTAAGAGGTGAACCCTTTGAAGCTAAGTCTAAGTATGTGAAGCATTCTCTAATCCCTATCCTATAAGTTTAATGTACATTAATCAATATTTACTTAAGAGATATCAAAAGCAAAAGACTAAACTGATCAAAGAAGTAAAACTGAGTAAAACTGAGTAAAGAGATAGGAGAGAGGAAAGGAATGAATAAACCTTATTGGGTATGTGAACCAATACATAAACTTGGTGACAACCTGTGTGTGTCCATGTGTATAGTGACAAATCAATGAATATTTTGGACTAAATTGATGGCTTTCTCAATCTTCACTCAATTTGGTTGACTCCATCATTTCCCACCCCTACTTGGTAGATCAAGACTTATGAATAACTTAGATTAGACTGATGGTGTGCCCAATCATCTCATGTAGGTGGATTAAGAAATCAAGTAAGATATGACTCCATCATTTCCCACCAATGTGTAGTAGATGCATCTAAAACTAAAATTGTATGATGTAACTAGAAATATATAAATGGGTATGTTACCTCTATGGCCTCTCAGGTACATTAGGTAGCTCTAGTCCACTTGATAATGCCAACCACTAAAGATGGAGTAAGATATGAAACTAGTGTGTAACCTAGAATATGAAATCGAGTGTATATAATGTATAGAATGACATGTAATTTTTTATTCCACCTAATCAACTGATGTGTAAGTGAGTATATAAAAATAATGTGTCATGCACATGCCCCCAAATCTGATATTTGAGCACATGGATTCTAGATTGAGTTATAATAATATGTATCTAGTTATCTAAACTAAATATGGGAATGGTCATGATACGCATGATTACCCTAATATGAGAAAAATGGTATGAATCTGGGCTAAACTAGGATGAATCTAAGCAAAACCAATAAATCTATAATTGAACTTATGTAAAATTATATTATACCTACTGTATATTTTTGGACAATCTAGATTTTTATAAAACTAAGGACATTAGACATTAGTACTATGTTTTAAAAATAGCACCATTATTGGAAATGTGGTATTAGTGTCCCAATTTGGGTGCTAAAGTCCTTTTGGTATGATTTATATGCAAATGTCTTGATCTCTATGTCACTATTTTCCCACTATGTTTGCCTGAGTCTATTTTTTTGTAAATTGAGCTTATGTGGTGAAAATGCATTGTGAGTGCAATATATGAGCTTGATCTATATGACAAACCCCTATGAATCCCCATATTTTGAGGGAAGTTATTGAACCTGTGTAAGAACTATCCTCAAAATAAAAAGCTCTATAAGATGTGTGTTAGTCAGATCATATACAATAACTACATAATAATCCAATATAATGTGCATAAATAACATTAGATTGTAAGATAATATGAGAATAAACTTGTAATGTAAGATGTATGTCATGTCTAACATTAACAATGGTGTCAAGATAGATATAAAAATGTATGTAACAACAAATTTGAGTAAAAATTAAGTATCTACCTAAGGGATGGGGCGTGATGTCCCTTACGACACCCAAGTAGGAAGGGGAGATGCATGAGGTACCTCATGGTATATAAAACTAGAGTGTGTAACAAAAAGAGATAAGGGTCATGGACATGATGCATATAAGAAAGCATACATACACAACACATGAGGCACACAAAGTAGGCCAAGGGGCAACAATACAAGGGACATGGGCATATGCCACTAAATATGATAAAACAAGACATAAAAAGACATGTTAAAATGTACACATATGCAAGTAATAAAAAATTTAGTGTAAAGCCACATAAAAGGATGATTCAACCTTTTAGGGTTTTACAATGTAAATCCTAAGTTAGATTAAAGGGATGAGTTGTCTAAATCAGTGAAATAATATGTAAAAATAACCAATGATATGTTAAAAAATTTGACTTGTTTTGACTTTATAAAAATCATAATAAATATTTGAAAATAGAAACTTAACTATAAAATATCTACCATGGAAGATTTGGGTGATAAAAAATGGTTTACATATAGGTTTGAGTGTCATCAATAGGGTCTTTATGTCAGATTCTTCCTTGGATAATAGCTCCTCACTTGGATAGTAGCTCTATGTGGCTCTAGTTTCCAAAAAATGGTGCTAGTGTCCTCTTTTTAGGACTATTCCCAATTTTTGGGAGTACTTACACCTATGTTTCTAGGTTTTATTCCTGCACACATGAAATTTAGAACTCTGTATTGGCTTGTAATAGCTGATTTAAGTTGTAAACCCTAATCTTCCTTACAAGTATGGCATGAGCTAAAACTTTGTGTTGGTTATTAGGATAGGCTAGACATCCTCAACACCCCACTAAGAAGAGAGTTGCCTACATACCAATACTCTAAGGAGGGATCAAGCTTGATGTAGTTATCCCACCTAGTGCTTGGTGCAAGTGCAAGTGAATGCTATAATGATAGTGGTATTCAATGCCTTGAGTGTGCTTGAGATTTAAAATATTTGAAATATAGGATTAGCGTAGCTATAAATGGTAGTATGCAAAATTAGGGTAGAATAAGGATTAATAACCTTGATTTTTCTCAACTTGTTTCTTGTTTGAATAAGCTTTTTGCATATATTTTCCATCTAGTGAATAAAGGTCTAATAGTCTTATATTTATAGAGTTTTGTATCTTGTGAAAATAATAAAATGTGCTTAGGAAGGACTTAGGAGGGGTACACATTTAAAAAATATATCCATTTGGAAAATTTATGGAAAGGGACACTAGCATCATGTGGATCTAGTGTCCTTAATGTGGCACTAGTGTCTAGCTGGAAGGTTATTGGGCACAAAGGGTTATGATCTGGGAATTTAGGTTTAGGACTATGTTTTGGATGATTTGAGATGTCTATGGTCTACATAATGGTTTGAAAAATGTGATAAAGGCTCTAGGATAGGTATAGGGCTAAGTTAGGAATAGGTTATCTCAAATAATAGTCTTAGCATCCAAATACCTCTTTTTGGTGATTACATTTGCCCCCCTTTTATGCTATAAATGCAATAAAGAAAAATGACTAGTATAAAGAAAAAAGAAGCATACCTAGACTTACCTAGGAAGTAAAGTCCATGTATCTGAGTCTGAGTATGTGAAGTTGTGTCTATGTATGTGAAGCATGATCCAAAGCATGACCTGTAATTAAACATGCATAAAATAGTCCTTCAAAAATATTAAAATCAAAATACTATGTTAAATAAAGTAACTGAGTAAAGTTGAGTAAAAATATAAGAAATAGGAAAGGAATGAATACACCTCATTGGGTACACAAACCAATACATGAAATTGGTGAAAACCTATGTGTGTGCATGTACATAATGATCAAATTGTTGAATAGATTGGATTGAGATGATAGTTTGATTAATCTTCATATTTCGATGGCTCAAGAACTCAAGTAGGATATGAATCCATCATTACCCACATGTGTGTAGTAGATGCATATAAAACCTAAACTACATAAAGTGTTAAAAATGTCTAACTATGTATATCGGCTCTGTGGCCATTCAGGTACATTAGATGGCTCTGGGCCACTCAAGAATGGCAACCACTACAGATGGAGTAAGGCATGAAATTGGTGAAAACTTAGAATATGTTAGAAAGTGTATATAATATATAAAATGACATGGATTTTACCATTCCATCTGATCAATCTATGTGCAACTGAGCATATAGTAGCTATGTGATGCATACATGCCCCCAATCTGATATTTGAGTATACTAATTATATATTGAGTATTTAATAATTTTATATGTATATCTAAACTAAATTTAGGAGTGATCATAATGCATATGATGCCCCCAATCTAAGCAAATAATATGAATCTAAATTTAAATGAGTGTATTTAAGAAAAATATAAACATAAATATCAAACTTGTTGCTGTATCTATGCAAATATGTACTATATTTAGTGTACTATTCTATCTAATCTAGATTGCCCTAAATTTGGGGCTACTAGACAATAGTTCCATGTAGTAGACAATAGCTCCATGTGGTACCAATATCCCAATTTGGGTGCTAATGTATATTTGGTACGAAATTTGAGTCTCTAAACTACTTTCTAAGTCCCTATTTTTTCCTGTGTCTTACTTGTGTCTGATTTCTTGAAACTGAGCCTATGTGATGAAAATGATCAGTGAATAGAAATGTAGGATCTTGATCTCTATGAAGAACCCCTATGAATTCACCCTCTTTGGAGGGTAGTTGCTGACATGTGAAAGAACTATCCTCAAAATAAAATGGCTATGTAAAATGTTTTAGTCAGAGAATATATGATAAATATGTGATAAACCAATATAATGTGCAAATATAACATCATACTATAAAATAATATGAGCATAAGTATGTAGTGTAAGATGTATGTTGTATCTAGAATTGTACAAGGGTGTCAAGATAGATGTAATCAATGTGTATAAAAATAAATATGAGTAGATACCTAGGGAATAGGGCATGATGTTCATCATGACACCCAAGTAGGAAGGGTAGATGCATGAGGTCCCTCATGGAATTAAAAATGGGTGTGTGTAATAAGAAAATATAAGTGTCATGGTGATGAATCATAAAATAAAACATACATACAAAACACATGAGGCATGAAAAATAGGCAAATGGGTCATAATACAAGGGACACAGGTACATGTCACTAATTATGGGAATAGAAGATAGACAAAGACATATTCAAATGTCCACATACACAAATAAAATTCAAGTTGAATTAGAACCACATAGAAGGACATGTTTGCATGTCCACATACATAAATAGGAAAGCACACACAAGGGACATGGGCAAATATCCATGACATACATGAATAGAAGTGTCATAGAGCCAAAGAATAATGACATATTCAAATTCCCTTGAATAGAATAAGAATATGAAACATAATCAAGTCTAAATTAGGAAAGATATAAATAAAAGTATGTATTAATGTAGTACAAATCTATGTAAATGATAGGATGTATATATGTTGAGTCTAAATAGTCATAGTTAGAAAAAAATCTAAGTATGAGTAACAATGATCAATATCAATGCATAAAGTATAATGTAAATAATGTAAAGATATAATATAGTATTTTAAAATATGTATGAGATGCCCCCAAGTGGGTGGATGTATCAAATGAATAAACCTGGATCGATGTATATTCCCCTAGTGGGTACATGATAACAAGTCTAGATTGATGTAGTGGACTAAAGTCTTGTATGGAATCTACCAGAAATCAATAAGAATAAGTGAAGCATATATGTATGATAAAATTGACTATACTAAGATAGTTATCATATGTAGTGTCTGTAAAATAGAAGAAATGTAAACATAGAAATACATACAATCTCCAAATTTTGGATTTTATAGATATAATCTATGTACAAGTAAACGATAATGAACTATGTACAAGGAGAAAGAGAGAATAAATTATGTACAAGGAGTAAGAACCATACTAACCAATGAGTCTCATGGAAGACTCACTATCACCATGACCTATATTGAATAAGGGAACTGTGATGATGCGTGATGTGTGAAATAAAACCTATGTTCTCATAATCTATTGTGTAGAGTAATATATGTCTATATTTTCCTATGTAGTGATGTTATGAATATGTGGTATTGAACATGATGTCCTTTGAATTTTAGGGGTTTTAAGAACCCATCTGGTAGAGGAATATTGTGTAGATGATGTAGGTTCCCTATGTTGAGAACCTTGAGAACCCAATGATACTAATCTTATCATAAACTAAGTAGAGAGAGGTCCTCTAGAATCCATGACACATCTCTGACAAAAGGGTCTCTTTAATAATAGTCTCCATGGGAGAGTATGTGTACATGTTGATACCATAAGATTAAACCTTGATTGGAGTAGTGGATCTACTAAAATTTGTGATATATGCATAGAAACTATACTCTAAGATATAACTAATAACTATTAAATATCTAGTAATGGTGCTAGAACTGTAGCTGATAACTGTGTTAGAACTGTAATTAGCAACTGCACTATAATTGTTTGTGGGATAGGTAGAGGTCATATGGGACACCCTCAACTTTGACCACTTGATTCATGTGTATGTACTTCAAGCATCTATGTAATGTAGATAAGATGTCATAAATATGCTATAACCATGGCCTACCTAATAATATATAAAACGTGCCTACACTAGGTATTAATAGGAATCAAGTGGCTATGTGTGCTAGTCCAACCTATAATGGAATAAAATCATCCTTGATGTAGCTCTGAATGTGACCATTAAAACCACTAATAACTATGTTTCTGATAAATATATCCTTCTCTAAGAACCCAAAATGCTACAAAAGTGTCATAGTGCACATGCTTATGCTTGACCTATTATCAACCATACCACTATAGATAGGATGATTATATATGTATGCTTATATGAAGAGTGCATGTAAATTTATATCATCATCAATAATCCCCTACACTAAGAATGTTATGAGTGGTCTAGGTGGCACTATAATATGGTACATACTAATAATGTTGTGTAATGGATGTGCCTCCTCTGTAACTATATGATATGAAGCTAGTGGTGGATGTGCTTGGTATGTGTAGTGAACACCTGATGTGCCCCTTACATCATTCATTATATGCTTTGGAAATGTATCTAATAATATATTAAGTGCCTTAGCTTCTATTTAATGTGATTTTAGTGCTTATATGGGTATTCCCACATTAATACTATTAACCTCAATTAGATATTATATCTTGTGCTTTAGGCTTATGCATCTATTTTGGTGTGGCCTGGTGCCCTACGATACTCATAAAATACATTAGAATCATACTTATTTGAAAGAGGCCATGTCATATCAACCTCTTTAATGGAAGGTAGAGATATGACATTGCATTCCAAGAGCTGCTATAAGACCCATCTTGGTGACTTTAGAATATTAGTGAAGACTCAATGCTAAGGAGCAAATAAAACCAATCTAGGAGATGGCTCTGAAACTATGTTGACTATGGCATTTTGATCAATCTTATTTTTAGTGGCCTTTACCTTATATGGAGTCTTTTTTATGTTAGGATTTAATCCATTATGCATGAAAGAGCTGGAGGCTCAAATGTATAGAAGTACATAATTTGGTCAATCTCATCAACATATTATTATTCACCTAAACATTATAAATATATAATAATGGTCATATAACTATTCACTCTACAAATTGGTTAGTTATTCTAAAAACTAACCACTAACAACTAATACACTCCTAAAATAACTTCTCACAATATCAATATGTGATTTGTTTTAACAAATCACTTATATTAATAATACTCACATATTTATGTTCACACTAATATAGATTCAAACTAGATTTTTCAACATTCCCTCCTATAGTTTGAACTTACAGACATTGGTTTCAACCGATAATGCATCCAATACAAACATGAGATTAATTATAGTGAAAATCCCATTTTATTGGAAACTACCTTTTAAGACTTATTTAATGACTTATGACTAAGAGTTGATGAGATATGTACAATAATCAAAAAGATAAAAGACTAAATAAAATTATATAAAATAAGAAAAAGAAATGACAATGGATTATTGTCAATAAATAAAACTTTAAAATAACTGACCACTTATTTTTAACAAAAATAAAAAAGACTCCTTAAAAATTAATATATAAAATAAAAACTATGGACCCAAAAAAAAGACTCATTTGATTAAAAAATAATATCAATTTATTGACGACACAAAAAATTAACTATTAAATACTAATAAAAAATGAATATGATGACAAATTTAGATAGACCCACACTTAAATAAAAAATGACTCTCTTAAATATATAAACAAATATAAAACTCCACTAATAAACTGAACTTAAAAAAAAAAAAAAGATTATTAACTAATTAAAAAACTCTCAAACATACCATACTAATAAATTAAAACATAAAAAACTAATAGTAAAAACAAAAAACAAAAAAATATGAATCACATTCTAACAAAAATATATAAAAATAAAACTATAAATATTAAACTTAAATGACATAATAAAAATCTAAACAAATAAATAAAAACCAAATTTAATTTAAAACTTAAACCAAACAATTAACAAAAATAATAAAACCCACAAAATATTAATATAAACCACTTAATAAAACTCAAAATAACTTAATAAAATGATAATACCATGAAACCTAAAAAAACACAAATCAAAACTAAAAGATAGACTTTAAAACTTAAAAAGAGGGCTTTTACGTCATCGATGAGAGAAATGACAGTAATGGAGGAAAATGGATATTAGTGGTGGTAGAATGAATGCAGGTGAACAGTTAAATTGTAGAGGTGTTCATCGATTGGAGGTTCCATGTTGAAGCAGATGGGATCACTAAAAAAGGTGAGTTGAGTGGTCTAGAGTCATTGTGTGGGACATAGAGAATCTAAGAGGAGAGATAGATCATCAATCTAATCTAGTACAAGAGTATTCAATACAATGCAGGTTTACCAAGATATAGAGGAGATGAATATATGGATGTCGAGAGAAGGAATGGAAGAATGAAAGAGGGAGATGTGATATGATCAATGTTATTGAGTCGAATGTAGACTGTAGACTGTCAATACCAAGGTGGGTGAGGTAGGCCAAATAGGAGTGAGATTTCAAACCCATTATAAAATGAATTTAGAATAGTGTCTTTGAGAAGCAGTCAATTCATAATGCAAATACAAAATCCATAGTTTTCCATGATATAAATATTAAAATTTTTGGTAAATACATATTGATATCATATTGTTTTAATGGTAATATAAAATATTAATCCAAACAAAGATAAACTCTCATATTACAACCAAATATGAAACTATCAATAAAAAAGATTGATTCAATGTTTATACAGAAACTAAGTGCCATTGAATGCTGATCTAATGTATATTTGTGTTTGGGAAATCCTGTGGTTACATTTAGAAACATTGACTTCTCATCCTCTCTATTTGTAAATCTAAAACAAAAAAAAATAAAGATATATATATATATATATATATATATAATTTTTCAATTTTTTTTCATATGCATACAGTGAACAAAATGGAATGAAAAATGTGAGTAAATTGGATGGGATAGAAACAAGAGTAGAAAATAAATGTGGGTGGTGAATGACAACAATTGTGCATGTGGTCTTACACTACAAATGTTTGTCAATATGCAAGCAAGGGTGAATGGAAAATATTGGAATTTGCTAGTGGTTTATATTGCATAGCCATTAGACCATTTTGATGTAAAGATAATGGAGGTGAACATAGGGTGGTCCTATCAGGGTGCATGATCTAATACCAATATTATGATTTAATCCATTATGCATGAAATAGCCAAAGGCTCAAATGTGCATAAGGACATAATTTCGTCAATCTTATCAACATATTATTATTCACCTAAACATTATACATATATAAGAATGGTCATATAACCATTCACTCTACAAATAGGTTAGTTATTCTAACAAATAACTACTAACAACTAATATAATCCTAAAATCACTCCTCACAATATCAATACATGATTTGTTTTGACAAATCACTTATATTAATAATACTCACATATTTAAGTTCACACTAATATAAATTCAAACTAGATTTTTACAATAGTTTGAAATCTTAATAGTTGATTTTGATCCATTGGTTTACTTGAGTTTTCCCATTGATAAGAGATTAACCTCTAATTACTTGACTATGTGGTACAAAACAATAAATTTAAGAAAGTCATTGAATATTATAGCTTCATGTAATCATGGTAAGAGACTTTATTTAAATATGTCTTGAAGCTCTCTACATGCCATTGTGCTAGTCAATTTGGCTAATATAGTCTTTTATCCTAAGACATAATATATGATTGGCTCATTTGAATTTTATTTCAATTATGCCACTTGTGTGTATGATATCTTATCACTGATGGTGATGGAGAAGTGTTATAATAACATGTCATCTAAAGGATTGAATGAAATGATAGATTGATTTGGTAAATCATAGAACCATTATAAGATAATCCTTTAAACTACATGGAAATAACTTTATGAGAAGCCAATCATTATACACATGTCCAAGAATAGTACGTGAAAGCTATGAGATGATGCTTTGGGTCATCTTTTCCATCACATAATGTAAGCTTAGGTGCCATGAAAATGGATGAAAGGGAGTTGCTGCTATGTGATGCACCCAAGGTGTATGTAAGAGAATATTAGAATCCAAGGCATGTGATGGCCTAGTGGATCCCTTGTCAAGATGTAACATCTTAGACTGTAAACTATGAATCTCATGCATAAGGGATTGTACATATAGAATAGAGGAACTAGCCACAAGAGGTGTATCTATCACTGAAGGTTGTTGAATTACAATCTTAGGTTGTACTAGACGAGTTGGTTGAGTTGGCCCCATTGTAGGTTTAAAAACATTATTAACTAGGGAAGTTGAAGATTGACCATTATTTATTTTTTATAGTTCTTCATGAGGTATAGTGTTGAATTCATCTTGTATATTTGTATGTTTGGACACAAAATATTGTAATTGTTGCTTATTGGTCTCATAAAATCTATCGGTAAAGTCTACCATTATAATTTGGAAGGTAGTAAAACAAGTGTTTGTAATATTTGGAACCTTTAAAGAATGTTAATCTAATAAATATTGTAAAAAAAAATGGAATATAATATGATATTTTGGAACTAAAATATGAGTATAAATAGAAAAAGGATACAAACCCTAAGTTTGTCTAGGGTTTTGGTCTTTTGAACTAGGGTCATTTGGAGAAAAAAATTAAATTGTATTTAAATAAATGAAACCCTAATGTGAGATTGATTTAATGAAATAGATAATGATAAAAAATTATAAAATTATAAGTATGTAACCCTAATTTAAGGTACAAAAATATGGAGAATACAAACTAGGGTTTTGAGTAAGATTTGACTTATGTCAAGTTCATCGATTAACTTAACCTTTTAGGGTTTTACAATGTAAGTCCTAAGTTATATTAAAGGTTTATGTTGTCTAAATTAGTGAAATAATATTAAATAATTAACCATTAATTTTTCACAAAATTTGAATTGCTTTTAATTTCTTAAAATATTAATAAATATTTGTAAATAGAGACTTATCTGGAAAACAACTATCATAAAATATCTAGGTGTTAAAAATCAGGTTATCTATAGGTCTCAATGTCATCAATAGGGTCCCTGGGTCAAATTATTTAATGGATAATAGAGCCCCACCTTCATAGTAGTGCAATGTGGCTCTAATATCCTTAAAATGGTGCTAGTGTCATCTTTATAAGACTATTCATATTTTTTGGGAGTACCTATGCCTATGTTTCTAGGTTTTGTTCCTACACACATGAAATATGGAACTCTATATTGTGCCTATATTAACTAATTTAATTTTCAAACCCTAATCCTCATTTCAAGTATGGCGTGAGATGAAAATGTGTGTTCATTAGTAGGATAGTCTAAACATCCTCAACTCTTCACTATGAAGAGAGTTGCCTACATACCAATATTTTGAGGAAGGATCAATCATAATGTAGTTCTCCCACTTAGTGTTTGGTGTAAGTAAAAGTAAATGCTATAATGATATTGGTATTGAATACCTTAAGTGTGCTTGATATTGGAAATCTTTGAAATCTAGGATTATGGTAGCTGTAGATGGTAGTGTTGGCATCCTAGGTTACACCCTAGTTTGAAAGGGGATTATTCAGGTCCTCTTGCTCAAACCTAGTCTAACATGAGACTGAACCTAGGCTATGGGTCACTTAATCTTGGATCAGACCTCTATAGAAGGCTAGATTCCTTTTGGGTCAATCACATATACTAATCCTAAACTAGCTTCTCATTGGGAAAAGGGGAGAGAGATTGATAATAATGGAAAAAAGTATGTAAAGATGAGGTGATTCACCAAATTTTTTGATCCTTATACTTGTACAAGACACACTATAGGATGCATTCAAGACTACATAAGATCACTTCATTCACTCTTTGATCAGCTTCCACATAAGTATTTCATAAAAAGGCATAGACTAATTATTGACCTAGCATGGGAGGGGAGTTGTCCACTTCCAAACTGACCAACATACTATATTTGCACTTAGAATGACTTGTGAGAACTACCAAAACACTTCATGAAGGTGAAAAAACACAGATAGAGGTAAGGAAAATATACATTCACTTAACTACATCAATGAATTCATAAGACACACTTTAACTCAACTTGCAAAATGAAGGAATTCAATCTTCTATTACTTCAAATAGGTGTTATAATATAAATCTTGGTAGAGTTTAGTCATGCCAAAGAGAAGGACCCTTTTAGGCTTAAAATATTGTATTTATAGCAGAATGAGATGAGAAATATGGGGATAATTCATATAAGGATGGAGAAGGGAGCATAATGACCAAGATCCTACAATCTTTTTTAGTGTTGATGTAGTTATAAAATATCATAATGTCTAAGACTACTTATGGAAAATGGATACAATGACCGTATCAATCTTTTTTAATCTATTTTTGGCCCATATTAATGCTTCTTATGGTTACAATAATGGGATTAAGTTTTTTGAAAGCTAGATTTTGGCATTGAAGTATTTACAATAGTTAGATCAATCTATTAGATCTTGTTCTGGCATGGATTGCTCCTTACTAATTCATCTTTGGCATGCAAGAGTGGAGAAAATGGTCACAATCATGTTGCTAGCTTTGGCGATGACCCATTGAAACTAATGTGTTTAACTCCATAGCATCCCTTTGAGATATTTGTTGTAGTTTAACCTTGAACATATTTTATCTCTATTTAAAGTATCAAGGATTTGACATTTGATATTGGCCCTTGATCTTGATCTGGGTTTCTAAAAATGTGCCACCTGGTAGCTCTTCACTTGTTCTCAAGATCTTACTAACTCTTTGACCCTATATGTACTATCAATATCTTTAGTTTGATTGAATGAATGCCATTGATCTCAATATCCTTGATTTAACATGCATAGTTAATCCACTAAGTCACTATGATTATTATATTTTTTAGCCTTTCATTTAATTTCAAGATCTTATGACTTTTTGATTTGATGCTCATCGTCGATCTACTTTGGTATGATGGATCACTTATCATCAATTTACCTAGATCCACTAGCTTTATAAATCATTGCAAACCATTATATATTCACTTAATCTCCCATGATATTTAAACTTGTTATCCCCTCATTCATTCTTAGGATCCACTGATTAGTTAACCTCTCGCTCACCATTGATCTTCTATGCACGATCGAATGTGCATCATTAGATCTTTGGGACCTACTAACACTATTCTCACCTATGCACTATTAGATTTGATTTGAGATTTCATGACCTTAAAACTTGTTATATCCACATTCATCATTAGAAAATTTGAATATAAATATCTATTTGCTATAGCTTTAACTTGACATCCTCACATATGTCCCACTCTATTAGTTCATCTTTGAATGCTTATAACTTAAGATAAACAACTCATCAAGTCATAAAATTTGTAGAGAATGTTCAAGGCATGATTAACCTCATGCCCATGTAATATTTTTACTTAAGAGACTTTCTAAGCATACTTATAAAATGCAATATTGAGCTGACCAGTCCATTACTCCCTAATGTGCATATGATGATTTGGATTCTCAAGGCCTATTTTTGTCATTTTTATATTAGATAAAGACACTAGGGGGTATAAAAAATGAGCTAAAATAATGGATATCAAAGCTTCAAATGATAAGGGTTGACATTTTGCTTGTTAATCCAAAATGTTAACATTTTTGGAGACTCTAATAGGAAGCATGCCTGCTATGTTTGAGATCCACACACTTACATGACTTTTTGGGCTTATGAAATAATGACAAATTTGAACCTTGACTATAAGCAACCCTTTTGACTAAAGGAAGACAAAAATCCCACCAAAAAAAGAAGGGAAACATATAAACCAATGAAACTAACTAAACAAAGCAAAAACAAATAAACTAATGTGTTAGGATAACACTTGGAGGAAAGCCAAAACAAAATAACTATATACAGGGAACTTCGCCTTTAGTAGAAACATTTCAAGTGTATCCCATTAATTGGGATATAAGGATCCTCACCATCCATATTTTCAAGTTATAAGGAATTCTGGGATTTATAGCTAGATATTGTGTATGGACCACTCTACAGAGAGTTAAACTTGGTATGCCTTCCTATTTTAGCTCTATGCTCATCCCACTCGTGGACCAAATCTCCTTTGAAACTTCATGAAGAAGCTCCTTTGTCAAATGCTCTCTTCAATTTTTCTTGATGGCTTTCTATGGATAACATGAACTGATGTCTTATCTCTTCCAAATTCATAATCTCAACATATCTGATCTTCATAGGTTCATTCTCTAATAACTCAAGTTGATGAATCAATTCTAGGGTAGGAAATTCAAGAGAAATAGGAATTCTTGGTTCTTTACCATATACTAGATTGTAGGGAGAGTTGGCTATTGAATTCTTATAGGTGATCTTATGAGCCCATAGAGATGATTTTAACTTGAGATTCCATGACCTTTGATTATCTTCAATAGTCCTTATTATGATCTTCAACTGGTTCTTATTAGTGGACTTAATAAGGCCATTACCTTGTGGATAGTAATTTGATGAAGTGATGAAAAAAAACTATGTTAAACTTCCCATTGGTTGATTCTAGACCCCATAAAGGCCATAACATTGTCAGAAATAGTGGTTGAAGGGACTCCTAATCTAGTAAGTAAACCTTCATAGAAATCTAGAACATTGGACTCATTTATTTCTTTCAATGCCATTGCTTCTCTATTTGATGAAGTAATCTATAATATTTAGTATCCAATTATGTCCTAAGATTGAAGGGGGGTTAATGAGACCAATAAATTTTAATCCCCATTAGACAAAGGGATTATCCACTGTAATTGGTTAGAGAGTTAAGGCTGCAAGTTTTACCTTTCCAAAAAAAATAACACATTGCCTGCATTTCCTAACCCATGAATGATAAGAACCAAATATGCTTGGCCAATAATACCCACTTCTCATGATCTTGTGGGATATGGTACTTACTAAATAAATCCCTCCATCATGTCCACTATGGAACTCTTCGAACAACCTTTCCCATTGATGTTGTTTAATGCATCTTAACAACATGCCATTGATATATATTTTGAATAAAACACCATCAATAAGAAGAAATGGAATGGATCGCAATCTAAAATATATTATTTTTGAATGAGTTAGGTGAGAGGGATAATACCATCCTATAGATACTTTACCAAATCATGATACTAGCTAGAAGTGAGGTATGATCAGCTATCACCTCTTCATGTTGACATCATAACCACATCATTAGCCTCTTTTAAGTCTTGGACTAAATTCTTACTAAGTAATTTACTTCTAATAAGCTTTGTGACCTTGATCTCCACATCATACTCCATTGCCTTTGTTATTTGACTAGATCTTTTCTCATTTATGTCTTTGTTCAAGAGAAATTCCTTGATACTTGGTTGGGAAACCATTAGGTGTATCATATTATTAGACAATAAGTATAAAAATTTCTTTAGGGACCTTATAAAAAAGTACATTATTTTTGACAAAAGAGTACCTTGTTTCATATTATTTCAAGCCTTGACTAAAGAAGGCTATTGGCTTATCTAAGGCCTCATAGTTTTACTACATAAGAATGCTTGAAATGGTGTCAATGTTAGCATAGGTGTACAGAATGAAGTCCTTTGAGAAATATAAGTTCATGAGTGTAGGAGCACTAGATATGGCTTTATTACTTTCCTTAAAAATATTTACTCCTCCCTTGGACCATCTAAAAATCTGATTCTTCTTTAGCATGGTTGTAAGTGGCTTAGCTAAAGTGACAAAATCTTAGATGTATCTTGTGATAAAATTGATCTCCCCCAAGAAACTTTGTAAAGAAATTTTATGTTTGGTTAAGGAAAGTACTAGAATTGAAGTTATCCTTTTAGGATCTATGCTTAATTCATGATTTAAAACTATATGTCCAATAATCTTACATTCATGAATTGAGAAGACACACTTTTTGGGATTTAGGGATACCCCAAACTATCTACATCTTTCAAACACTTTCTCAAGGTGAACTATGTGTTCACTTGCATTCTTATAAAACACTATTATATCATCCAAACAAACCAACATAGGCTTGTTAAGAAGGCCCTAGAATTCAATATCCATGTCTCTCTGAAAAGTTGATCCAACATTAGATAAACCAAAGGGCATATTTCTATATGCAAATGTTCCCCACTTTATGGTGAAGCCTATCTTGAATTGGTCTTCTTACTTGAATAAAATCTAGTTGTAACCACTATATCCATCTAAAAAGGAGAACCTTATAAACCTACAACCAGTTTTAAAATTTGTTCCATAGATGGAAATGGATAGTGGTCCTTAAGGGAAGCTTTGTTCAAGTCATGAAAGTTAATATAGAGTCTGATTTCACCACTATTTTTATATACTAGAATAATGTTTACCACCCAAGTTGAGTGCTTGTTTGGAAATATAATAGCTGACTAAATGAGCTTATGAAGCTCAACTCTCATCAAAGGCTCAAGCTTAGGATTAATAGGCCTTTATCTTTACTTACTAGCTTAGTTTCATCTTCTAGCTCAATAATATACTAAGATAGGCTTGGGTCAAATCCCTTGAGATAAATATATTGATATTAAAATACATTAGAAAAACTTGTACATAACTCAATGAAAGCTTCCTTCTCTAAATAAGTACATACCTTCCCCAACCTTAAGATCTTACTAGGTGCAACTTCTACATTGGAATAATGTTCCTCCTTTGATGATAAAGTTGACTTTTATCTCCTCAACTCATCATCAACATTGAATATGTTCTCAAATGTGACAAATCCCTTGGGAAACTTATTTGTTTTTAGTTGCACAATTTTATCACCATATTGCTACAAGTACTTTGACTAATTTCTCAAGGAAAACTCAGTCTCTTCTTGCAAGAATCTGAAAATCTAATTATCATCTTCAAAAACTTACCAATTATCTTTGTTATCTAGGATATAAGGCCTTAAAATCACCTTAATATGTGACTACACCTTTTCATTTCTTACATCAGTTGGGATACTAAATTATGCCCAAATGGTAGCCAACCTATCTGCATGTTTGTTCTCATCTCTTAGTATTTCCTAAATGTTGAAGGGCTAAAATTATTTAATCAAGTCCCATGCCCTATGCTTATAATATTTAAGTAATGGGTTTTTGTATATATTAAGACCTCTTATTTGGTGAACTACAAGTTCTCTATCACCAAATACTTGTAAGGTATTGACTTTTATCACCAAATACCAAGTTCATATTTACCAACATTTATTGATAAACCAAATTGAAACTTAATAGATGAGAAGTAAATTTACTTTTATAGAGAAATGAACATAATTATAGCCCTGATACCATGATTATTCCTTGACCCATCAAAGAATAATTGGCAAAGATCATCACTAGACTCATCATCCCTCATCAAGGATGGAATTGGTGTATCTTTCTCATGGGGGAAATGAAAACCAAGTCTTTATTCTTCAATTATATTAAAAGGGTAATATTAATGTGAGATAGAGGTCCCATCATCAAGGAACAAATTTGGAATCCCATTTAAATGTGATTCAATTTCCTCTACACTATCTTCTATCACCTCATATGAGATGAGGCAATGGTGTTCACAACACTTGACATATATGGTTCCAAATGGAAATGTGCAATAGGTTTATAATGTATGGTTAATTTGGTATCATACCTAGTATTTAACATAAAATATGTTAAATTAACTGATAAATATCCTCTAATATTTTATGTAAAGTCCTTTGATAGACATATGGTAAAGTAGGGAGGCAAGTCCACCACAACCACATCTTATTGAATGGTAACATTGGGGCAAACATATAGTGTCAAATTTATGTAAAATTTATATATTTTATGATGCCTAATATATTTATTGGTGACCCATATTTTTTAAATATTCCTTTAGTATTTGGTTCATAAACGAGATAATGTTTATCTATAATTTGCTTAGGCATGATAGTGCTATTGACTCCACTGTCCACCATATAGTTATGAACTATACAATCACCAAATATAAAAGAAAGGTAGAAGGGAGGAGTTTTACTTGAATTTAACTCATATTTTTTCCCTTTCACCATCTTATGTATCAAATATACTTGATGCTTTAATGGTTGGTTTGAATTGGTTATGACAACACATGATTTCTCAACTTGTTCTAGGGACACCATGAGAGCTAAAAGATTTTGGATGAGAATATCATTTTTTATTAGAATATAAATGGAATCCCTCATGATAATTTTGACATTGGATGTCTTCATCTAATCTATTATGTTGAATGAGGCTCTACTAACCTTTAGCTACACCTTTTGAACCACTAGTTGTTTATGGAATAGAGGTATTTGAGGGACCTTCCCAACCTATGCATTCTAATTTTTTATGTTGTAGGGGTAGTAGGTTGATATTTGGTACTTTTAGGAATAAAATTATGAGTATTTGAAGTATTATTCACATCTTGAGCCTCATTAATGGCTCTTCTTTTATCTCTACTTACAATTGTAACTTGACCACTTGAATTTCTAGTCTCACCACCATGATTGAATGAAACATAATCATCCATTTGCCAATTTAAATTAATGGAATTAGGCTACCCTTAAAAATTTTGAGCCTCTCCTTGGGGTACCAAACTTGTCTCCTGATACTAACCTCCTTTAAGAGAAAACTCTTCTTGTGTCCTTTGTGGCATAGTAATGTTTTATGATACCAAGGTTTGGAGGGCTACAAAATATATTAATTCATAAAATTATTTTGAGGTGGTGAGGGAACAATAAATTTTTATGTGGAAGGTACATTAGGATCAAGAGATGCATATGGTTTAGATGGAACTATGCCTCCTTGTGATTGGTAGGGTGGTCTATTTTCTCTAAATCCTTGATAAGGAGGCCTTTGATCTCTAAAAGGATAATAGGAGGTCTTATTATGTTTTTTCTAAGACATACCTTGGTATTTATATCTTTTTAGTTAAACTATTTCATTCCCAAAAGATTGCAATAGACTTTTCAAATCTCCAGTCTTGTTAGCCTAATTAGAAGGGGCTATAACTTGGGCTTTAGGAGATGGGATAGAAGATAAGGATGGGATTTGAGGAACTTGAGGGGGTGGGATATATTTAAAATATAGGAATATAGGCATTGGGGGCCTTAGAGAAATCTTACCAGCTTGTATCAAACTATTTTATGCTCTTATGGTAACCTCATAAGCATTTGGCAAGGCATTACCACCCATTGACTATATCATCATACTAATATCAAAATTAATGGATTTTAGATAGTTCAAGAAGGAATATTATGGGGGTGGTCTAATAAATTTAGGAATCTTAGTCCATGTCTTTTGGAATATGAGGTTAAAATCAGACATGAACTCATGGGGAGCTCTTTAAATGGTAGTTTGTTGCTCAACTAATGATAGGTGATCAGATTTATCTTCAAACTGCCTGACTAAGGTTATACCTAACTCATCATAGGTATAAATATAATTCAAAGGAATATTTATATACCACTACAATACTTTTAATTTGATGGAAACAACAAGCAATCTGATAGCCACATTATCTTAAATAACATTGTGAATGGAGCAAAGGTTGGTAACATCCTGGATGTGGTCAACAATATTTGTTTGATGTTATCATGAGAATAATGGGATATTATTAATGGAAAACACAAAAATTTCATCAAAATGAGCCAAATTTAGTGGAATAACTCTATTGAATGGGATGAACACTTGATTCTTGATAGCCATTTGGGTAGTGGGGATTGCATTGCTTAAGATAGTAAGATGACCAAGAGATGAATATATATTTTTAGGATAAGGTATTATCCTATTAAATATTTCTCTCTTATATGAAATAGAAGGTATCTCAATGAATTCAAGGGGAATACCTTTACTAGCTAACCTTGTGGTAACCTTAAACATGTGAATGCTATCTAGATGATGAAATGAACTCTGGAACTTGAAGAATATTTAGCTTCTAATGATAGTGGATGTCTCCCTATATTGTAAATAATTATTCTCAAATTCAAACTTTAGCCATGTTGAGGAGAATGGGTCCTACTAGGCGTGCCAGAACTGTTGGTGTCCTAGGTTGTACCTAACTGAGAAGTGGATTGTTCAAGTCTTCTTGCTCAAACATAGTCCAACATGGGATTGACCCTAGGATATAGGTCACCTAATCTTGGGTCAAACCTTTGAATAAGGCCAAATTAATTTTGGGTAAATCACCTATACTAAGCCTAAACTAGTTTCTTGCTAGGAAAAGGGGAGAGAGATTGACAATAATACATAAAAGCATGTAAAGATGAGGTGATACACTAAATGTTTTAATCCTTATACTTACAAAAGACACACTATAAGATGAATTCAATACTGCATAAGGTCACTTTATTCACTCTTTGATAAGATTCCACATAAGTATTTCATAAAAGGTATGGACTAGATATTGACCTAGTATGGGAGGGCAATTGTCCACTTCAAAATTGACCAAAAGACTGTATATGTAGTTAAAATGACCTATGAGAACTAAAAAAACACTTTATGAAGGTTAAAAAACTCAAATAGAGGTAAGGAAAATATACATTCACTTAACCACATCAATAAATTCATAAGACACACTTCAACTCAAATTGATAAATGGAGGAATTTAGTCTTATATTACATAAAATAGGTGTTACATCATGAATCTTGGTAGAGTCTAGTCATGCCAAAGAGAGGGATTATTTTCAAGGCTTAAAATCCTATATTTATAGTAGAATGGGATGAGAGAGATGGTGATCATGCATAAAAATATGGAGATAGAATCATAGTGGCCACTATCTTATAGTTTTTGTCAGCATTAATGTAGTTAGAAAATATCATAATGTCTAAGACTACTTCCAAAAAATGGATACAATAACCATATTAGTCTCTTTCAATTTATTTTTAGTTTGTATTGATGTTACTTATGATTATAATGGTAGGATCAAGTGATTTGAAAGCTGAATTATAATGTCAAAGAAATTACAACTATATTAATCTATTATGTTATTATTCTGATGTGGATTGTTCCCTATTGGTTTGTCTTTGGTGTGTAAGAGTGGAGAAAAGGGTCATAATCATGCTACTAGATTTGCTGATGAACCCTTCAAAATTGACATGTTTGCCTCTATGGCATCCCTCTGAAATATTTTCTTTATTTCAACCTTGATCATATTTGATATCTATTTAAAGTCTCAAGGCTTTGAATTTTGATATTATCCCTTGATCTTGATCTGGGTTTCTAAAAATGTGCTACCTGATAGCTCTTCATTTGTTCTCAAGATCTTGCTAACTCTTTGACCCTATTCACACCATTGATATCCTTAGTCTAATTGAATTCATGCCATCAATATCCTTCCACTTGATCAAACATGCATTATTGATCCACTAATTCACTGTGATCATGACATTTTTATCCCTTCATTTGATCTCAAGATACTCTAACTTTTTAACTTGATACTCACCATCGATCTACTTTGGTATAATGGATCACACACCATTGATTTAAGGAGACCCACTAGATTTATTAGTTATCATGAGATATTATATCTTCACTTAAGCTCCCATGATCTTGACACTTGTCATCCCCTCATTCATTCCCAGGATCTACTGACTAGTTGACCTCTCACTCATTGTTGATCTTTGATGCATGATCATATATGCACTGTTGGATCTTTAGGACCAAATGACACTATCCTCACTTGTGTGACATTAGATTTGATATAAGAATCCATGATCTTAACACTTTTTAATCTATGTTCATCCTTAGAATATTTAAATTTGAATGGATATTTGTCATAACTTTAACTTGACATCCCTATGCATGTCTCATTCTATTAGTTCATCTTTGAATGATTATAGCTTGAGATGGAAAACTCATCAAGTCATTAAATTTATGAAGTATGTTCAAGGCATAAATAACCTCATGTCCATGCAATATTTTGGCATGAGAGGCTTTCTAAGCATACTTATAAAATGCATAATCAAACTGACCAGTCTATTTATGCCTGATGTGCATATGATGGTCTAGCTTCTCAAGGCCTATGTTAGTCATTTTTATATTAAAAAAGGACACTAGGGGGAATAAAAAATGAGTTAAAATAATGATAATCAAAGATTTAAATTATAAAGGTTGAAATTTGGCTTGTCAATCCAAAATGTTAATAGATGGTATGCAGAAGTAGGCTAAAATAGGGATTAATAACTTTGATTTTGCTCAACTTATTTCTTATTTAGATAGTTTTTTGAATATATTTTATATATAGTTAATAGAGGTCTAATATTATTGTATTTATAGAGTTTCATATCTTATACAAAAATAATATGTGCTTAGGATGGGTACACATTTGAAAATATATCCATTTAAGAGAGTTAGGATAAGGGACACTAGCACCATGTTGGGGACACTAACACCATGTGGTTATAATGTACTTAATGTGGTATTAGTGTTTATTTGGTAAGCTACTGGGCACAAAGGGTTAGGATATTTAACTATAGGTTTGGGACTATGTTTTGGCTGACTAGAGATTTCTGTGGTCTGCACAATGGTTGGAAAATTATGATAAAGGCTCTAGGATAGGTCTAGGGATAATTTAGGAATAGGTTGTCTCAAATGACACTCTTAACATCCAAATACCAATTTTTAGGAGATTAAAAAAGACATGTTTAAATATCCACATACGTAATCAAGAAGGCACACACAAGGACATGGGCACATGTCCACAACATACATACTATTAATAGAATTGGCATAGAGCCAAAGAGAAATGACCTATTCAAATTATTTCAAAATAAAATAGCATATAGATATAATCAAGTCTAAAATAGGAAATCTATAAATGAAGGTATGCATGAATATGTAATAAAAATCTATGTAAGAGACAAGATGTACATATATTGAGTCTAAAGTAGTAATTATTGGCAAAAATTTTAAGTGTAACATGATCAATATCAAGATATAACAATGCTAAATTTGTGATGTAGAGTATAAAAATATAGAACTTGATAATTAAAAATTATGTATAGGGTGTCCCCAAGTGGGTGAATGTGTCAAATGAAGAACCTATATATCAGTGCATATGCCCTTACTGGGTAGATAATTATAAGTCTAGATAGGTGTAGTGGACCTGAGTCTTATAGTAATCTATAATCACTCGACAAGAACAAGTGAAGCATGTATGTATGATTAAACTGACTATAATAAGATAGACAACATATATAATATCTAATAAATATAATAAGTATAAACATGGAAATGTATACAATCTATAATTTTATGTTTTTTGAGTAAATATTTGAATGTTTTTATGTTTTTGACATATTATATTATTTTTGTGTTTTCTAGATATAATCTATGTACAAGTAACATAAAAATAAACCATGTACAAGGAGAAAGATAAGGAAAGTATGTAAAATAAGGGATTACTAATACTAACTAATTAATCTCATGGGAGACTCACTATCAATGTGGCATGTGTCAAATAAATGAACTATAATCATATGTGCTATGTGAAAGGGTAACAGTGGTCCTAGAACTTGTTGCACAGAGTGATCTATATCTAGCCCTACTTTTAGAGTGGTGCTAGGAATATGTGACACTGACTATAGTATCCTATGAATTTTATGGATCTTAGGGATCCATCTAGTATAATTTATTATAGGTGGAATATGTGTCATGTGTTGAGAACCTTAAGAACTCAATAATATTGATCTTAAAATAAAGTGAGGAGAGGGAGGCCATCTAGAATCTAAAATATATCTCTGATGTAGGGGTCTCTCTAATAATGGTCTCTATGGGAGAGTATGCATATGTGTAAATACTATAGGAGTATATCTTTCCTTCACTGGTGACTCTACTAAACTTTGTGGTGTACTGATAGGAACTATACTTGAAGCTATAACTGATAACTATGTTGTAACTGGTAACTATGATGTAACTACTTGTGGGATAGTTAGAGGATACTCATATGGAATACCCTCAACTATGATCATGTGATTTTAATGTATATATTATAGACATATGTGCATGGTGTATGGGATGGATTGCAACTATTGTATCCATGTCCTACCCGATAACATGTTAAATATGCCTGCACTAGGTACTACTAATAATACAATGACCACATGTGTTGGTCCAACCTATAATAAAATTATAATATCCTTGATGGATATATAAAAATTACCACTAAAATCACTGATAAATATTTTTTTAGGAGATATCCTACTCTAAATACCCTAAATTTTGTATAACTATGATAGTGAACATGTTAATGCTTGACCCATTGTCAACCATAACAATCTGGATAGGATGATGATCTATGTAGGATCATACAAAGAGTGCATATAAATTTTCATCATCATCAATAGTATCCTACTCTAATAATGTGATGAGTGGTATAGCTAAAACTATAGTGTGGTACACACCAGTGATATTGTGTAGTGGGTGTGCCTCCTTTAAAGTAGTGTGATATGATGTTGGTGGTGGTTTGCCTAATACATGTAGTTAATCCCTAAAGTGTTCCCTAACTCATTTAATGTATGATTAAAAAATGGATATAAGAATATTTTCAATGCCTTAGACTCTATTTATTATACTTTAAGTGTCTTTATGAGTGTGCCCACACCAATAATGTTAGCTTCTATCAAATCTTGTATCTTATAGTTTAAGCTGATGGATCTATTTGTTGTATGACTTGGTCCCTTATGATAATCATAGAATGCATTGGAATCAAATTTATTTGGAAGAGGCCATGTCGTATTAACCTATTTTATGGGAGGGAGAGACATGACATTGCATTCCAAGAGATAATATAAAACATGTGCTAGAAATTCTAGAAGGTTGGTAAAAACTGTGTGTGGAGGAGCTAATAAAACCAAGAAAAAAGATGGCTTTGAAGGTACATAAACTATGGCATTTGATCACTCTTATTTTCAGTGGCCCTTACCTTGTATGGAGGATTACTAAAAATCTTAGTATTTGATTCTAATCCACTTGTATATTTTAGTTTTCCCATGGAGATAAGCTTGAATTCTTTTTCTTTCACTATGTGGCACAAATTTTTTAAGGTTGGAAACTTTGTAAATAAGATATATTCATGTAATGCTAGTAGAAGGATATGTTTGAATATGTCTTAAAGCTCTTTATCTACCATGGGGATAGTCATTTGGATAATATAGTCTTATATCATAAGACATATTCTTCAATAGGCTCATTTGATTTTTATTTTAGTTGTGCAACTTGAGCATATGAGATCTTATCACTAATGTTTATTGAGAAGTGTGCTAGAAACATATCTTCTAAAGAGTTGAATGCAGTGATAGAATAATTTTTTAGATCATAGAACCAATCTAAGGATAATAATTTAAACTATGTAAAAACTATTTAGTGAGGAACCAATCGTTGGACACGTAGTCCAAACATACTGCATGAAAATCTTGTAGATGGTGTTCTAGGTCACACTTACCATAATATAATGTAAGCTTAGGTGACATGAATCTAGATGGAAAAGGATTTGATGCTATGTGATGTGCCAAATGTGTATGTAAAATTACTTGAGAATCTAAGGCATGTAATGGCCTAATGGCTCTTTACTCAAGATGTAACACCTTAGCCTATAGAGTATGGGCCTCATGCATAAGGTATTGTATATATTGAGTGGAGGAACTAGCCATAGGAGGTGTAACTATCACTGAAGGTTATTGAGATATAATTGGTTATTTTTCTAGTTGTGTTGGACCTAATGTAGGTGTAATAATGTTATTAACTTGGGGAGTTAAATATTGACCATTATTTGACTTATTCTTTATTTCCATTATGGCTTATAAAATCTATGCATGATCAAGGGGTTATTCTCGAAGTTTATCTATGAAGCTTTATAAGATCTCATCCTTATTGACAATTAGGTTTTCATTATTAAGAGGAGGGAGAGGTCCTGATTTATAACTTGTGTATCATGATGATCTTGATTATATTGCTCATTTTTGGATGCATTATCATTGAAATACACATAATTAGGGTGCAAAGGAATAATGATGGGAGTTATAACTGGTCCCTTGTCTATGGTGTAAGCTCAAATATAAGGAATTTGAATATGATCAATAGGATTACCACCTAGCTTAGCACTTATTTTTAATGGAAGAGAGATAGCTATTTTAGATGGCATATAGTAAAACAAATTGAAATAGGTCTACTAAAACATAATGTATAAAAGCTAAAAAAATTAAAAAAACCAATGAAAATATGAAAAAGAAGGATATAAACCCTAGGAGAATCTAGGGTTAGGGTTTGAGCAATGTTTAAAGTAATTCTAGTTCACCAAATGATTTAACCTTTTAATACTTAGTGACTGTAAATCCCATGTTTTTTAGAGTTGAGTAGACTAAATTAGGGAAATAATATGTAGTAAATTCAACCGTTGATTTGTTATAGAATTGACTAACTTTGACCCTTTTTGAAAATAATAATAAATAGTGCACATAAGAACTTAGCTAGAAAATAATTGAGATGGATGATTTGGAGGCTAGAAACTAAGGTATAAGCTAGTATGAGTGTCATAAATAGGATCCTAGTGTTATAACCCCTCCTAGATAGTAGCACCCTTATTGGATAGTACCATAATTTTTGGAAATGTGTTGATAGTGTCTTTATATTGGTAGTAATGTCCTCTATGTAGGATTGTCTTGAGATTTTGGGTGCACATGTGTCTAGATATATGAGGTTTGTTCCTACATACATGATTCATAAAACTCTATACACTACCTATTTTAAATGAATTTATGATCAACCCCTAATCTTCCATATTGCTAGGGCATCCAGTTGATGTAAGCTAATAAGTGTGTTTATTAGTGGGATATGCTAAACATCCTCAACACCCAACTATGATGAGAGTTTTATACATATAAATACTTTGAGGAGAGATTAATACTAATGTATTTTTCCCCACCTAAGTGCTAGTGCAAGTATAAGTGAAGCTAGTATGATAGTGACCTTGAGTGCCTTGAATGCGATTGAGACTGAAAATATAGGTAATCTAAGCTTAGGACTATTGTAGATGGTAGTATGTAGAAGTAGGAAGAATAAGATCCATAACATTAATTGTGAAAAAATTTATCTAAGTTTGAATGTGTATTTTGAGTCTGATTTACATCTAGTTGTTAGAGGGATAAAAGTCATGTATTTATACCATTTTTATGATTGTGAGGGTGCTAAAATAGGTCCAAGCAGATCCTAGGAGGTTTTAGGTTTGAAAAGATATCTATTTGTGTAAAATAGAGTGAAAGGACATTAGAGACATTATTAGGACACTAGTGCCATGTGACATTAGTTTCCTTATAATGACGCTAGTGCCCAAGTGGTAGAACACTAGGCATGAAGGACTAGGATCAATGAGGGTTTGAGACTGCTTTAGGGATGACTAGGGATGTATGTGACCTGTACAAAGGTTGGATAAGTGTGATAATAGGCTATAGGATAGGTCTAGGTCTAAGCTATAGATGGGTAGTCTCAAGTATCACTCTTAGTACTCAAATACCACTTTTAGGTGATTACACTTAGACCTTCATTATCAATCCACTCCAAATCCCTCCATAATTGAACATAACATTTAAGGCTCACCAAAATAGTAATTTTATATTGATTTTTTTTGAATAAAATATATAATATAAAATAATATATACAATATTTTATTTCATTTTTATATAATTTATACAATGTTCTATGTGTGTGTGTGTGCGCATGCACGTGGCTTTTGATAAATGTTATGAATATAAACATTTTTTAAATCTATATATATATATATATTACACACTTTACTATCACTTTCCATTGTTGTCAAAGTGTAAGATATCAATTTTATCACTTTTGACTACCCCATGCCCATATATATGTATGTATATATGTCCATACACACAAATATATGTATGTATATACATGTGTGTGTGTGTGTGTGTGTGTATACATACACACATAAACACACACACACATGTGTGTATATATGTAGATATACAAATACATATACATATACATATCATACATACATACATATACATATACATAACTCTTGTTTTAACAAAATGTTAGCATTTTACCAAATGATATGCATAGAAAAATTATTTGAATTAAAACTAACTCACATTAACACTATATGTTATAATGTAACTGAAATATGGTAAAGAGGAATCGAAACCCCACAAACTCAACATTAGAATATGGTCTTAGAAAGGCTCACATTAATCTATAGATCAAATATTTTTTCTTTAGGATTCACAATTTGATCCCCCTAGAGAAGTTGAGTTTTGGAGGTGTGTCCATAGATAAATAAAATCCATTCTTCATATTATAAGGGAATAAAGGTTTTTAAATAGTTTTATGGGCATGATAATAAATGAATTTTAACATGTCCACTTTTTTAGCTTTGATTGGGCTCATTAGAAATATCAAATATAATATTTAGACTTACACCTAGAGTGCTTTGAGAGGATTTTATGCCTCCTTAGATAGAATGGGCCCAAGATCCACTTAGATTAGAGGTGTCTTGGTTGATAACAAAATTTTTATGGAAAAAATATAGTTGAGGGTTGGTATGGGAGGATGCACTTACATCGGAGGGTAAGTGGAGATAAAACTTGTACCTTAGGGTATTATCAAAGATCAAAAAACTTTTAGTGTATGAAGTGACTTATGAGGACATTAATTTAATTTTATATATCAATTAATTCATTTCATGTATATCCTAAGAATACATAACAAGATCTATAACACAATAAAATAACTACAAAGAGACAAAATCCTACATATATTTTATAAGTTACATTACCTAAAATGTAATCTATTTAATTGGTTCTTGCTAGGCCTCACCATGATTTAAATAAATTGAAATATATATATATATATATATATATATATATATATATATATATATATATATATAATATTTTCAATCGTATTTAAAACCATTAGAGAACTAAAATGTGGAGAATATAATAAAAAGGAAGAGAAGGAAACATAAATCATATTTAGCTTGAGTGTGTTTGAAATATGAATGTATATTTATTTTACTTGAGGCCATAAATCATATTTAGCTTACATGTGTTTGAAATAGGCATGGATATTGTTGGGTGAATATTTTGTTAGCCAGCTAACTGGTGACCAAAATAGTTACTATCACCATAACATAGGGAGATTGGTCATCCAATGTTGCAGGTTTACCACATACAAAGGGGAAAAATCTCTTCTCTCATCAAGGGGAGGTTCCCTATTAAATATGCAGAGGCTATATACTATATATATAAGAAGAAAGTAAGACACAGGGGTGGAATGAACCATCCATCTCTCTTTTTTCAAAGATGATGCTAACAAACAGAGGAGAAATCTTGGGTGATTGGTGAAGGCACTTCTCTTCTTTTAAAAGTAACATTTATCCAAGAGCTAGATCCCTTCCTAGATAGTAGAAATCTTGGTAAAGTGATAGAAGGCACTTCTCTTCTTTCAGAAGTGCTTGTTCTTGCAAATAGTAGGACTCTTTCTGGTAACAAGTGACTGGTAATTGGGTCTAAAGTAACCACCAATCTAAGATGTAGCACAAAGTCTCCACCTTGACTACCCTATAGGGAGATACGAAAGACAATGAGGGCACAAAGTCATCCCAAGGTCTTTTACACAGAAATAGAAAAGAAAAACACACACTGAAGACAACTATGACAACGTAAAGTTTGAAAGTAGTTGGCTTCAGGATAATTTCCTTATCACCTCCACTAGTTCTACTTGTTAAATCAAATAAACAAGAATGCTTTTATAAGATAGACATAAGAATAATATCCTAAAGTAGCACAAGCTATAATATCAAAAAGTCTGCAAGTAACTTGCTTTCTCATTCAATCAAAGAAATATGAACTACAATCTAAGCTCAAAGTCTCAATAATACCTTTCAATTTGGGTAGAGTTTTGCTTCTGGTAAGGGGAATATCTCCCTTCAAATGATACAAGAGATTACATTATATAGAGGCCTGAGGGAGGCTTGGCACTATTTCCCATGGAGTGACCCATTCGATGCATTAAATGCCTTGGATGCATTCTTGGTCTTGTTAGGAAGGGCCATACTGGAGCATGGTAGCTACCTTGACTATGGCATGTCAATTCATCTCTAGCACCTCCTCCTAAGCTTGAATCTCTCATTCCATCACCTGCTTAGTTGCACAACTATCTATTTTTCCTTTATCTTATAAGGGACAAACAGACAACACTTTTAATATTTGCAGGCCCCTAATATCTACATGGTGAACTACTTCACCTACTGGAATTAACTCCTACTGAGTTTCCCTCTTTATCTCTTCCTTCTCTTAGTCCTAGCCTTAGATTATTTTGAACGCATTCAAGTCCATGCTTTAAGTCTACTAAAATCAAAAGACACTTCATTATGACAAATTTGACATTTGTGGGCCCGTCATTCTTCCCAGCAACTCTCTCATGTCTTTCTTGCTTTCCATGGTCACCTTCCACTATGACATGGGTGAGGACACATGGCGGCATTAATAGCTTTGAAATAGGCTTATCAGACTAAGCTTTGAAACTTGTTAGTAGCCAGAGTCATGGATGTAGACACGTGACAGCTTCTAATACATTAGGATGGGACACGTGGGGAGTTTCACACTTTGAATCTTCATCTAAAACTGAATCTCAGCATGTGACACTTAGCAACATCTGCTGCACTTTGAGGCTCAAACCTTTCACAAAGGGAACTTGCCCTTTGGGGTCTTGAAAAAGGTCAACTTTTGAATGTCGAGTGTCCCTCCATAAAGGTGTCTGCCCTTCAAGATCTTCCAAGTGGCCTTTGGGTCTTTGATTTCTCTGGTGCACTATTGGTCCTTTATTTCCTTTAGACAAAATGTTCAAAGGAATTCCTTTAGACAATTTCTCCAAAGGAAATCCTTTCCTTGGCTTCATGCATGCCTCTACATTGTGAGTGCCCCCTTTTATGACATGTGGCACCTTCCACTACTTTTAACTAGAGACACGTGGCATCTTCCACTGAATCTTACTAGAGACACGTGGCATATTCTACTATTGACACTTGGTAGCATCCACCTTCTCAGGCCTTTGAATAATCATATAAATTCTTGGGGCTCAGTTAGGCTCTCACGAATGATGACACTCATTAGCCTCTATCACTCTCTGCATGGGACATGTGGCACAGTCTGTTGCTCTTAGGAACACAAAGTGAAGCCTTCTACGATTGCCACTTGTCACCCTCCATGGAACTCTAGAAGAATCTTTTTCAAAAGTAACCCTATAGCTTTATACAAAAATTTGAGAAGTGAACACCGACACATGTCATATTCTATTGAGTTACAACACCGACATGTGGCACAGTCTGAATATTTTTAGTAGTCGCGTAGATGTAGACACATGGTGTCTTTTGAATAGTTTTCAAAAGGGACACATGACACCTTCTACCACTTCTCTAAAAAAAAGAATAAAGGGGCTTGACTAATGACACTTGGTAGCATCCACCTGACTCTTTCTTTTTCATGCATCTTTCCTTAACTAAGGCAACCTTTGAACCCATGCATCGAAATGATTAAACATTGAAGTGGTTTAAGGTTCAACGGTTCATTCCATTTATTTGGCTAAGCCCCTTTGATATCCTTTTGAACCAAACACATTGAACCTCATGGTCGTTGAACCCATTGAACCGATGAACCAAAATGGTTCAAGGTTCAGTGGTTCAATGGTTTGAGCCTTTGAAACTCATAGAGTGCTCAAAGCCATAGAAGCTTTGAAATGGTTAAACTTTGAGCCTCTGACAAATGCACCTAGCTCTTGATGATGACGTTAAACCTTTGAACCCGCTAATCCCTTTACTAGAAAAGCTTAAAAAATGAAAAATTTGAAAGCTCAGAACAAATTTTTGTAATGGGAAGGGACAATTTTGGTCTTGTAGGGCCAAAATAGTTCATATGTTGTCCCAAAAATGAGAAGTCATTTTTTGAGGACAATAGCTGGCTCTTATTGGGGAACTACCTTTAGTTGGAAACTTGAAACATAGCTGAGGGGAGTAGAAACCAGAATTTCTAGTGCCTTGAAGTGTGTCATTGGGCTATGAGTTGCGCTACCCAAAAAGAAAGGCTCCAAAAAAAAAAATGAAAAGCACCAAATAGAACTAGAGACTATATAGATATACATATGTATAGGTGAACTTATCTGATACTTCAAGAATTGAAGTACTTCAGACACTACTCCTTGTGAGGCAAAGAAAAGGGGATGCCATCCTGATAAACTAGTAGGAAACAATTTTTGTCCTTAGAAATGGTGACGAGCGAATGGAGCTCTCCACTAGGAATCCAATTTTTGCATCTTCCTCTTGGCTCTTTCTTCTTCTTTCCCCATGGCAATATGTGGTCTTCAAGCTGAAAACCATAACTCCTTGCTCTTTTGGTGAAGGGCTCCTTTTGCTGATTTTGGAGTACAGTAGTATGGTCCACCACCATAGCTTCTTATTTTGCTAGTTCAGTCTAGCACATATTTTGATTGTCAGCATTAGACCCCTGACAAACCATCAGCTCAACATCTCTTTTGGTGTGAAGGAGTTTGATCTCTTCATCCTGAGTAGTCTTTAATCTGAGCAACAGAGATCTACATCCAACATGAGTGGAATAATTGCTGCCATCAGATTCTAGGATCCAAGCATCATCAAAAGCTGATCTTTTATTAGATTTCTCTTCATCAGAGATGGAAGATCCTTTTTGATTTGTACTGTGCCCTACCACTTCTTTTGATGCCTGATTTGGATCAAATCCTAGATTTCTAGCCATGGGACTTTGATCAACTGAGACATGAGCATCCTCTATGGTTAAGGAGTAATTACCCCTGCCTAAAGGCTCAAATAGAATTTGAGTAGTAGGGGCTGACATTTGGGTGACCACAATCTTTGCCTTAAATAGGTCCATACCTAGCTCTTCACCAATGTTTAACTACTCAGAATTGGCTTGCAGGGATTCAAACTCAGTAATTTGAATTTTGGATTTCTTAACATGATCAATCATGTCAAATGACTGAGATGGACTTGGAAGAGAGGATGGGAATTCATCCTTTTGGTTTTTGGGAGGGGGAGGACTGATCTATGAATTTGAAGTAGAAGGTGCAGAGATGTTTGATGTTCTTACTTCTTTGGTAGTAACTAGGTCCTTTGACTGGAAAGGAAGAGGGGTTCTCTTCTTAGCAATTGAAATTGCTGGTTGGGGTCACTCCTCTGTCTTCTCTTTACTGGGATGACTGATTCTCAAACCTGGTGAATACTACGTATGATCCTTCAACTGCTTCACCTTTACTTCTGGGTTCATCCTAGAAATTTAGGAAACCAATGTGGGAGTCACTAGCTAATTCTTCTAGATCCTCCCTGAAGAGATCAGTGCCATTTTCTTGCTCAAACTCAGGTTGGAAATAGGAAACATGTTATTTTTATAGATATCCAACTACTGATTTATTTGGAGGTGCTTCAAGGGAAAGGTTCTTTTGTGAGGGAGGAAGACAATTTGGTTTCCCTTGACTTCTGGTAGCATTACCTTGATATGACTGATTGGGGAATGTCTTCCTTGGTACATCTCTATATGAAGGAGTAGAAGACATACCTTGTGCCATTTGCATTTTTAAGGCTAGCAATTCATTTTATAGCTTTTGCACCATTTGATCAGTGGTGGCTGTGGGTGATTATTCAGAAGATGAAGAGGGTTTACCTCTGTTAGGGTCTCTCCTTATCTTTCCTACCAAGATAAGGTCATCTTCTAGCTTAGTAGCTAGGTCTTGAGCAACCTCAAGGTCTATGTGTCTAGCCTGTCTCAATAGAAAACTCACTTCAGGTAGCTTTGAGTTGATGAAGAAGCATTTGAGATTTTGAGGTGTCAGCTGGGTGACCATGGGAATCTTGTGCCTCAGCTTGTTGAACCTGGCAATAAAATCCCTCATAGGCTCATGAGGTTCCTTCTTCATCTGAGTGAGTTGGGCTAGCAAAGCATGTACATCCTCTAGAGGCTTAAACCTTGCTTCAAACTTGGCTTTAAGTGTGTCTTAGTTAGTCACTGATCTAGCTTGTAGATGGTAGAACTAGTCTGCAGTAGCACCTTATAGGGTCTCCACAAATAGCCTGACCGCTATGTCTTCAAACTCCACCCCTATTACACTGCATGCTATGCTGAAAGATGTAATGTGTTCATCAGGATGAACCTTCCCATCACCAAAGAATTTGGATAAATTCTTTCTTGAATTGCATGGAAGTTCATGCAGAGGTGGAGTCAAGTTGAGTGGGCCAAATGAATTACCTCAGGGGCCTTGAACTGCCATGATTTAATTATAAAAAATAGGGATAAAAAATCTGGGTGGAGTGTCCAAATTTTAGAACAAAAATGGAAAAGAACTAGCCCTACTTTAGCTTGAGGCTTCAAACTGTGCACTCTTTCCCAGTAGCTCTAGTTTTGTAGACCAAATAAAATAATGGAAGTGGAGGAAGATGGTAAGGCTATAATGATAATGGGTAAGACATGGAATGGAGTCGCCACAGTCTATAATGGATAAGGGTTATAATGATTATGGGTAAGACATAGGTGATGTTTCAATCTAAAACTTGAGGTTCCAAATTGTAAAAAATTACTATGTCCCCAGTGGAGTCACCAAAAATTGTTACGCGAGGCTGGGGAGGAAAAATTAACAATGGGAAAGCAATGGAATAGTTCATTCTTCCATAATGAAATGCATGGATAAGGTTATAATGATAATGGGTAAGACACAAGTGATGTTTCAATCTAAAAATTGAGGTTCCAAATTGCACAAAATAACTGTGTCCCCAGTGGAGTCATTAAAAACTATTGGGTGAATATTTTGTCAGCCAGCTAACTGGTGACCAAAATAGTTCCTATCACCATAACATAGGGAGATTGGTCATCTAATGTTGTAGGTTTACCACATCTAAAGGGGAAAAATCTCTCCTCTCATCAAGGAGAGGTTCCCTATTAAATATGCGGAGGCTATATACTATATATATATATATATATATATAAATATATAAGCATAAAGTAAGACACAAGGGTGGAATGAACCATCCATCTCTCTTTTTTCAGAGATGATGCTAACAAATAGAGGAGAAATCCTGGGTGATTGGTGAAGGCACTTCTCTTCTTTCAGAAGTAACATTCAACCAAGAGCCAAATCCCTTCCTGGATAGTAGAAATCCTAGTGAAGTGACAGAAGGCACTTCTCTTCTTTCAGAAGTGCTTGTTCTTGCAAACAACAAGACTCTTTCTGGTAACAAGTGATTGGTAACTGGGTCCAAATTAACCATCAATCTAAGATGTAGCATAAAGTCTCCACCTTGAATGCCCTAGAGGGAGATACGAAAGACAATGAGGGCACAAAGTCATCCTAAGGTCTTTTACACAGAAATAGAAAAGAAAAACACAAACTAAAGACAACTATGATAGTGCAAAGTCTGAAAGTAGTTGGCTTTAGGACACCTTCTTTATCACCTACACTAGTTTTGCTTGTTAAATCAAAGAAACAAGAATGCTTTTAGAAGATAGACATAAGAACAATCTCCTAAAGTAGCACAAGCTATAACAGCACAAAGTCTGCAAGTAACTTGCTTTCTCATTCAATCAAAGAAATATGAACTACAATCTGAGCTCAAAGTCTCAGTAATGCCTTTCAATTTGGGTAGAGTTTCACTTCTAGTAAGGGGAAGATCTCCCTTCAAATGATACAAGAGATTACATTATATAGAGGCCTGAGGGAGGCTTGGCACTTTTTCCCATGGAGTGACCCATTCGGTGAATTTAAAGCCTTAGATGCATTCTTGGTCTTGTCAGGAAGGGCCATGCTGGAGCAGGGTGGCTGCCTTGACTATGGCATGTTGATTCATCTCTAGTGCCTCCTCCTGAGCCTAAATCTTTCATTCCATCACCTGCTTAGCCACACAACTGTCTATTTTGCCTTTATCTCATAGGTGACAAATAGATGATGCTTTCAATGTTTGTAGGCCCCTAATATCTACCCGGTGAACTACTTCACCTACTAGAATTAACTCCTACTGAGTTTCCCTCTTTGTCTCTTCCTTCTCTTTTATCTTGGCCTTAGAGTCTTTTGAATGCATTTGGGTCTATGCTTTAAGTCTAATAAAATCAATAGACACTTCATTGTGACAAATTTGACATTTGTGGGCCCGTCATTCTTCCCAGCAACTCTCTCATGTCTTTCTCACTTGCCATGGTCACTTTCAACTATGACATGGGTGAGGACACATGGCAACATCCACAACTTTGAAATAGGCTTATCAGAATAAGCTTTGAAACTTGTTAGCAGTTGGAGGTGTGGATGTAGACATGTGATAGCTTCCACTACACTGGGATGAGACACGTGGTGAGTTCCACGCTTTGAAGCTTCATCTAAAAATACATATTAGCATGTGACACTTGGCAACATCCACTACACTTTGAGGTTTAAACCTTTCCCGAAGGGAACTTGCCCTTTAGGGTCTTGAAAAAGGTCTACTTCCAAATGTTGAGTGTCCCTCTACAAAGGTGTCTACTCTTTAGGATCTTCCAAGTGGCCTTCGGGTCTTTGATTTCTCCGATGGGCTGTTGGTCCTTTATTTCCTTTAGACAAAATGTCTGAAGGAATTCCTTTAGACAATTTGTCTAAATGAAATCCTTTCCTTGGCTTCATGCATGCCTCTGCATTGTGAGTGCCCCCTTTTATGACACATGGTGCCTTCCACCGCTTTTAACTAGAGACACGTGGCATCTTCCACTAAATCTTACCAGAGACACATGGCATCTTCCACTATTGACACTTGGTAGCATTTGCCTTCTCGAGCCTTTGTAAAACCATAGAAATGCTTGGTGCTCAGTTAGGCTCTCATGGATGATGACACTCGTTAGCCTCTACCACTCTCTACATGGGACATGTGGCATGATACGCTGCTCTTAGGAACACAAAGTGAAGCCTTCTATGATTGCCACTTATCACCCTCCATAGAACTCTAGAAGAATCTTTGTTGAAAGGAACCTTGCATCTTTATACAAAACTCTAAGAAGTGAATGCTGACACGTGTTGCATTCCATTGAGTTACAACACTGACATGTGGCACAATCTAAATATTTTTAGTAGTCACATAGATGCAAACACATGGTGGCTTTTGACTAGTTTTCAAAAGGGACATTGGCACCTTCTACCACTTCTCTGAAATAAAGCATAAAGGGGCTCAATCGATGACACTTGGCAGCATCCACCTGACTCTTTCTTTTGCATGCATCTTTCCTTAACAGAGGCAACCTTTGAACCCGTGTATCAAACTGATTGAACATTGAAGTAGTTCAAGGTTCAATAGTTAATTTCATTTATTTGGATAAGCCCCTTTGATATCCTTTTGAGCTAAATGCATTGAACCTCATGATCGTGAACTAGTTGAACTGATGAACCAAAATGGTTGAAGGTTCAATGGTTCAACAGTTCGAGCCTTTGAAACTTGTAGAGTGCTTAGAGCCATGGAACCTTTGAAATGGTTAAACTTTGAACCTCTGACAAATGTGCCTAGCTCTTGCTGATGACGTTGAACCTTTGAACCCGCTAATCCCTTTACTGGAAAAGCTTGAAAAATGAAATATTTGAAAGCTCAAAACAAATTTTTATAAAGGGAAAGGACAATTTTGGTATTGCAGGGTCAAAATAGTTCATATGTTGTCCCAAAAATGAGAAGTCATTTTTTGGGGACAACAAATATATCATGATAATTGGAAGAGCTAAAAGTGATATCTTAAATTTTGAAAGAAATGGAAAAGGAGAGTAAATTCTGAAAAAATACAACTTTGTTATACTTCAAATAGATTTTATATGCATAACATTTGGTAAAATGCAAACATTTTCTTAAGGTTAGAATTAATTTAATGAGGTATGAAATAAACATATGACCTTGGGAGGGGTTGCATAAGGACATCTTTAAGGGAACCAAGTATATTAAATGGGAAAACAAAGATCTCACAAGCTACTAGAAAGGCAATCCTTTTGTTGTTGATATTAGGAAATATCTTATCAAGTATGATGCTTCTAAAGGCCATGATTAGAATGCCCATATTTACATTTAGGTAACTAAGGGAGAGATGACAATAGGTATTTAAGGTTAAATAAGTGATAGGGTCTTTAGGGACATGGTGCCCAAATCTTAAACACATTTTTTATTAAAAGTATATGAAATTTTCAATAATTACAAATATATTTATACCCAATTTTAGTGAATTGATATTTTATCCTAATTCATATGAAATATTAAAATTATACACAAAATATTTTACTATTGTTATTACACACTATTTCAAACATAAATATCTTAATTTATGATTTACATGAATTAACGATAATATTGGGTTCAGAGTTATAGATTTTTTTCCATATAAATTCGCACTGGTGTTTTCAAATAGGATTAATCCTTAGATTCTATACATATTTTATTTATTTGTATGAATTACATTCATAAAAATATTCATACAAATATCTCGTTGTCATTGAGGATGAAATTTTTGACATGAATGAGCCCATACATGTATTCCATTGCTTGAAACTTGTTAGCAAGGATGATAAATCCTTATTCCAATTCACTATAAATAAGATTATGCCAATGTGAATTATAAAATAATGTTTATTCCCATTTTATAAAAATACTCAATAATTTAATTAGAAACAACATATGATAATACATTTTCATGATAAACATTTTACATAGTATAATATTAGATATGACTAGACAAACTAAGGTGCAAAACAAAGCTTATCTATCATAGTAGTTTATGCAAAACAAAATTGTTCACACTTAAAAAAATAAAATAATTAACTATAAACCAGTAAAAAATAATACCATACCAAGACCAGAGAGTTTTGAAAAATAAGAAATATATTGTTAGCTGTAATGGCAAAATGAGCAATGAATAACCCATACAAATGTGAAGGATTAACAAATACAATCTAAGGATTAATTGTGTTTAAAAACATAAGTGTAAATTTGGATGTAAAACAACTACCTAATGTAATGGGCACAAACACTATGTTTTGTATCATCTTCCATGTTGAGAGTAAACATGCCTAGAATATGTTAAGCCTATCCACTAAGTCTTAAAAATTTGCTAGACCATCCATGTAATTGCAAGAAAACATATTAAAAATGAAAATAAAATTTGGTAATATTAAGGCCATGATCAAGGAAACATATATATAAGGTGGAATGATCACTATTAACACCTCACCAACCTAAATTAAACAACCTATTTTGAGCATTGAATGGGCTCATCCATGCACTCAATCACACCTAACTAGTTTGTCTTTCCACACGTTAGTTTGCATTTACATTGTTGTTGAAGTGGAATAAGCTATTGTATAATTGTGTTTGTTTGTATATATTATTATTATTATTATTATTATTATTATTATTTGAATTATTAAAAAAAAATATTTTTTTAATTATAGACTTTACTCTCCTTTTCCATTGTTGTTAAAATGTAAGATATCAATTTTAGCTCTTAAAAGTGACACATACCATCCATATATGGTTCACATTTGGCTCCTACTAATACTTTTTATGATTCACATTACCATAACCTTGTTTATATTGAATTGAAACAAGATTAATGAAATCAAATAATTCATACAAATAAATCAAAAACATATTTTTATGAATTTAATTCATGCAAATGATTCTTATTTCAATATTATTACACTTAACCAAATAAAATAATGAACCACAAACTAAAAATAATTATCTTAAAAACAAGATTGAAGATTTGTGAAAATTAAAAATGAAAATAAATAATAAGACACTTTGGCTCATAGCCTTAGTCAGGTTTTAAAAACATTGCATGTAAATATATTATTAGTGGTGATGGTAATATGAGACATGAATAACCTATACAAATGTGAAAGATTAACAAATACAATCCAATGATTAATCATGCTAAAAAACACTAGTGCAAATATAGATGTAAAAAGACCACTTAACTCAATGACCATGAACACAAATATACCATATTCCACGTTGAGAGAAAAAACACCTCAATAGGGTCCTATACTTAATAGTAAAAAACATTAAACATTAATATTCATGTAAACTGCAATATTACCAATGATGGAATAAGAATGGAAGGAATCACAGTACACAATTAACATTGAACATCTATATGTTTGTATGATTCAGATTGGTATATCCAAGGAGATAATCTAACACAAACACAACTATAGGGAAAACTAATTTGAAGTGTTATCTATACTAAATTTCAAAATTGGGCACATAACAACATCATTTTTATATATAAAAATCATTTATGAACATCATCATTAGGTCTTCCCAAGTTTTAAATAGAGATTCAAAATCAATATGGAATAAATACAACCAAAATATATAAAAGTGGAATATAAAAATCTAGACAAGAAGCTAACTTGATGAGTTAACATGTTTAAAGATAGTGGAATAGGCATCTTTGAAAAAAATCCATATTAAAGAGAATATCTCTAAGGATACCGAAATACCTATTTCAAGCAGTTCCCTCATAAATATAAGAGATCCCTTTACATAATTTGAATGAACCCCAATGATAGCTTGCACCACAAAAAATAGTTACTTTAACACTTCCAGTTGAAAATATGTATAGGGTTCAAGAGTATTGCATAAAAACATTCATAAAAATTACCATCTAAGTTTTTGAACCCACTACCTGAAATAGTAATAAAAATCAAACATATAACTTATAAAACCATATTATAGATCAAAATCTTTTCTAGTCTCTCAAGAGATAAAGAAAAAAATCCTACAATGCAAACTAAATAGGTTGATGCATATTATACCACATGAAAACAAACACATTTTACATCAGGAAGAGTTTTATTATAAAAAATATGTCTTAACTCATCGACCTTATTAGGCACTTATTTGGCTATCTAAGTCAAATCTATACTATTTCAACTTGATGCAAGCCTTGACTAGTCTTTTGGTGCTCAAAATTTATTGCTCAACTGTGCCAACATTACTTCACATAAGTTGAAAACCTTATGAGCTCACCCGAAGCATAATAGAGGAAGGACTAGGGCCCATGTTGGGCTAGTTGTGCCATAACATAACTCTATCTTCCAGGGACTTTGGTTATTATAATGTTGGGGGTAAGTTCATTGGCACAAGCCATCCCGGGGAGAGGATCCAACCATTTTTTAGGCATAAGCCTTTATGATATTATTCTATAGCCTCATGGGCATGCATATTTGGTTACCTTGAGTTGGCATCATTCAAGTGATTAGAGGGTTCAATGGATTACTTAGATGAAGGACTTAGTCTTAGGCTCATGCTTTGGTAAAAGTATCATTACAAAGTGTGGGGTCTATCATATACATTGATCATTTCCAATCATAGAGTGCTGATGTTAGCATAAGCTATAGTAATACCATGGATAGGTAGGGCTGAAAGCTTGTTGGGACTCAATATTCATAATATAAATATATCATTTAATTTATTAAAAAATTATGAAAACCATTCTCAGTCTAATATTATAATCACAACCATGTAAACTAGACTAGCACTCATTAGACACAACACTATTCATTATTGACAGAGTTCAAATACATAGTATATATATCAATATAAATTGAATAAATTCTCATCTTAGAGATGTTAAAGGTCCCAAGGGCTCATAGGTTATCTTGGGAACTACAATCAAGAGCTCCAAGGGCATCCATGATAAAAATTAAGCTAAATGGTGACTATAACATTTAGAAATAATCCTATAGATATTCATTATTCCAACTCGCCTCCCCTTACTAACTAGATTAAGCTCAACTTTATAGTATTTTGGAATATGTCAGATGCTAAGATGTTTCTTATTGTAATCATTATATTGACTCCACTACCTTACTTCAATTGAGTTGTGATTATCCCATGTGCATATTTCCCAATGATGCTTGACTGAAAAGGGAGTTGGTTAGTTTCCTGCCAACTAGTGGCACAAAATGACAAAATAATAATCATACCAAGTGATTAACTCAAACCCAAGTGTCTATTGTGTTGATGTGGATCCTATAATTATATGGATTTGGGACCCAACATTACCCCATACAAAATTGCTAGTCTACCCTCAGACTAGTCCTTTAATGTTTTGGGAGCATAGAAATTTGGATCAACCTTGATGACATTGACCCCTTCCAATGGATATGATTTATTCTTCACCAGAGATGCTTATTCTATCAATCATGACCTCTTTCAATATTTATACAATAATTATGGGTTGAAAGTCTGACATTTCTTCCCCATCTTGAACCAACTGGTGTTGAAGTGCCATTTATTCATGTTGTTGAAGCATGTAATTTTTGATGGTGCACTTCAAAATCATGAGAGTTATGAATATGACCTTGAATCTTGAGTTTTAATTATAATTAATGGTGGCCTTGGTGTCATCCCATTGTTTTTGCCTGTTTATTGCACACTTTGTGCCATATACTCCTCTTACCAATCTTAAAGAGAGCATAAATCCTCCCTTTATTCACTAGTTCACTTTTGGTGTCTATGGGTGCTCAATTTCTCACTACAATAGCATCTTCTTTCTTTGTCTTTGATTCACTAGTTTGGCTCTAGCATGTTGATCTAAGTTTAAAATAATTTTGAGTTTATAACCTTAATGAGTTATCTTTTTGCTATTTTATACCCTTAATTTAGCTACTAAATTAATTACAGGTGTTTAATGGCATAAAGGTGCCTAGAATTCTTAGGATTCACTAAAACCCATGAAATCCATGAAAATATATTTCCACACACACATTTAATGTATATTTTTTTGCCTCTAAGATCACCTCAATTAATTCTCCTAATTATATTTTAGTGAAGTGATGTGTAGTTCAAATTATCACTTCTTGCCTCACTTTGGGTGGGTACCAGCTTGAATTGATGATGTTTTTCCTCTGATTTCATTTACTTGGCATGAGTTTATCCTTCCTTATGGTAACCTGGGCATAGTTTCTCACATGTACATGATTCAACCTCCATAATCTCGTTTCCTCTTCCTACTGTGCTACTATTCCAAGTGTGCTTTCTGATGTATGTCAATTTCCTTGTAATTTATTCTTCTTACCTTAGCCTTTCCTATCCCATACAAATCCTTTACACTGGTCTTCTAACATGTTACTCTTTAGGTGTCCTACATGCGTATCATCTTGTGCACTTTTCTTTCATCTTATGTACATGAACCTCTTATGCATCTTTCCTCATCACTTAGTATTCCTATTTTCAAAGTCCAATGAGTTACATGTACCCAAAGACTTAGGTGTCTAGCCATAGGTTCTTAGAAAACAACTTTACTTGACTCACTTGAAAGGTATTATACGTGGAAGTGTTGAAAGAATCCTCCTATGGGTCTCAAAGTGCCTCATTTTCTAAATTTTATGCATGAAGATCTGGTGTGCCTAATGTTTGAATATGATAAACTTCATGCACCCATAACTTAGGTGTTTGTACTTAGGCACTTAAAGATCATCCATGCTCAACTCAACTAGCTATAATTATGCATGAAGGTGCCAAAGGATTTTTATTAGTGGGCCCCAAATCACTACTTATCTACTCATTACTAAAACAACACAGAATAACTCAATTAACTAGGGACTATTTATATTGCTCCAAAATTTATTCTAGTCACACAATATCACTAACTCATGACTAAAGAGCTAGTGTTTAATGGTGTAAGTGCCATCCTACTACCAATAAGGCTTTAATTAGTTATCGTTGAAATTCCTAGAGAGCATCTCACCTGATAATATGTATATCTTACATGCACCAGTCTCTAGTATAGTGTGGATGACATATGGGCCCATCCACCTTATCTATAGCTTGTACAGGTGCTTGAGGTACTTAGAATCATAGAGCAAGACTAATGTTCCTTTAGTGAGTAATTTTTGCTTGATATGCTTGTCATGTTAAAGATTTTGGCACACCTTCTCTATCTATTGGCTCCACCTTGCCTAGGCATGTACCTCATCTAAGTGATTCAAGTCCTCCATCCCTGAATTTATGATTCTTGGTCATCCAATTGACCAATTCATGTGATGCATAATGATGACACCAAGAACTCCATCGATAGATTCACCTTAATGCCAAACACTAGTTAAAATGGTGTATCCTTGTTTAGGTAGTTGTAGGTTATGTAATATGCCCATACCACTACTAACACTCAATCATCCCAATGTTTGTGACCAAGATCACATATATTCATGAGGCACATCTATAAGATCTTATTGAATGCCTCAGCTATGCCATTTGATTGGGGATGGTAAGGTGTTGTCTTATGGTGCACCACCATGTATTCTACTAGTAGGATCCATATAGTTTCATTAATGAAGTGTGTGCCTCTATTGCTAGTCAAGTTGAGTGGTAATCCATATAAACTTATGATGTTCTCCCATATGAATCTTGTGGATATGGAAAATGTGTAGTTTTTGATTGGCATGGCCTTGGACCACTTCGTGAAATAGTTAGTGGCTATTAGAATGTATCTTTTTCTAGTGCACCTTGATGCAGGAGTAATTGGTCTAAAAAAATCAATGACCGATTTCTTGAATGGTGCCTAGGAAAGAATGGGGATGAGAGGCATCTCATCCTAGTGGTTATTCTTCCCTATATGTTAGCATATGTCATGGGCCTTGGCATAATATTTCACATCCTAAAGTATACTTGTACACCATAAGCTTGATTATAATAACTTGTGCACCATTACATCTCCTACATAATAGCCTCTTGCTATCCCCTCATGTACCTCATGTAAAATTAGGTCCCTCTCATGTTCTAAGACACATTGGTGTAGGAGTTCATCATGGCCTACTTTGTACAGTTCCTTACCAATGAGTTGAAAAGGGGTAGTACAAACTATGAGATATTTATTTTCTTTGGTTGTTATTATTTGGGGCATAGATCTAGATGGTAAAAAAGTGGCTATCTCTGCCAAGTCCTCAAGGGTGAAATGGATTCTATAAATTTGTGTATACAACATATCATACTCAATAGGTGTTACTATATCACCAAAGTTGATATGAGACAAATGGTCTAGGCTTGAGTTTTGTGTTCTAGGTTTGATGACAACTAAGAATTAGAATTATTGAAACAAAATTATCCATCTATAAATGCACTCATGGAGAAAGGGATTAATCATAAGGTACTTAAGTGCCTCATGGTTTATGAAGAAGATGAATGGGGTTGCCAACAAGTACTATCTAAATTTTTACATGGCATAGACCATGGTGAGTACCTCACACTCAATTATTATATAGTTCTGCTCTTCTTGTGTTCATTTTCTAATTGCAAAGGAGATGGAATGATCTGTCTTACCTTTACCAAGCTGCACCAGAATGAAAATAATTGTAGAGTTATAAGTATCGACATGAATGTGAAATGGTGTTATCTAGTTAGGGAATTGTAAAATAGGCACGTTATCCAACTTGAGCATCAAAGTTTTAAAGGCATCCTCTTGTACTTCACCCTAATATAATGGGCCATCCTTATGAAAGAGTTCTTCTAGTGATGTTACAATATTCTCATAGATATTTATAAAATTTATATAATATCCATAGTGTCCAAGAAAGGCATGAACATATTTTTATATGGAAGGAGTTTGGAGTTGAATGACTATTGAGATACTCGCATGATCAATGAGTAGACCATATTTATAGATGATGTACATGAGCAAGGTTCCAAAGGGTGTTGTGAATATACACTTCTTTAGGTTCAAGTATATTTGAAACTATCTACACATTTCAAATATTAGGTGTAGGTTATCACAATGGTACTTCAAAAGGCCATTCAACATCCAATCATCTAGGTATACCTAGAATAACTTATGGATGAAGTCCTTAAACATAGTGATCAGCACTCTAGAGAACATGGCTGACATGTTATTGAGTCCACAAGGTATCGTGCTATAATTAAAATAGCTTCATTTAGTTGTAAAGGTTATTTTGGGCTTGTGCTCCTCCTCAATTTAGAATTGATGGTATCTAGAAAACCCATCAAGGAAGGTGTATATTTCATACCCTGTGACAAATCTAGGACTTCATCAGTGAATGGAGTTGAGAAGGGGTTGGTGATGCAGGTGGCATTCAACATTCTATAATTGATGAAAATGTGAATGAACCCATCCTTATTGATGATAACACCATAAAGCTTACCCAATCAGACTCTTACATATGGTAGATGACCACTGCAGCTAGCATTACATCAATATTTATCTTAACCTTAGAATGGAGGTTAGGATTTATCCTATAGGGGTAATTTTTTACTAGTCTTTCACTATTGATCAACTTTATGCTCATCTTCCCAAAGGATGGGTGTGTGCCCTTTATATCTTGATAATTCATGAGGAATAAGTCTTGAAATGATTTTAGGAGATTCATAAGGCATGCCAATTCTATGTTAGACAAATGGGCACCTAGAGTAGCCATCTTTGGCTCTTTTTTTGTGCTAATATCCACCTTGATGGTTTTTAGTGGCGCATGGTAGGGTTCATTATTTACTTGGTGTGAGTCCTCTACTTTCCAAGTTCCCTTAGTTGTATCTTTACAAAGATGAGTGGGGTTTTCTTCCTTGAGAGTGTTATCATATATTTGGTGTATGATCTTCCTTTTACCTATCAAGGTTTTACAGTAACACTCCTTCCAAGTTTCATCATCTTCTTTACTTGAATCACTATTGAGCATTTGTTACTCAAATAAAGTCTAGAGCACCAACCCTTTATCCTTGAACATGTATTTTAGGCACTCCTCAAGGATAAAAATATACTAAAAAATTAACCTGTAAATTACTTGTAGTGGTTCAACCAATTCCAAGTTATTAAAGGAAAAGGAGGTGTGCATAAACTTCTCCTTAATGGAATCCTAGTTAGTTATTTCATGGTGCATCTCATTGACCACATACCATGCTCACACCCATGTTTTTAGAGTTATATAAAAGGTGTGTACCTATAAATTCTTTGGAGTAGTCATACTGTAGTCAGTCTATGTCTCTTCACATAAGCACACATGTGTTATGGGATCAAAGTTACAAGAGTATGCCAATATATCCAAGTCCTCATTACTTCTCCTGAATCTTATGTAAATAGCTGCTTTCACATCTTTCCAAGTTGGAAAATTAGAATTTTACATTGCCCACTAATGAGTAGTAGTGCTTCTTAGTGTATACACTAGCATGCCCATTTTATTTGTCTCTTTGAGGATGCATGATTCAAGGTTGTAGACATAATTTTTTACTGGGTTTCTCCTTTGAAAATTTAGGAGCACCATAAGTTTACATTTACTCAGGTGGATTTCCTTCTTTCCTTTCTTATTATCAAAATGGACCCATCGTTTCAGAGTGTGATCAATATGGACCCAGCCAATAATCATAGGTTTCAATGCCTTTGCACATACCAAGTGGCACCTACAACCAATGGCCTCATAAACTTCTTTGACCCATCAGTCATAAGCAACATCATTGGTGTCTGAGGTTAACTATCCATCTTCCTAAGAGAGCACTCCTTGATTGGTGGGATTGGTATTCTTGATGCCTTGCACCATGATGTTATATATATATGGTTGATCTCATCCTCAAGATCAATGCTCTCTACATAAGGGGGTCCTTAGTCACTTGAGAGGGGAACCACTACCCTTTCCTTACCATTTTGAAAGGTCATATATCACTTATTTAAGTGCATATCAACATTTTTTATGTAACACTAAAGCCTTCCTAGAAGCATTAGATAATTATCATATCTAACCAAATCAGCTACCATAAAGTTGGCATGAAATTATTCACCCATAATATCTATAATGGTGCCCTTTAGAATTTTGATCAATTGCATTTAGGTTAAGTACACTGGGGGAAGGCCTTAGGGATGGCTTACCCATCTTCTCCTATGTGTTCTTGGTCAAGATATTGACCTTAGCACTGGTGTCAATAAGGACCCCATAGACGGACCATCCATCGATGGTGGAAATCACCAGGAGTTCTTAGTCATACTCTATATTTTTTGTATGCTTGACCTCTCATTCCCTTTCCATGCATGGTGTAGTAACCTCAATTGAATGCTACCTTATATGTTCCAAAAGAACATTCTTTCATAAAGGAAACATCCCTTCTATTTGTAAGAGTCACAATATCTCCATTAGTTCTTATACTTCAACCTGATGACCATCCTAATTTTTATGAGAGGTAACATCTTGTGCCTCTAGATCTTGTGCCAATTAGATATCCCCTTTTAGGTTCTAGATGATGCTCATAGCCTACTACAATACATATTATTAGCATGTAGGGTTTGGATAAGGTGTATCTTTAGGTTTAGGCTATGTAATGTGCTTAGTGCATCTTAACTCCTCATATTATAGGTACAAATTCAGTACTAGTGTAACTAGAAGTTGAGTGGTGAGTCCACTTTGATTAGTTTCTTATACTTTGATTGGATCCATGCAGATTGGTTACACCTTTAGAGTTTATTTCTCTACTTTAAGCTTACACCTGATCATCCATGTCTACATTGGGCCTATCTTGGGTTAATGTTTTGTACAAGTTGGGGAATTACTTGACCTTGTGTATTCCTAGACAATACCCACACATTGGATGTGTTGGGTAATCATGTTGATAGTGTTTAGTCGAACTACACTTATAACATGATCATAATGGGAACCTTCCTCCATCATGTCTACCACCTCACCCTTAGGTGCCTCTTTGTATCCCATAGCCTACATTATGATGGCTATATCCCTCATTTACTTGGGCTCCCTTCTCTCTTGATACTACCATTACCTACCATACACCTCTCCCTATATTCTAGTATATCTCATCGATTACATAACAATCAACCATGGTATGAGTATAGGCATCACATAACCAACAATAGGTGGTTGTGCTAACTTGACTAACATATTGCAACAAAGGGTAGTTGTGAACATGATAGACCTTGTGATAAACCTCATAGATGAGATTCAATGTATGCACATTCCATTGAGGGTAGTTGTTCTTATTATAGCCTTCCATCTCACAATTGGTACACCATAACCCACTTTGAGTGTCTTGTGATGAACTAGAAATTAGATTCTATAGTTGGGAGGTCATAGGTGAAATATATCCCTCAATGAAAGGGATAATTCCTATGTTGGTACTCCTAACTACCTCAGCTCTGAGTACAACTTCAAGCACTTTTTGAGGGTTTGTGAATGTTTTTATAGTCAATTCCCTTTTGAATGGTGATAACAATCTCTTATTGAACCATTGTGCATGATAGGAGGGGTAAATATCACAAGGGATCTTGGAAAGAAGAGTATTGAATCTAGAACCATACAAATTCACACTCTCTGGTAATCCCTGGTTAATCTCCTTGAGCATGGTGATGCTCTTCTACTCAAACTCAGGTATATCAAAATCTTTCAAGAAGTCTTCCTTTAGTTGGTCATAATCAACCATAACTTGGTTATGATAAAAATTCTAATATAAATTATGAGTGTGATGAATTAGATTTGTCATGAATTGGGTTAATTTTTGATGTAAATGGTTTATACCCCAAGTGTGTCATTGTAGTTAACACTTGAGCACATGTTCTACAACATTATTTATACCTCGATACTTAGGTAGATGCATGACCATCTCATAATAAATATAGGGTAGGAAAACAACTAGTGTTTGAGGTGCTTATCCCCTATTCCTTGTCCTAGTGGTGGCCCTCCAATGCCTCTAACCACTAGGTCAGCCACTAATCTTGTTATTACTACTAGCACCATGGATGAAGATGGAACTATACTACTAACTAGTGGTACTGGGCCACTTTCTCTAGGTTTTTTCCCAAGCTATGTAGCTAATATTAGCTAAATTGGAATGCTTACACTCATGTTTTATCTAGTTAATCTATCACCCCAAGGTCTATAGGTATCCTCACTTAGTTATTCATAAGAAACAACTTATTTAATCATAAAATTATGGTCTACGTCTATAAAATTGTAAAAGTTGAGGTTGACAATGGGGTTAGTTATCACTTTTCTATCTTCTTGTGATGGATACAGTGCATGAACTTGCACCATAGGTTCAAAGTGGGTAGGTGTATCTGGTATATCTCTAATGTTTAAATTCTATAAGGACCCTAAGCATTATTCACTTATCAATCATGGAGTTTATTCTATGGATTCAAGGTTTCCATCCACTTGGCATTGCTATAAATCAAGATATCCTTACCTATCCCCCTCACTCACTATGGGTTATCTCAACACTTCTAATTTATAGATCTTCCATTAACCAACACCTCCTCTTGTTATAAGCCAAAATCTTAAGCTCGCAGGTGTAAAATTATTCATCCCCTTGCATTGCTCTTCACCCACACATCCCCTTCTTCCATATTGCACTACTCATATGTGAGAGGACTTTAGCCTTCCATTATCATGGTTTTAAATCCATAATCTACCATCATCTTCTGAAGTTCAGTGCCAAACCCTATTACAAATGCACCTTTGGGTTTATACAAGAATTGATATTCTACTTCTTTAGGCTAGGAGTATGTCGATACTACAAATTCAAGTATGTAGTTGTTTAATGCCCCTTACTTCTATTTGTCTGTAGCTCTATTCCAAGTGGCATCTAAGCTCTCAAGCCTTTTTAGGTGCTCTTTTATCCACTCGAGGTGCTTTCCATAACTTTAACTTCTATGTATTTCATAAGCAACCATCCATTTATATAACTAATTTGGTAGTTTATAAAAGAAAACCTAATATATAGTATCATATAGATGGTTTTGGACCCATTTCCTTAGTTTCTATCCTTTATAGGTTGGATGCCTTAGCACAAAGCTATCTTCCACTTGTTTTAGCTTGTACTTGATGTTATCGAGGTAGAGTCAGAGCATGATTCTAGTGCACCATTTTAGTAACAAAATTCAACATGGGTCTTAGTAATAGAGCCAAAATGTTGTATAAAATTTATGTGTCTTAACTCATTAGCCTTGTTAGGCACTTATCTAGCTATCCAAGTCAGATCTAGACTTCTTACAACCTAGCGTAAGCCTTTACTAGTCTTGTGGCACTCAACATTTGTCACTCAGTTGTGTTAACATCACTTAACATAAGGTGCAAGCCTTATGCACTCACCCAAAGAGTAGTAAAGGAAGGATCAGGGCCCATGTTAGGCTAGTTATTCCATGGTGTAACTCTATGTTCTAGGTACTTTGGATGTTGTAACATTGGGGGTAAGTTCATTGGTGCAAGCCATCCTAGGGAGAGGATTTTATTGTCTATTAGGTACAAGCCTTTATGATATTATTCTATAGCCTTGTAGGTGTGCATCTTTCATTATTTTGACTTAGCATCATTCAAGCATTTGTAGGGTTCAATGGATTATTTAGATGAAGGACTTAGGCTTAGGCTCACACTTTGGTATAAGTATCATTATGATACATGGGGTCTTTCCTATAATTAGAGCATTTCCAATCATAGAGTGATGATGTCAGCATAAGCTACAATAACACCATGGACAAGTGGGGCTAAAAGTATTCTAAGACTCAATATTCATAATATAAATATAAAATTCAATCTATTGAAACATTACACAAACCATCCTCAGTCTAATCCTATAATCACAACCATGTAAACCAAACTAGCACTCATTAGATGCAACACTATTCATTATTAACAAAATTCAAATACATATATGTAAATATAAACTGAGAAAATTCTCATATTTAAGCTAATAAAGGCCTAAAGGCTCATAAGTGAGCTTGGTCACTATAATTCGGAGACCTTGGGGCTTTCATGCTAAAACTTAAGCTAAATAGTAACTATAACATTTAGAAATAATCCTTCAGAGTCTCACTATTCTAACTTGCCTCCCCTTGATAACTAGATTAAGCTTAGATTTATAATATTTTGGAGCATATTTAGCACTAGGTTAGAGGGAGTGTGCTAGGTGTTGAGCTAGTGCTTATTGTAATCATTCTATTGGATCTACTACCTTACTTCCATTGAGCTATGATTATCTTGTGTGCCTATTTACCGATGATGATTGAGTTAGAAGGGATTTAGTTATCTACCCACCATCTAGTGACACAAAATGACAAAATAATAATTATACCAAGTGATTTCCTTGTGCCTAAGTGTCTACTGTGTTGATACAAATCCTATACTTAGATGAATTTGGGACCCAAAATTCTATATGTAGCCCATTAATTGAAAATAAAAATATTATTACTCTAAGATTGCAATGAAAAAAAAAATTAAGATACAATAAGATAAATAAATAAATATTCCAATTGTTTTAAATGAAATACCTTAGCATCAAGGTCTAAATAAATGACTTGTCAATGTTATAATTTATTTAAATGCTAAATCAATGGTATATAGAGAAAGTTGTTTTCTAATATTCATTGTTATTGACACGGCAAATCTCTAAATATAATTTAAATTTCTTATCCATGAGATTGTGCATCCAAATTTAAATATTTTCAATGAGACCTCACATTAAATACATTTACCTTAACATCAGTGGAGAAAAAGCCCAAGTATGATAATACTTCCATAAGAGCACCAAAATGAAGGCATGCAAATGCATGTCCATGAAATAAATGAGCACTCAATAAACTATATCAATATTAATGTAAAACTTAACTGAATTATTTATACATCCAAACTTCAAGTTGTTTTATTTATTATACAATATTTTGTTTAATAAAGCCCCAAAATTATAAAAGGCAAAACTATAATGTCTATACTTGTACCATGAGGACCTTGGATCAAAACTAAGTGATTCTCAATTCTATGTTTAATTACATTTATCTAGATTTCATCTAGAGTGGTCCTCTATCTTCCTTGCATTAAGTTATCCAATTATCTCACCCTAGACTACATAGTTAGATTACCAAACATGAAACTCCAATTCAAACTCAAATTTTTTCTATTGAGCTACTACTAAGATGTAATTAAGGACCTGATTAATACATCACAAATGCCTTAATAAATAGATGTCTTCAACCATAAAATGGTATACATTATTTAGTGATAGTGAGTGGTGTAAATATGTTATGGAGTGAGTGTTGTGACTATTCATCCACTTTCACTTGGAGTGGGAGATAATTGGTGGTATAATTTTAACTATTTGCTTAGTGACATGGAGAGTGGGATGAAATTATATTCCAACACTCCCCCTCAATTTCACCATTAAAAAATTTAGAATTTTACTTATGTGTTAGGGAACCAATTTTGGTTTCAAGTACCTATGTTATGGCATTGTTACATTGATAAAAAAAAATAGTGTTGGTTCATGGCTTGACCTCTTTTGTTTGGATTGATCATGAACAAAATTCACATCCATTGATGGGATGCTCTTATATCAACTCAAAATATCTCAGGTCCTTCTCCCCTTTTTTTAATTATTATTATTAGTTAGTGATTTCACCTTATTATTTTATAAACCAAACACTTTTCATAACCCACATTCTCCTTCATGTTATAATCAAACAACTTCACTTATTCTTGGCTATGGTTCTCTCTCTAATTGACTATCAACTATAACTCCCTCTCTCTAAACAAATGATTCAACCCTTTAACTTCCATTTACCATGATCTCTTTTCTCTAAAAATGATATCTAATTAATCATAATTTACATAACTCACCTAACCATATGGGGATTTGATTAGATTGTGGCTCTACGACCATTAGTTTATTTTGATGGATCTTATTACCATATCCCCACACACATTTTTTGTTTCCTCTAATGTGCTTAAATTCAATATTTATACTATTCTCTTCCAATGATCTTGTTTAATGGACATATGCTTGGATTTTTTCAACACCTTGCCTAGTTGATCATTAGGCTATCTCTCCTAACATAGACTACTTCATAACTTCTTCTTAGTCAGTGCTTTCTCCATGATTATACTAGATGATTAAGGTACCATTATCTCAATTGCATATTTGAATCCTTGTATAAACTCATTTTATAGGATGCACTCTCATACTCACTCCCATGTAGCCTGACCCTATATATAGACTAGGATTAGAACAATTGTGTCCTCTCAAACTCTTCAACACATCCATTTAGAATTATGGTGTTTAATTCTTCTCCTCCAAGATGCATGTCTCTTCTAAATTCTCTCACCTTAAATTTATTGATTTTTATGGTGAGTGTGGTAACATAAAATGTTCCTCTCCCCAATAAAAAACTAGAATTCTTCTCTCTTTACCAGAGGTGTAAACATTTTTCTAAAACCCATAAGCAATTACCACCACTATAGGCTCATTGATGATTCACTTGATGTTAAGGCTCAAGATCAAACCTATATCCTTGGTGTCCTACCTCTGAGTGATGTTTAAATATGTAATAGCCATTAAAACAACATTCCTTACTTCAGACAATAGCTCATACTTCTAGGGAAATTAATGCACAAAGTAAACCCCAAATGTGCCACATCAGGTTTGTCTTATTGTGAAAATTCCTACAATAATATTCCACATCAAAATAAATGCATTGATTAACCCCTGTCATGTGACAAATAAGATCATACTCTAGGTGGGAAATGTGCCCATAAACAAAATCTTCATTGTCTTACACAATGGTCTTAAATAGACATGTGGCACTCTCTTTAAATTGATGTGTTTCTCATAGTTAGGTGATTGAAACTCCATTATCCTTTGAATTGGGTTTCACTTGGATCTTTCAATCTCACCTAGAGTCATCTCCTTGGAAATTTTTCTTCTACAACAACATGTTTCCTTATCATCCTTATCTCTATTCATCTACTCCAAAATCCTCACCTATAATGCTCTTGTATCCTACTATAACACTAATTTAGAAAGGCTTAAACTCAACATAGTCTTCTTTATCTATGATCTTACTTGGTAGTGAAAATGTTTTTATAGTAGCGACTAAGATATTCTAATTACTTGATGATAGTGCTATCCTCCTTTTATTTGATCACTTATTCATGGTTATGCTTATCTAACCTAGCTATGTCTTTTTTGACAATAGTTGGATTTCCTCCTGAAGTCATGATCCCTTTCATTTCTCTATGCAGGTTAACATGAATTGATTCAACCTTATCTTGGCTTGGATTGATACACATAATGGATGTAAGCTTTCTTTATCTAACCTAACTTTGAGTAAAATCTTATGTTGAATGATCTCTCATGAATTATTTCATGTTAGTCTTTCTGTGAATGATCTGCCTAATCTTTAGGCTCTTACACTCTTATTTTATAGGGCTATCTTCACCTTGGGATTTTATTTTTACTCCTAGGCTTCTACTAGGGATTACCTAGATCTATGTCTATAACTTCCAGGATTATCTCCTTCAAATTTAATACCACTTTTTGGAACTCAAAAATTTCCTCATTTTGGTGTAATAGACACAAACACAAAATGATAACCAAATGTTACAATCTGCATTCTCTAATTTTGCATTACAAACACCAAACATTTTTTGTAAGCTTTAACTTGTATACTAGATTTTTTGGGATGTATCTAAGTTCCATACAACATGATAGACTGTCAAAAGGATATATAACAACAAAATGTCTTTATCACACTTAGACATTCAAATAAAATGCTATGACATTCATAAATCTTCATCTTTTTAACCAATTATTATTGGGAGGAAACTAAGGGCCTAATTAATACATTAAAATGCCTCAATAAATATAGGTATTTAACCATATAATGGCATAAATGATTCAGTGATAGTCAGTCGTAGAAGTATATTATGGAGTGAGTGGAGTAACTATTCATCCACTTTTGATGGAAGTGGTAGATAGTCAGTAGTGGACTGTCAACTATCTGATGAGTGGCATGGAGAGTGGGATGAAATTATATTCCAAAAAATATAAATCAAAAGACAAATTTAAAGTGAAATAGGATAAAAATTTATAGAACATTAGAGTGTGTAATGGAACACAAGATGGAGATATTCTCTACCATCATTCTCTTTCACTTCTTCTTAACCATGCTAGTCATATCCTTATCCACAAGCCCATACATCCTCTTACAAGATCAAGAACTCACAATCGCTCATCCTCCTCCTTTTCCATCCTTAGATAAACAAGCTGAAGAAGGATAAAAAATACTATCAATAGATGAATCTATAAAAACCAAATTTTTGGGATCCAATGCCATTTTGGGTAACAAACATCCATATTAATTAGAGAAGAAACTTAGTAAATTTAATTATTCATTAGATATATAAAACATAGTTATTGTACACCATTACCCATACTTTACCTTAATTGATTGAAACAAACAACACTATAAGAAGAAAAAAAGTAGATTATTGAAAACTTTCAAACTATTAAAAATATATGTATTGTGTAACGAACCATGCCCATGCCATAAATGCTCTCCATCGATGTATTTTGTGTTTCATTTCTAATGTATGAATACTTCTCTCTTCCCAGACGTAATATAATCATAGGTATGGGCTTGTAGAAAGCCAAACTAGATAGACGTGGTTTAATATAGGAATAAACTCATTCAATGCCCAAGAGATGGTGCTCAATATAGGTTGGTGAGGTGTTATTTATTTTCCACCTCAAATAGGGTGAATTATAACATGGACTAAGCACTATAAACTAAAGATTAAATGTCTCACTTTTAGCTCCCACTAATTATTTTTGGATAATTTAATTATCACCTATCGATTTGAATTTTAAAATGGATCTATAATGACTATTTTCACAATTATTGTTGTATTAAAACCATATTGACATGTCACACCTTGAAAATATATAATTAAGAACTAGAAACTTTAAGCTATCCATCAGTGTCACTTTTAAGTACTAATGTGACACAATTTAAGTGCCACATAAGTGTAAAGTTGGGATGCATGACTATTGGTACCTCTCCATTAACACTTGAATATTCCATTTTTAAAAAAGATCTAAGACTTATTACATCACTTTAAAAATAAATAAATAAATATTTAAGTTTTATATAGTTCTCACACGAAACATACAATACCCTATGGTCTCCCCATCGTTCATGTCACTCTTAATCCTTTATTAGTTATGAATTTAAAAAAAAATCATAGAATAATATGGTGGTCATTAGTGATGAAAATACATATGAGATGATAATACATGTTCGATGATGCATTCCAAATTCCATAATTTAGGGTTTTGCTAGGAGATAGCTGATAACTATGAAAGATTGTGTGACTCTCCTTAAATTTTAAAATATAGACACATTAAGTTAATGAACACTAAATATCATCTCTCTTACAATTAATATTATACTATGAAAGACTTTTTATATGTAAATGGTAAGTTATTAAGCTCTACAAAAATATAAGTATTCTATTTCAAATAAATAAGGTTTTGGTGTAAATTAATGATATATTATAAATAATTTATGTCAAATAATAATATTTTTTAAATAAATATTTATATAGTTACGTTTTATTTTAATAAAAAATGTTTAATATTATTTTTTAATTTTATTAAAAATGTATAAATAGGAGTAAAGTTATATATAATTTAGATATTTGAAGATATCAATATTATATAATACCTTTTCATATTTGTTCAACGTTAAGATTTTTTTTGCTTAGTTACTTTTTATAAATTTTCCTATCTAAAATTTATCTATCTATTTATTTTTATTTAATATATATCATAAAAATATATATGTTTTGTTATATTCTTGTAAGGTGTCTTTAAGCATGTCAAATTTTGTAAGTTGAAGGTTTCCATGAGAAATTTTAATTAGATATTAATTTTTGTATTCATGTATATTTTTAGTCATTTACCCAAATAATATCCATGAGTAATTATTATCCAAATGATATTTTTACTTCATGTATTTCTATTAGTTATAGGATATAGTCTGTAGGGTGAGAAGCAAAAGTGGTGAATTATATTCACCACTCATTTCTTTAGTAATAAAATTCTTACAATAGTATTTTATTAGAATTTAGAACTAATATGTGCATTAACCCTAGTTAAGATAAAATGATTTAAAATAAATAAAATGTTGTAAGACAACTTAAAATAATTAGAATGAAATAAAAATAATTATATCAACAAAGCATGATAAAATGAAATACGACTAACCATGCATAAAACATAATACTTAGTTGTTAATTGTCTATGATCCGACTGTGTAAAATTGAAAAGAGTTTGAAACTGATCCACAAAGACTAATTTTAAAAGTGTCATGTAAATTGGAAGTGTAAATGATTAAGGATATGAATGTCCAAAATGGGACAAGATCAGCTATCACTATTTTCTTCTACTGGCCAATTCTATCCTTTACCATAAAATAGATAAATTAGGTCACAACTGTATGTTATTTTTTAAAACATGCATATCTACTTAAATTTGACATTTCAATGTGAATAAAAGGAATGAAAACAACTTCTTTAAAGTTTAAACCCTAATACGTTTAAAACCTAAAAATAAAAGGGGGGAATATAATGAGTTGAGCTAACCCCAATAACCCCCATAATGATTGATTATTGCTTATTTTATCATGTTTTATAAAACTAGCAAATTAGATACCTAATTATGACAAACTATTGTACAAAATTAGAGTGTTATAGATATGAAATAAATGAAACAAAATAATTTATAACTTATTAAATTTTAAAATATATTAAATATGAAAATTACAAAAGAGAAACACAAACTTAATTGGAAAAACTAAGATGCAAATTATTTCTAGATTTCAAAATGATAGGATGACTGTGTTGACTTAGTGTTGAATGGGTTAATGGTTGAAATTATGCTTTAAATTGACACCCTTTGTGTTTACCGCTACTTATATATTAATACTATAATGAAGGATCAAAATTCATATCGTTCTCCTGTGATATAGTGGTGTGTGAAACACTGATGAAAAATTCTAGATGATGGTGCAATATTGGTATGATTTAGTGCTTCAACCATGACTTATGATCTTGGAATTGAATTCAAACTTTATCCTATAGATATGTGCTATTATAATTGGGAAAAGTAGGGAATTTAATCTTAACACAATTAGAATTCTAGAGTTTTTTAGTTGGAAGCCTCTTATGTGAAAAATGTTTGAAATGTAGATTTATAGTGGTATTTTTGGAATTCATTTTGATGGGGCTTACTTATCTTGTGGGCCAGCCCTTCCATAACTTTTAATTTTATAAATTAGACATTATTTGGTGTGAAGACAATAATGGTGGATTCAGATAAGATAATGGTGCATAATTGTTTGAGGGGCACAAATAATTGCTCTGGGTACTATGAATAATCTGAGTGTGATCCTAGACTGGTTTACATGAAATATATGGAAATTACGGAGTCATTTGGGTTTCTTATAAGGATGGTTCATCACACAAAAAATTGAACAAAAATGGTCAAAATGCCTTAAGATAAGACATGAACTAAGTGTATCAAAAGGGTGGTCACAAGTGCAATGTTTTATCTTATATTTTAATTTTGTGTCTAAATTCCCCCCTTTATTCTAATAATGCATCAAAGTGAAAGTACTAGAGTAAAATAAAAATGTGTACCTGAAATTACTTGAGAAGTGTAGTCTTGAATATAGTCCACAATACTAAACTATACTTCACACGAATCCATAATGAAACATGTATAAAATCAATCCTTACTTAAAATGAAAATCAATAATTAGAAGACAAGTAACTTATAAAACTAATAGAAAGGAATGCAAAACCTAATTGGGTATATAAACCATTCTATTTCTTATGAAAAAATGGTGGCTATAGAGGGTTGGACCCTTGTATATTTCATTTTTATTGAAAATATTTGATTGGATTGTGCATGCCAATCCTCATTGATTATGAAAGTGTGATTAATAAATAAATGTGTGCTTGAATCCATAATTACATACACATAGTGGTGAAGTAGTTTGGAATCCATGTAATAATTTCAATAAATTATTTTGGTGAAAAAATTGTATAAAAATGTGAACTAACCACAAAACTGGTGCTAAATTTTTTTATAATTTGGGTATGGTGTATACAGTGTAGATAATGATAAACATTGCCATTCTATTTATGAAACTAGTGAAAAATTGAGCAATGACGAAGTCATATGCCATACACATGCCCCAAATATGATATATGGATGTATATGGATTCTAATACTGAGCAATAATAATTGATATTTTAATCAAAACTTATGGGAAAACTTGGAACACATGATGCACTCAAACCAAGCAAAATTAAGACAAACAAGAGTGTTTTTTGGAAACTAAGATTGAAAAACCTATTTCAAGCTACTTTGTATTGCTTGAGACTTTGATAAACTCAAAAAGTGATTAATTTCTAAGTATTGGGACAATAGCATCCTATTTGGATAATAACAAGGTATGCTCTTATCTAAATGGAGTGCTCCTATCTAAATAATCTCTTTGATTGATCTATCTAGATGTTCTCTTTGATACACTATGTAAGGTTTTCAAAATTCTACTTGTGCACCATAATTTAGGGGTTTATTCTCTAAGATAATACACTATATATGACACATCTTTTGAGATGAGTTATTGAGCATGCATTATAGCTTAACTCAAAATAAAAATTCATTGTGAAAAAATTATGTAAAAGATGAAAATATGAGTAGTAGTGATTTCATAGAGGATCATGACATCATCATATTATAAATTAATAAAATTAGTAATGTGAGATGCATGTAGGATTATGAATACATAGCGAGAATGTCAAGATAGATGTTAAGAATTAGGTATGTAGATAAGTGATAAAAAATGAGTACTGAATTTGAATAGAACTACTTGGTGAGAGATGAATGGTATACATAATGGAATTGAAAACTAGGAAGATGCATGATATCCATCATGGAATCAAATATTAATTAAATAAGTAAATAAATGCCATGGCCATGCTACACATAAATAAAGAGTACACTCAAAGCACACAAACAATGCAATATAAGGCCAAGGGATGACAAAAAATGGACATGTTCAAAATCCATTCACACACAAAGAAGTATATGATGAAGGTAAAAGTAACATGAAAAACATACATGAATACATGTAGTTGATCATCATAAGAAATTGGCAACACTAGTTTATTTGGTAATATGGATAAACAATAAGATGTCAATGTATTTGTAAGAGATAAATATAAATATATGCTATGTTAATAAAAAAATTGAGGTATGAACAACAAGAGATATCTAAATAAAGATAAAACATGTGAATAACATTCCCAAAGTGAGCTTGATGATATATATACATGCTATAAGAGGCATGTGTTTGGTTTGGATTTGAGAAATAGTAGCCTTTTCTCATTGAGACAAGAGCTGGGGATTTGGACAATAACATGGTGCACTCTTGTTTGAATAGGTCACTATTGTATGAATGAAATTTTGGAATCTAAGATAGTGAAATAACCTATATCTATATGTAGGCATGACATCCTATGTATTCTACACTCATTCATGTACACTCATGAAGAATATATGATATAAAACTAGATAGAAATAAGTATGTGAACTAAACATAAGCATGCATAGGTCTTGATTTTGATTTTTTTCCAAAATATCTTTTATTTTGTATTTTTCATATATATTTAAACTAAAAATTTAAAAAATGGAAGAAAAATACAAATCGATGAGCCCTATAATGGACTCACAATCCATGGGTCTTATGTCAAAGTTTGGAATGTTTACCTTTCATGAATGGAAAATGTCACACCATAATGACTGAATTGAGCTAAATTATAAATTCAAATAGTGATTTATCTCTATATTATGACTATCATTATCATTATGATGTCTTATATCATACTTTGCTTTTAGTTAAGCATGATAAACTCTAAGTATTTTTAGATCCCATCATGGAGTGGATGAACCATGTATTGGTGTTTTATTTGAAACACCCCTAGTACCTTATAATAATAATCTAAGATGTGTAGGAGTAGAAAGAGGATATTTATAATATGTGACAAATATTTATGAAATTGGAATTTCAATGATAGGCCTTTTTGAAAGTGTAGATATGTGAATTTGAACTATCTGAGTATATTTCACCTTTTTGGGTGCCTCAACTGAAATCTGTTGTGGTGGAACCATATCAAACTATGGTAAGGGGTTTTCATATGGAATACCCTAAAATTTGATTACCTCATTATCATAGATATACTATAATAACCTATGAAATTTATAAGGAACTGCATGAATCAATCAAATATAAGGGCATCCCAATAACTTATTGAATACCACTATAGTGGGTACTACTATGAATCTAGTTGACACATGTACTGAACTAACGTATATTGGTAGTGTAATCTCACTAATGGAACTCTGAATGTGTCCAATGAATATTTTTTTTCCATGGTAGTGTGAAGTAAATCTTGATCTGTGTATCCATGATGAATAGAGAAGTGTGTTTGTATCCATATTAAATTTTGAACCATTATCAACCATGACACTATGAATGGTGATCAATGTGATCTTATATGAATATTGAATATATATTTGAGTCATAATATACTATCTCATGTCCTATATATGTGATGAGAAGCCTAGAGTATAATTAAATATGGTAGGTACCAATGATTCCATTTAAAAGATGTTGTATCTCTATATGAAAATGATAATAAATTAGTGGAGGGTATGCATCGTATGAGTAATGCACTCTTGAAGTATTGACCATCTCATCAGTTGTATGATTATGAAAAGGATCACTACATATTTTCATTAATTTACTTTCACTTGGTTATGATTTTTAATTTTCTATTGGTATGCCCACATTAATGATGTTGGCATCTATAAAATCCTAAATCTTATGCATCAAACTAACACATATGCTACTAGTGTGGCCTAGTGCCATGTGATAATTGTAACAAGCATTATGATCAATTTTTTTTTTGAAGAGGCCTATTCACATCATCCTATTCAATAGGAAGGACATAATTGAATTTGAATTCTAAAAGTGTTTTGATGACCTTAAATAGAGCTTTTGGTAGGTTAGTAATTTATCTCATTGGAGGAGTTGATAATATAATGCATAAAGGTGGTTAAAAAACTACATGTATTATTATCTTTTGATCATTATTATTATTAATTGGCCTCAAATTTTATGGTGGTTTATTTTCAATATTTATATTTTTAGATGCTTAAATTTGGATACATATGTTAAACTAGTCTAGTACACTTAACAAATATCTCTCAAGGCTTTATCCTTTAGTTTAACCTTCCTCATAGCCAAATAACTCGCACCTCACCACCTTATTGGGTATAATAACTTATTTATTTATCCAAACCTATTTATTTTAATTATCTAGATCATTTATAACCACAAAATTGTTAAAATTTGATATACATTCATCATAGTCAATTACAAAACCATAATAACTTTCCTTCATCCTGGATAGTTGCATTTAGGGCAGGATAGTAATGTTGATACTACTATCCCTGATCTAATGAAATTATATTTTTGATCAATAATAATATAAGAGGGTATATTATTATGGTGTTATTATTATAAAAAAAAATCAAAAACATAATAATGAAACTTACACCTCTAACCTAGACACTCAAAGAGCTAGTAAACTATACAAGTAAATAACAAATAAAGACAAAACAAACAATTTTACCTTCCATGAGAGTAAGAGTTATATGTTGAAAATGAATTGATGTGTTTGGTTATGTGATATATAATTATTTGGAAATGGATCTCCTTATACCACCTCTCCTGATCACCTTGGTAATGTTGGGCTTTGCTTTGGCTTTGGTTTAGATTGGCTTAGAAAATGGGCACGATAACACTATACCAATAGGCTCCTTAAAGTTATTTTTGCATGATAAATTTATACCAAAAGATATTATGGATCAATGGGTAATGATTTATATTTATATCCTTCCAAACTAACTCTCACCCAAGTTTAGTTAGGTTAGAGTTACCTATGGTTAGGTTTGGAAGGGGACAAGCCTTTAATATTTTCAATTGATAAGCATGGCTCACAAATCCAAATATTTGTTAAATATTTTGTGGGTGTTTGACAACTTGAAAAATGTGATGTCATGATGGTGACATCATTTCATATATTTATGTGATGTCATCAATCTAGATTTATGAATTTCTAAAAATATAAATTAAATAATTAACTATCCATGAGATTTTCACCTATGTATCTAATTAGGTTTAACCAATTAAGTAATCCTGATTAAGTTAATTGTCATTTTTGAATTTTGACAAGTTGTCCCTCACACATGGTAAAAAAGGTCAATTTTATAGGTCACAACTTGACCAGAGATGAACTAGAAGAAGATGATGATTGCATATAGTGAATTTCCCTACTTAGGGATAAATTGATGTAATATTGAAGATGCACATGATATACACTGATGAATAAGAGTATTCTAGTAATTTCTAGGCTTAACTTGAATTGTTTAGAAGAATTCACTCTAGTATCTATTTAGACACATAAGTGGACAAAAAGGATTGTCTATAACTTGCCCTTTTTTGAGAAGGCATTTTGAAACATAGGCACAATAGCATCTTTTCAAAGAATGAAAAATCCATTACAAAGAAAAAGAAGATAATGATTGAGAAATGATGCTCTAAATATATTTTGAAAAGCCTATGATGATACCCCATCAAGGAATTGGATAAAACATATGATTTATGGATGATCCCTTGAAATAAGGAAGAAGAAGAATGAAATTAACCCATGGGTGAGATTAATCAATTGACATAATGCTTGCACACATTGATTTAAAAGTACTAATTTGACCAAAATGTTGGAAGTAAAATCCTTGAGAGGGGGGTGAATCAGTGTTTAAAAAATTTATTTCAATAATACTTTAAAATTATTTGAACCATGAAATCAATACAATGATATAACAATGCATAAAGAAATATTCACATGAGCATAACACAATAAAACACATATATGAGTGGGAAACCCTCAAGGGGAAGAAAACCCACTATGATCTATAAAAATGGACTTATATCTTATGAAACAAAATATCAAATTTTGTTGATCACCAACTCAACTTGGAGCACCAACCCCAATAAAGTCAATCACCCACTTGACTAGGCTTTAACAAGCACCTACTTGGAAGGAAGCACTAACTCCCTAAGTGACTTAGCACCAACTCAACCACCTCATAAATTTTGATCACCACACCTCTAATATTATGTTATGGTATCATTTTAAGACTTCCTTCTACAAAGCCATGCAATATTTTATTCACTTATGTTGCATACATTCAAATAGGTCTAAACTGCCTTGTATATATACTAGTCTCAAGGTCACACACTACTTAGTAAAACACACACCTTCAAACTCTTATGTATGAAATAAAATAGGTATTAAAAAATATTATTAACATTATTCAAACATAATTTTAACCTCTTTTTTTCTACAACAACTCAATTAGGCCTTCTCCTTTAGGCCTAATGGAGACCTAATTGCATTAGGTCTATTCTTAATGTCAAAACTTGATCTTCTTAGGCCTAGATGGATTTTTATAAAAACTAAAAACCATTCAAACACTTATAAAATGAAATATTATGACATCCTCCATTATTTATTAGACATTTATCCTTTGTTCATACCATGAAAACTTCTTTAGGACAAACTACCCTATTAGGCCTATGTACCTCGAAAGTCTATCTTGAAAAAAATAAAGCTTAAAATTCTTAAGATACTAAACTATAAAAAATGAAACATGAGGATAGATTATCCATAACCTTCAAGTCATCACCAAATTATTGGAACACTTTCACTTAGAAGATAAAGGCTCAATAACATCTCTGTAATTTGCTTACTCAAAACTACCAATTCACCTCAAAAACAAATCATGATGAATTAGACCTCCAATATCTATGCAGACACTTATCATGAATCATGATGCATAAAAATAGTTATATGATATCTCAAAACCATATTTAGATAGAAAATTCATATGGTCTAATGACAAATATTGGTTTTGTAGACCAATTTTATGATCCTATGTTTCACATTCCTATCTAAACCAGACAAGCCATTTTGTGAGAAAATTTTTAATTACATATACTAACCTCCAAAGCTTCTAAAATAATAATAATGAATTAAAAGTCATAAATAAATCCTTAACACACTTTATTTCATCAATATATCATGCAAAAATCTTCATATCTATCTCTTCATCTCTGCTTGGGTGTTACACTATTCACACCATTAGGTCTGTCTATGACTGGATAACATGGATGACCAAATTAAAACACTTTAAGGATATAGCATACAAATAAATCATTATGGAAATTAAAAATGAGTCTCTAGATTCTTCTTCCATACATTTTCTCTTTTTGACCAATACAACTTTTGAGAGCTACATAAATTTATTGACAAATATACCTGTATCTCTGCATTTTCTATCTCATCTAACTAACCACCACAAATTGGAGGTACCTAGGAGAGTTAAATATAAGATCCAATAGTTTATATAGGCATTTGAATCTATTTTGATTTGATTTGAATAAGACCTTTCACATTGGGTCCTTATTAGGGTTTTAGGGAAGTTTAACACAAGTTTTGGTGTTAATGATTGTTCATAAAGGACTACCACTTGAATCTAAAAATAACACTTGGATATATTATCTAAGACCCTTATCCATATCTATTTAATATCTCAAAATCCCATGTATAGGTCACACAAGTGAATGAATGTCTAAAAGTGCTTATTAGGTTTGATACCTTATCAGGAATCTAGAACATAAATGCTCTGATACCAACTGTTAGGACCTAGGAAACACAACTGATTACCATATACGAGCAACTGAATGTAGAATTAAACCAGAAGTAACAAGTAACTAGAATTTAGAAATAACACAGAATATGAGAGACAATACCCAATTGTATTAATACTTATCCAGAAGGAAATATAATAAAGAAGTCACCACACTTCTTCTCACACCTTTAGAGCTCCCACACTTCTAGGGTTCACCAGTAATTCTCCTCTAATAGTTCACTCTCTCAATTACGGTCCCAACAATCAACTCAAACACAAAGTTATTGTTCACCTCCAACTAGTCAGTATCACTACTACCAGTACCACCAGTCAGTATCACTACTACTAGTACATAAGTACTCCATGTACTCCATGATCGAGTATACACACATACTCTAAGTACACAACATACTCCAAGTAGATCTCACTTGATCTTGCTACCTATTGTCTTGTTGACCTCCCTGATCTTACACACCTGCAAATCAACCTAGTTCTACACACCTACAAACCTTGATCTCGCACACACACACACACCTGTAGATTAGCCTGATCTTACATACCACATGTAGATCTCCAACCTGATCTTACATACCATGAATAACCCTTGTCCTCCAAACTAGCACCCCTATGGATCTTCTACCAGACCTTGCTCTCCTAAAAATCTACCTGATCATACACACTTAACACTATGGTAGTATGAGGAGCCAAGCTTGCTCTCTTTATCTAGCACCCCAGGGAATCCTTGCTTTGATCCCTCACACTTTACAATACAGCCCATGAGTCTGTTATAATAATTAGACATCCAATTACAATAATTAGACATCCAATTACAATAATTAGATCCATAGCTCCAAGACTAAAATTAGCCCTTAACATGCAAACTGGCCATTTAATAACTAACTATTTATGCAAAAAATAGTTCTAGAATGCACAAGTGACCGACATTGGTCCTCGTCTACCTGAAGATGACCAATGTTGACTGATCCTTGACTGATGTCGGTAGCTTCCTATCTACACCTGACCGACATCAGTTGGCCTGACTGATGCCAGTGACTGTGACACTCAGCAACCTCCTCCATGTCTACATCAGTGAAGCTTTTAGCTGCACAACCTAACAATCTCCCACTTGGAGATAAATAGTTGCACTGTACCTATACTTGTACACCATCTAATCTATTTCCTGGCTTGTATCCCTCTTCAAGCTCAATCTTGAAGACCAACCACCACACATCCTATGGTGCAACACCTATCATCCAAGTAACCTACCATATCCAAAGTTCCTAACCCTGCATAACATGAATCCCTGCTGCTAGTCCCTCTCAGATACCTGAGAACCCACTGAACCACTTTCCAGTGCTTCCTTTTCGGATTAACTACAAACCTACTGACAACTCCCACTACTGGGGCAATATCAGGGAGTACACATGTACTCAACCTCATCATGTGATTGGGGACCCTATTCTATGAACTGTCCATCCATAGGTGTGCTGCCCGGTTTTGTATCTTGTACTACCTTCACATAATCATCCTATGACAACATCAACTTGTGATCTTCCCTGTCTCTAGGATTACTCATGCCAAAGAATTTTGCTACTCCCAAATCCTTTATGGCAAACCACTAAACTAACCTTACCTTTAGCTCAGCAAAACCTTGTATGTCTGAACCTTCAGCTAGCATACCATCCACATACTATAACAAGATAATGTCATGACCATCATCCAACCTGGTAAGATAAACACAATGGTTACACTAACATTGACTAAAGCCCTACTTTGTCATACACCTGTCAAACCTGTACCACTATCCTACAGCTTCCTCAAGACCATATGACCTGGCCTTCCATCTCACGTATCCATTCTCTCTATTCTTTAACCAAGGAATCCATTCATCTTTTAGTGCTTTCATACCAGTTGGTAACCCTACCAAATCTCATGTTTGGTTCTTCACCAAAGAATTCATGCCATGTTCCCACTATTTCTTGGATCCTTCCTACTCTGTAGTGAGAAACGAGTATAAAGAAGAGGAATAATGAATTTGAGGTTACTTACCCTTTCAATCCTCTATATGGGTGTTTGAGACTCCTTGACAGCTTGCTGTCTGCCCAAAATCCATTCCAATGATCGATGTTGGTAACCTCCCAATCTACGTTTGACCGATGTCAGTTCTATGCGACTGATTGATTGCCGATGCTGGTTATCCTACCAACATTAGTTGCCACCTACTCTATACCACTGACTCCTTTGGTATGCACATGACCGACATCACTACCTATCTGTTCAACACTGGTTTTCCCTAATCGATGTCAATACCTGTGTTTTCCTGTGAGTGATAACTTTTTACCTATGAGCTTTCTTTGAATCAAAACCATGTCCAAATTGCCTTGCTCAAAAGTATCCAGCCCCCTCTACTGATCTCTATCCATCATCTCCTCTAATAACACCAAGGCTTTCCAGTTCTTAAGTTTTTCAAAGACATCTGACTTCCTCTTAAGAACATGCATCTCCTTCTTACTCATGTGACCAAGCCTACAAAGCCACGTCTTCACAACATAAGAAGAATCAGTAATACAAGCAAGTAGATAAAGAGTACCTGCTTTCTTACTACATGCTAATTCAAGTGCATCCTTTGTAACATTCCAAGAATCCACTGTGAGAGTTCCTATGCATCTCTCATCACCCAAATTTCCTATAGAAATTAACCACATCTCAAGGACTGGGACCTGCATGACCTCCTTCAACACCCATGTATTGGCTACCTGCAATTTCAGCTGCACTTCCCCTTTGCCAATACTTTGACAAGGCTCACTGACCCCTCTATTTCAGGTTGCATGGAAACAGGCAACAAAATCTATAAACCAAGATTATACTTTATCCAAGGAACATAAAAGAGCAACCAGTGCAACAATCCATGCAACAATACCTGCCACTTTATTTCCTTCATGCTGATATGCTACCAACTAACAATCTTTCTTTTCCTACTCTTTCTTTCCATAACACCGTAATTGATCATTCGTGCCTTTGATTTCCTCCATTTGTAGCTTACTTTCTTCTGCCATTGCTATACTCCCACTCAATTAGAAACCCCTGAGAGTGACCTATAATCAAACACAAACCTACTCCCTACAACCTTAGCTCTGATACAACGTGTCAGGAATCTAGAACATAAATGCTCTGATACCAATTGTTAGGACCTAGGAAGCACAACTGATTACCATATATGAGCAATTGAATGTAGAATTAAACTAGAAGTAACTAGTAACTAGAATTTAGAAATAACACAGAATATGAGAGACAATACCCAATTGTATTAATACTTATCCAGAAGGAAATACAATAAAGAAGTCGCCACACTTCTTCTCAAACCTCTAGAGCTCCCACACTTCTAGGGTTCACCAATAATTCTCCTCCAATAGTTCACTCTCTCATTTACGGTCCTAATAATCAATTCAAACATAGAGTTTTTGTTCACCTCCAACCAGTCAGTATCACTCCTGCCAGTACACAAGTACTCCACATACTCCACGATGGAGTATACACACATACTCCAAGTACACAATGTACTCCAAGTAGATCTCACTTGATCTTGCTACTTGTTGTGTTGCTAACCTCCCTAATCTTGCACACCTAAAAATCAACCTAGTTTTGCACACCTATAAACCTTGATCTCACACACACACACACCTGTAGATCAACCTGATCTTACATACCACATGTAGATCTCCAACCTGATCTTGCTACCTGCAGACCAACTTGATCTTATATACCATGAAGAACCCTTGTCCTCCAAATTAGCACCCCTATGGATCTTCTACCAGACCTTGCTTTCCTATAGATCTACTTGATCATACACACTTGGCACTATGGTACTATGAGGACCCAAGCTTGCTCTCTCTATCTAGCACCCCAGGGAATCCATGCTTTGATCCCTCACACTTTACAATACAACCCATGAGTCTATTATATAGATCCCATGTAAACAATAATTAGAAATCCAATTACAATAATTAGATCCACAGCTCCAAGACTAAAATTATCCCTTAACATGCAAACTAGCCATTTAACAACTAACTATTTGTGCAATAAATAGTTCTGGAATGCACAAGCGACCGACGTCGGTCCCTGTTTGCCTAGAGATGACTGACGTCAGCCGATCCTTGACCGATGTCGGTAGCTTATTGTCTACACCTGGATGACATCAGTTGGCCTGACCGATGCTAGTGATTGTGACACTTAGCAACCTCCTCCATGTCTGCATCAGTGAAACTTTTAGCTCCACAACCTAATATACCTCATTCTGTGAGCTTGAGAAGGCCTAAAATAGTGATTCATGAAGTTTCTTTTCAAATATTTACCTAAAAATCTGTGATAATTCCTAAAATAACTGATCTCAACTTTGTCCATGATCACATGTTCATACTTGCCTTGAAATTTGATCTTCATACCTTATTATGCTAGGCAGGGTCTAGAAGTGGTCTTGGTGCAGACTTAGACTGAAGGTCATACCCCTATAGGCTCACCCTAAAACTATCTTGAATGTTTTAATGATTTACATACATGCTTAAATAGTGATATACAACCTTCACATGCCTATGTTCATTCATTTTCCATGTACTTACCTCTTTATGTCATGATTAGGCTTCCTATGCACTTTGACATCAATGATTTGTACCTTCATGTAGATAAAAGACATTAGTTACCTTTAAATTATCTCTTTCTCTTTCTCACATGACAAAACTCTCTCATGATAACACTCTTCTATGCATTATTGTCACATCACACACTGCCAATTATCCTTATTCACCCTTAAAATCAACCTTTATTTGATACACCTATGACATCAATGACAATACTCAACAATCTCCCCCTTTGTCATTGTTGGAAACCACCCTCAGAAACTTCTCTCAATAGGCTATTTTCTCCCTCATTGTGAACTTTTCTCCCCATTGACATTAATGACAAAGAGATACCTTTAACTTCTTAGATCACTCCTCTTGCAACTAGAAAACTCAACACATAGGTTTATGAATCAATGAAGCATCATAAAAACATTTCCCCCTATCTCCATGCATACCTTGTTGGAACTACTCACCTTCTCTTGGAGGTAATGAACCACCTAATTATCTCCCATTATCCTTGACTTTCTCAATGGCTATTAGGGGTAGGAATTACTCTCAATTTTTGTCTTAGGTTCTCAAATGTTGCCTTTGGAAGTGGCTTGGTTAAAATGTCTACAATCTAATCCTTTATGGAAACATATTCAAGTTTAACACTTTTTTCACTTACCTACTCATTTAGGAAATGATACTTGGTGGGAATTTACTTAGTTCTTGAGTGCATGACAAGATTCTTTGAGATGCTTATAGTACTTGCATTATCATAATAGATAGGACTAGGACTATCATACTAGACCTTGTAGTCTTTTAAGGTTTATCTCATCCATAGGATTTGAGTGTAAAAATCTCCACCACTAGTGATATTCATATCATCTAGATTTCCTACCCAGTCTACATTTTTATAAGCTTTCAAGTTAAACTCCTTGCTCCTTAGATTACACAAACCAAATCCATAGTCCCCTTGAGATACCTAAGTATCCTTTTAACTACTTGCAAATGATTTTCCTTTGGATCTAATTGAAATATTCCCACAATACCTACTAATTTCATGATGTTAGGTCTAGAGGTAGTTGTGTATAGAAAAATTCCAATCATTGACCTATATGATGTATGATTGACCTTTGGAGATCCATCCTCCTTGCTTAAATTACACCCTTTGATCATAGGAGTGCTAACTACCTTGCAATCTTCCATTTCAAATTTATTCAAAATATATCTTATGTACGTAGCTTATGAAATGAATATACATCTCTTTGATTGATTTATATCCCAAGAAATAATGATAGTTGTCCTAGCATGGATATCTCAAACTCCTTCATCACATCTAAAAAGGCCTTAGTCATATTCTCACTATTTCCACCAAATATGATGTCATCCACATAGAAAAATACTATCAACTAATGATCACCTTATATCTTTATGTAAAAATTATTAACTACAACTCTTATTTTGAAACCTTGGTCTAATAAACACCTATCTAACCTGACATGCTAATCTCTAAAGAGATTATTTTAAAACATAAAGAGCCTTTTTTAGTTTAAAAATATAGTCATTGTTACCTGATAATTAGAAACCCTCAGGTTTCTCTATGTATACCTCCTCTTCCAAGTTACCATTTATAAAAGATAACTTGACATCCATATAATACACCTTGAACCCTTGAATCCTACATATGATAGAAACAATCTGATAGCCTCCAATCTTACTACTAGAGAAAAGGTTTCCTCAAAATCTACCCCTTCAACTTATGCATACCCCTTACATACCAATCTATCCTTGTTCCTAGTAACTTCTCCATCTTCATTCAACTTGTTCCTAAACACCCACTTTGTGACAATGACATTCTTATCTTTAGGCCTTGGAACCAGTTCCCAAGTGTCATTATTTTCTATTTAGTCTAACTCCTCATTCATAACACCTATCTAAAACTTATCTTTGATTTATTATACAAGGTTATTCGATTAAATATTAGAAAATAGAATAACACTATCATTATTTAGGATGATTATCAGTCTTTTCCTTATTTACATACTTGCATCCTTGTTGCAAATGATTTAGGATTTAGGATGGTTTCTCTAAATTTGTCTTGAAGGACCTTTTTAATCTTGTTTTTCCTCAACTTCGTATTCTTCCTAATCTATATCTATTATTTCTTCTTCATTAATTAAGTCCAAATTATCTAATACATCCTTTGACAAAGAGTGTGACTTAAAACTTGTCTCACCACTTTTCACATTGGTGATTTCCACTATCTTCTGTAACTTCTTATTATGGAATCTATAGGTTGAGCTTACTAATGAGTATCCCAAGAATATTAATTCATCATAACTATAATAAAACTTACCTAAGTCTTCCCCATATCTTTTGATGAAGCATTTACTTCCAAACACTCGAGAGTGTTCTACATTAGCAAGTCTACCTTTCCACAGTTCATAAGGGGTCTTATTGCCATTAGTCCTTAGTTATGCTCTGTTCAAAATGTAGATTGTAATGCTTACTAATTCTCTCTAGTATCCATTAGCTAACATTGATTCATTTAGTATAGTCCTTATCATTTATTGAACTATCTTAATCTTTCATTCAACTACCCCAATCTGCTAAGTTATCCTGGCTACTGAGAACTATCTTCTTATTCCATGGATCTCACAGAATTTGTCAAAATAATTGGACCAAAACTCTCCTCCTCTATTAAATATTAGGCACTTTATCTTCCCATTCTTTTCATTATCAATAATATCCTTGAATTCCTTAAGTTATCAAGAGATTTTGACTTTTATTTCAAGAATGTTATCCAAGTCATTCTTGTGTAGTCATCTATGAGTAACATAAAATAACTATCTCCTTAAAATATTTGGATTCTTGTAGGTTAAAAAATTCTAGTGTGTATTAATTATAAAGGTTTTGTAGTAGATTAATACTTAGACTTAAACCTTCTTCTATCTTGATTATCATGTTGACATGCCTTGCAATCTATGTTTGTAGGTTTGGTGATTTTAGGCATATTATTCATAGATTTATTGGAGCTTGTCTTGAATAGATTATAAAATTTTAGGTGGCCCAACATTATATGACATATCTAATATTTATCCATCTTGATCATAAGACATTTTTACTTATTTATCTCATCCAATACATATAGAATGTTCTCAGTCCTCTTAGTATTAACAATTAGCCTTCCTGATTTGGGTCTCCTTATATCACACCCTTTGTCATGGAGGGTTAGTGTGTATCCTTGGTTGCACATTTGAATTACAATAAACATGTTATGTTTAAAACCTTATACATACAACACATTATCTATCTTGGTCTTCCCATTATCCAAACTAAACATACCCTTGCTAACAATATTGGTAGTCATGTTATCTCCAAATATCACTATTCCTGTAGCATTCTTCTTCATTGAGATGAACTTGTTCTTGTCCCCTATCATGCGACTTGAGAAACCACTATATATATATATATATATATAAAATTTTATGCCATCATCTTAGATGTGAAAGATAATCTAAACTAGCATAGATTCTTCTCCTTTACTCTTATGCTCCTCCTTCACCTTGTCCAAAGGGTCTAACTTCTCGATCCAATTTTCAATGGTATGACTATATATCCTTTTTTATTGACTGATATTTATTTTATGCCTCTTGTAATCCCTTGAAATAGGTCCTCTCTAATCACATTTATAGCATAAAATTATGATTCTACTATTGAAATGAGCATTCATCCTATTCCTCCATGAGGAATTAATTCTAGCATGATGCCTACAATTTATAACTCTATGTCCATATTGATTGTATGATAAATAGTAACCATTGAAAGGATTCACATACCTTATCTATCAAATGTTTAATGATGCACCTCTACCTTTGTTGTCTCTTGAAGGAGTCAAATTCTTCTTGTCTTGTTGATGACCAATTTTAGTCTCAGATTTGAGAGTTTTTGCATATGTCTTTACTCTATCAGTACCATTACTTCTTGATAATCCATTTTCCTTTGAGGTTTGACTCTCTTTATTTTCATTTTGGTCTTATTTGAATCCAAGACCTATATTGTCATATGGAGACCTCTGACTATTCAAAATATCACTAAGGAATTTAATTCTCTTTTCAAACTTATGATGTATCTTTAACTTGACTATTGCCTAATCTAATTCTACCTTTAAGGACTCATTTATATTCTAAACTTGATGCATTATTCCTCCTTGGTATTAGGACTTGTAGTGATAATCTCAATCTAGGTTTCCAACTGTTTGATGATTTTCTCATATTCATTGGTGTTATTATTTTGTCTGTCTTTAAAGAGATTGATTTAATCCTCATAACTCTTAACCAATGATCTTAGTTTCTAATTCTTCCTTCTTTGGAATTTTTATATATCTATACCACTCACCAATTCTAACTCGAGATTCACTTCAACCTCTTATTCATTTGATTCTTCATCTTCTATAAGACTTTTCCCTTTGGAACAACCTTCATTATTATTTTTATAGCTATGAATAAGGTTTCATTACTAATCATGATCATTAATATCATCATCACTATCAAATGTACTTGTGTCACTTATGTTAGAGGAGATACTATCTTCTTTGGTATATAAACTTCTCTTGTTCTTGAATGACCCTTTCTTGATTTCATACTTCTTGAACTTCTTTTTGCTCTTGTTAGGGTTTTAGAACTTCTTATCATCACCATGATGTTCATTATGCTCTCCATCATGCTCATTCTTATTCTTGTTACCAAATTTAGATGCAAAGTGACCAATATTATCATAATTGAAACCCTTTAATGATAACTTGCCCTTATACTTACCTAATCCTTTCTTTAGTTTTATTACAAACATGGATTTTATCTTGTCAACATCAATGTATGTATCAACTTCATCCTTGACCTTTTTAACTTGTGAATTTTTATCAACTTTTAATGTATATTTCTTCTTGTGAGGTCTTACATCACTTGTTCTCATTTCATAGGTATCCAAGATGCAATGAAGATCATCCATTTGTAGTATGTTAATATCTTTGATATCCTCCACAATAAATACTTTTGAATCAAGATTAGATGTCTAGGATCTTAATACCTTTTGTACTACTGTTGATTCTTCCAAATTATCTCTTAGACCTCTAATGGAATTTACCACTTCATCTACTATTAACATATAAGATGCAATGTTTTCATCCTCCTTCATTCTTAGACTTTTAAATTATGTTTGATGGGTCTGTAACTTTTCCAACTTGACTTTGGTGTCTCCTTCATAGATGGTTTAAAAATTTTCCCAAATCCATTTGGCTATATAATAATGGAGGAAATTTACAAAATTTGCCTCTAAAAGACCACACAAGATGGCATTCATTGCCTTATAATTGTTCTCACTTGGCTTCTTGCCTTTTGAATTAGTTGGTGGTGTATAAGGTGGAGTGAATCCGTCAACAATAGATTTCCATATGTCATATCCCAAGGACATTAGATAGGTTTTCTATTCGAATGTTTCAAAATGCATAATTAGTCCCACTAAAGAGAGTATCCTTATTGGTTGAGAAACCTCCTTGTAATTGATGAATAAACATGCTTGTGATTCTAGGATATCCTTTAATATTGTAAGATTGATTCAAAGGACCAGGCTCTGATACTAGTTACTAGAAGCACAATCACTAATAGGGGTGAATTAGTGTTTAAAAACTTTCTTTCAACAATAATTTAACATTATTTTAACCATGAAAGCAATATCATAATATAAAAATGTATAAATAAGCATTTACATGATCATAACACAAGGAAACACATATATGAGTTGGAAACCATCAAGGGAAAGAAAACCCACAATGATATCAATAAATTTACTATTATATTATTAAATAAAAGATCAAATTCAGTTGAGCACCAACATAAATTAGAGAACTAATCCAAATAAAGTCAATCACCCACTTAAATAGGCTTTAATAAGCACCTAGTTTCAAGGAATCACCATCCCCCTAGGTGAGTCAACACTAACTTAGAAACCTCATAAATTTTGATCACCACATTGTATACACATAATATTTTCAAACATTGTTAATTACTAGTTCTTTCTATCTTATAGGAGCTAGTTGAGTCTCAATATCTCTAAGTGCATGCATTAAGGGGTGTACCAAGAAAGGGGTGGGTAGACCATTGGAGCTTCACATGATTTTTATCCCTTTTTTCACTTGTTATCTACATACTTGTCTCCCAAAACCCATTCCCTTAAGCTTTGCCTCCTATTTTACACACTCCTCTAATCATTTGTCATGTTAATTAGCCCTTTCCCTAACCTAAACCCCTTTTTAATAGTTTACATGACTATGTTGGCCACATTTATCTTGTATTTTTATTGATAAAACTTATTAGGTACTAGGTTGGCCCTTGACTGACCTAATCTATGACCTAGTTAGTTTTTTCAATTATGATACTAGGTCAACAAGGTCGACCTTGTCAATTGAAAATTTTGAAAGGGTTTAGGGTTAGATCCACCTATATAAACATATTCATTTCTATCTTTTATCATAAAGAGAATAAGTAAGATATATTACACATCTACTTCTCTACCATTCTACTTGAAGAACAAGCTTAGGGTTTCATACTTTCTTTGGAGATATGGAGCTTATCTTATGGAGAATTATTTTGGATGTATTGATAGGTTATGTAGCCTAGAGCTGATTTATCATTATCATTCTTACATACCACACCAACCTCTTTCAAATCACCTCAGCTAAGGTATAGATTGAGGTTCAATAGGCTCATCTTCAAAGGTAAGTATTCCTAATTTTGTTCCTCCTTTGTAAGAGTAGATAGATACGCATTTGCACTTATATTCCATGTATTAGGATTCCATATACATTGACTTGAGTATATATCTTCTATGCATGTTTATTTTTAGTATTTATTACCCCCACTTTATGCCATAAGCTTTGGTGAGTACTATATTAGACTTTTTCTTTACTTATTATTAGTATAGTGAATATGATAACATAAAACCTAGTTAGGGTTATTACATCATTTTTCTTGATTACAGGCTTTGGAACCCTCCCTAGTGAAGTTATCATGGTAAGATATCCTTTGGCTAGGTCTATCAAATACATATTGGTCAAGATCCCAATTATCTAATGTATCCCTAATTGAAAATGTGAGTAGGATCTATCTTCTCCAAACTATGACTGATTTATAGATATGTTGCATTTCCCATTGCATATATTGTAGTGAACCCGATGTGAATCTAACCCTTTTAGGTTTTATTTTATGCTTTTCATTTATATCATTTTATTATTTTTCTATATCTATGATACTAGGTCGACTAGGTCAACATAGTTCTAACTTTTATGCATATATTTAACACATAGTCATATGAAAATGACTCTATTCTTTCTATGTAGGTCTTCATCAACTATAGGTTATTGGATAGAGTAATCTTATTCAATCTCAAATAGTATAATATGTTGAACATGTTAGCTTAGTCTCCAAATTAGCATCCAAAACAACAAACTAAGTCAATTAGGTTGACTCAGTCATCTTAATAGCTTCAACAATTAGGGTTTCACATAACTAGGTTGACCCAATCGACTTAGTTAGAAAACATTTCAAGCAGAATTCAAGGCACTTCAATATAAAATTTGTAATCCTCAGCATCTTATAACCCATGAAGGTTCCTTTCTCTCTCTCTCTTTCAATTTAATACTTTATCAAAATTCTATTTTGTGCAAGTTTGTAGTCTTCAAAATTGCAATCCTACAATAAACTAAGTTGACCTAGTCAACTTAGTTCTACAGTTTTTCTTCTACCAAAAAGAATAATTTGACTTGGTTGATTTAGTTTTTAATGAATTTTTCTTATACAAAATATTAGTGACCCTATCAAATCTATTATGTAATGTTTACATACAATAACATCTAAAGTGAATCGATACCATTCTTAATTTAGGAATTAACAACTATAAGCTAGTAATTAATTCACACTTTCATTTTTAGCTATTTTCATGATTAGAGTATCTCACATAATATAATTAGGAGGTTTTTAAAAAAATACCATTTAGTCATATGATTTTTCTCTTTTTTCACATGCTACAAAATCACACAAATTTCAAAATTTATTTAACATTTGTCTTCCCAAGGCCTACCTACTTAGATTTCATCACCAAGAGGGAAGTAGATTTGGTTTTATGGCCAAGTATAAACATCTGGTTAATGGTATATATGTTAAATAAGCTGACACCCTTATCACTATGAGATTGTGAAGTGAGGGGGTAGGCCCCAATACCAATCTAGTACCATTGCCAACATAGATCCCTTCCAGCCTAAATTTTTTAAAACAATCCATAGATTGCTTTCTAGTTCACTATTTTCAGCCAACTTCCCTATCACACTTAAAATAACACTTTTTAATAATCTAACAAGACTCAAGATGACCACTTAGTTAGAATTTAATTTTTATTTGATTTCTTTATCTCTACTCACTATATGTTATATTTAAAAAACTTGCATTGGCCAGCATTGGTGCAAGGTTTTGTGCTATGTGCCAATTAGATCATTCTCATTAATCCAAATATTTATGTGTTTACTTCCATTTATTATTTTAAATTAAATTTTAATTTTTTTTTCTTATTTTTAGCACATTATTATTCTATTCAACATAGTCTCTTAAAGACTATCTTTTTTCCTGACTATAGTTCTAAGTTGATGTAGTCGACCCAATACTCCTTTCTACCAATCAGGTTATAGTACTAACTCAACCTGGTTAACTCTATATCCTTATCAAGTTATCATTTCCCCTATTTATAGTACTAAGTTGACTTGGATGATTCTATGCTCTCATGAGTCATGTTTATAGTACTAAGTCAACTTCGTCAACTTTGTACTCTTTTACCTCCTATTTATAGTACTAAGTTGACTTGGTCAACCCTATAATCTTATCTATCTCTTGGATTGTAGAACAAAATTGACCTAGTCAACTCTATATCCTTCTTATCTCTTTATTTTTACATTAACTTTGCGTTCCCTAATCTCTCTCCTTCATCATGAACTTCTTATTTGAAGACAACACTAAGTTATATTCAACATATATGATGAATATTACCAACCTCAATAGGATATCCCATAAGAAACTTATGGATCCAACCTTAGATGAAAGTAATGTGCATGTAGCTAGTCACACTAAAAACTATGGGACCCTTCCTCATTCCTATTCACTTCATAATCCTCTCTTCTCCTTTGAATATTAACCTAAATTAGAGTATACACAAGAAATGATCTTCTTCATCAATGAGTTTCCTCCACATCAAGGAAACAATCCTTCTTCTATTGACCATCTCATGATAAGTGGTCAAGTCGAGGAGCCCCATTCACTTTCTCCCACATTCTCACATGGATTTGGGGACACTAGTTTCTTGTCTTCTTATCCTCTTCCCTCTATTTTCACTCCTTTTCATACCATGACATATTCTTCTTTGATTTCCTCTACCTCCATGCTTAGATCTCTCCTAACATGGCATGTTCTACATGCAGTGGGCCTCTTTTTAGACCCACGCTTCTCAATTCTTATACTAATGCATCATTTTCTACCCATGGTAATCATGCCTCCAGTGATACTTATTTTCATCCCTATTCTATTACATATTTTTCCACATAAGCAAATCATGACACTAGTGCCTCACTTATTAACAATTCTTCTCAAGCTACTACTAAAACCCATAGTGGTACCCAGGCCACTACTACCAATTCCAATACTTCACATAATGTCAATCATACAACTCAAAACCATCAAACTATATTACAAAATCTTAATCAAATGAATGCTTTCCAAGCTAACAATGAAAATCAAATGATGTAGATGTAAAATCATCTTATCCATCTTTAAACCCACCCTCAATAGATTCTATGCAACATGCATAACCAAAATATTCCCCCACCTCTTCTTTAGGATTACCATGGTAATATTATCCCTCAACCTCCCCTTAGTAATAAAAAAATTAGGCATCTTCAAAATGAGCCTCTTACATCTCAAATTTCTAATATCAATGTAGGAGGTATCACCCCTACCATTACTTACAATGGGTCAAGAAATCCTACTCTCCACTTAAAAACATTTATATATCTATATAAAGATTAGGTCAACTTAAATACTTTCACTGATACCAAGATATTATCAAAAAATCTCATAGGTGATGCTTTAGATTGGTACGTCTAGCTCAAATCTCATTCCATCACTAGTTTGGATGATCTAGTTAATGCTCTAGTCCAATATTTCCAAACTAGTGATCTCCCTAAGAATACCTTGGCCCATTTCATCAATTATAATCAACTTGAGACCAAAATAGCAAAGCTTTCATAAAATGAATAAAAACTTATCTAACAAATATGAGCATAATATGGAAAATGATAACCTCTTTCATCTATTTACCAATGCTATTTTTCCTAAGTTGTAATATCGAGTCTAGACTCTCTCTCTCTACATACTTTGGAAGAGGTCATTGATCAATTCAAATGTCAAGATTTCCTTATCCATCAATTTAATCCATCCCAACCTTATATGGGTACTCACATGTTAATCATGAATAAGAATTATCATGCTATGAATGATGGTGTCACTGATTCTTATGATACCATTCATAATATTCAAGTTGTTGTTCCCAACTAGACTCTAGAATAAGATTCCCCTCCCAAACACATCACTAATCCTCATTTATCTTCAACTAATAACATCAATGTTTATAAACCTTTATCCTTAGCATAATTAAAAAAACATCTACCAAGGCCTCTTCTGTGAGAACTTAATCCCACTCATCCCATGAAATCTTGGTACGATCCTAATAAATTTTGTTGGTTTCATGCTAGTTGGGGTCAATCTCATGATATTTGTAGAAAAATTCATAATTTGGCTCTGGATTTCATTCTTGGTTCCAATTTTGACCATGATTCTATCATTAGTAAACATCAATAAGCCTATGAAATTGCCTTAAAATCCCATGAAACACAAAATAAATCTCAAGCTTTGAACCAAGATAATGATCATTTGGCCATCTATAAAGACCCTCTTCTAAATCACCAAGATAATCAAGATAAGCTTATATATTTTACCAATAATGTTGATAGTCTTCTTGACTCCACTATTGAAGAGAATGTGGTCAATATGACTAATATGTGAAGTGTGGTTGTTTTCATTGATCCTAATCCTATCCACATCCCTTAATTACCTCATACATTTTATGTTATCTAAGACTCTTATCCAACTCACTTAATAGAGTTGGGGCAAGAAGACCTTATATCTTTTGATGAACCAATTCCAACACCTCCATTATATAACACTTCTCATACCATTTATACCATTCCTCTAACCTCTTTACCCATCATTAATAATACTCAACTTCTATCAACACTTATTCTAATCTATCTCAAACCAAAACTACATCAACCACTCCATCTTCTTAAGACAATCAACTAGGCTATCTTCAATTAAATATTTCACATCTTATCAATAATAATTTACATGTACTTTGGATCCTCCCTCTGAGGACCTCCTTAAACACTATGTACATCTTTCCAATAGTCCCTGATGGGTTATGATGATTGGGATCCTATTACAAAGCTTAATACTCTCCCATCTCAAATCCTATTTCTTGAACTTATAAGGAACTCTCCATGTCACTGTAATCATATTATACAACTTTTCTTCTAAAGGAACATCACTCATCCTCCCCTAGGAGGATGTGAAGCCACCTTATCTAGATCATAAGATAACATGTTACAATAGTGTGAAGAGATGTCCATACATGTTGATGAAACAATGGACACTTATCTTTCCCTTAAATTCCCCATTGCTTCTATGATCCCTAATGAGATTCTACTTCATGTAGATGATTCTCCTCTTTTTTTAGTGTCCAAATCGGTGATATACAAGTCAATCATGCCTTGATTGATGAGGGTTTAAGCACTTGTGTTTCCTCTCTTGATTTTACCAAAACCCTTGGATATTTTGAGTGTAATCTTAAATCTACATGAAACATGTATCAAGGCTATAACTAAAGGAAAATTCCTCCCTTAGGCTATGTGTGGCTCCCCATTACCATCCCACCTATCACTGTTCATTTGAAGGTGATGATATTCAAATTTCATCTATCCTCTAACATTTTGTTTGGTAGGCCATGTATTCATTGCATGAGAGCAATTACCTCTTCCACTTGCTAATGTGCCAAATTTACTCATAATGGAGACATTTATAAGATTTAAGGTGACACTAATCCTTGGAATTTTGAATAATTCTAAGACTATGGTGTATTGAATATTCCTACCCTTGAACCCTTTCTAAGCATTCCATTTCATGAATCTCAATAGTTTAACTTTCCTATCAACTCCACTAGAGGTTACAATGGTCACCCAAAATAAATTATGAATATACCCCCTAACCTTCTAGATTCTGATGATGATGATCCTAACGAGATCAATATCAAGATTAAAACCTTAGATCTCTCACCTCATCTCATTTCTCAGCTTCTCCCTTTTTTACAAACTCATTCCCATAAACCAACTAGTGATTATATTCCCATTGTGTTAACTAAGACTCAACATTCCATTCATCACACCAAATCATATGATAAGGTCATCCTTAGCTATGAAATTAATCTTCATACACTTGATTATGATGACTGATATACCTTAGATGATCTATTCTTAGGAGGTCTTGTTTCAACCCAAGATGTTGAAATTATTCATTATCATTCCTCTTTACTTCAATCTTTCAGTTTATCTTGATCTTAAACATATTGAAAACCACTTAAGCTTTAGTATTACATATCATTCAAATTTCAAAGTTTGATGCATGATGATAAAATTGCATAATGTTTGAATCTTTGGACCTTAAACATGTTCAAAAGAACTTAAGCTTTGGTATTACATTTCATTCATGTTTTAAAGTTGTGATGCATTATGATAAACATGCATAAACTTCAAATATTTGGATCTTAAACATGTAAGAAACCATTTAAGCATTAGTATTACATATCATTAATGTTTTAAATTTGTGATACATCATGCAAAATATGCATAAATTTTTGAATATTTGGATCTCAAACACGTTCAAAACCATTTAAGCTTTGGTATTACATATCATTCAAGTTCTAAAGTTTCTATGCATCATGAACACATTCAAAACCACCAAAACAAAACAAACTACCCAAGGCACTTTGAAAAAGGAAACACATAATAGGAAAATAAACTAACCTAAACAAAGCAAGGGAAACTAACCTACTAAATAAATGTGCACACAGGCACATAGAGAACAACATGAAATCTACTCTAATATATACAATATTGTATAGTAATTTGCAAGCATCTCCCCCTTCCTATATAATTCCTAATTTTAGCATTTTTCTACTTGATCATAAGGTAGAGATCATGTGCACACCTCCAATTTTTGAAGAACCTCATAAGAGTATGCTTATGGATCAAGCTATAACTAGGCCTTATAACTTATATAGATACCAAGACCCCTCTAGCTGACTTATCCATGAGATGTTTGTGATTATCCTTCAAACTTATATGCATCTAGCCCCTACCTCATCTGATCCTCATTTGGATCCTATTCCCACTCCCTTTCTATCTGAGTCTTTTCATATTTATGATTTTATTGCTCCTTTAGTCGAGCCTTGCTTAGTCTCTCTGCTAACCCCACCTTCTCATGGTGATGGTTTGCTCCATTTACCACAAATTTCTCCTTTTCCCACCCAATGGACCGATCCACTATATTTTGAAATTCACAAAGTTTCCAATCACTAAAATAGAGACTGTATATTACACCAACCTTCCTTGCTTTCTACTTCCACTCCTTGTGTGAGTACACCTACCAAGTATACTCACAAGCTTATATATTTCTTCCATGGCATAGATAATCATTCATCCACACATTATCATAAGTTATGATAATATATCAACACCTTGTGTCCTACCAGTCCTCAACCCATAAACAAGGCTATACCTCCCTTTAAAGTGTTATCTAAATATCTTCCCAAATATGGAGAGGTATATTGTCTATGTCACCAATATGGTACTCATGATACTGATAATTGCCACATCCTTCAACAACATCTTAAGGATCACCTCATAACCATTCTTATACTTACTACCCTTCCTCCCATAGTTCACCTTCATAATAAGGCTACCCCTTCTTCCCCCATGGTTCCACCACCGATGGCCCCTTTTCCAACTACTATTTTTCCACCTATGATTCCCTTACCTGTGGACCTTACCTCACCCATGGATTCCTCTTCACTGATGATTCCTTCCCCAGTGGTACATTGCCCACTCATGACCGCTTTATATCCCATATAATCCATTCCCATGCCTTCTCCTAATAATCCCATACATGATATCCCTCATCAACATGATCCTTTAGTAATTCCTACATTTTTTGTTGAGGATATTTGATGCTAAGTATTTTTGTAACTTTACCTGAAGATTGATGAGACTTTGGCTGAAATTTGAGTTTAACTTCATAGAGAATTATCATATGTTATGGATAATGTTTTTGGATGAGTATATTAGTACTTATGAACACAAGACTAGTATTCTTACATTTATTTTCTCATTTTATTTGGATGTGTGCCCCAACTTTACATTTATCTATTTTTATCATCTGACATTGTGTGAGATTCTTATCTATCTTACATGGTGACTTTTGTTTTACATTATATGTTGATTACAATGTCATTATTCTTCTTATGTTATCTTATGTATTGTTTTTCATAATTGCATACATGTTCTTCTTGAAATCATTTCTTATGGTTACCTTGTTATTTTTCATGATTGTTTTCTATCTTATCTCTATAAACATGAATAATTGTTATTATGACTTGGTTATAAAAACCTTGATTCATTTAGTCATTCCTAATTTACCATGTGATCAATTAACAAACAATTAATCTCATTACAATCTCATTTTACCAATCCACTTTAGATCTCCCCTTCTTCCCCTTTATTCTCTTTCACAAACTAAACAAATAGATGGTTGAGACTTGAGATAACATTTTGGTTCATAGTTAATCATAAGTGTTCTAGTCAGTCCTATCTTTGGATACTTAGATTCCTTTAGCCAAAACCTGAAGATTATTCATGTGTATCACTATATCTATAATGATTGGTCATTCTAAGTCCGTATGGAGGAGAAATATTAGAATCCATAAAAGATTCAAAATCCAAATCATTTAACAAAAGGTAATGATCTAAAAGGCAGCATTCAAAAATTTCAAAAGTCAAATTACACTAAAAGATGTGATTCTAAGCACATATCCTCTTTATAATGAAATCTCAAACTCAAAAATTGGCCTCATGTAGATCCAAGGTCCATTGGGGTGTGGTAGGCCAATCGATTATAAAATAAGAATAAAAATAATCTTTTAGTGCTACCTACTTTCTCACATAAGTACCCAATCTTTGTAGTAGACTGATGACTCTATAAGGGGTCCTGAGGAATGGGGAACATGTTGTGATAAGGTAGTTGCATTTTAATTTTATTGTTCAAAACCTCCAACATGAGTTTACCTTAGTACCACACTTATTTTCATACCTAGCTTTGGATTATAGCGAACATGCATCCTTTGTATATTGATGGTCACTAGTTACTTAGTGTCTTCTCATGTCCTTAGTGTGCCTCATGTCTCCTAAGGTCCATTTTCTTTTCAATGCATATAGCCTTCATGGGATGATCTACATACTTCATTTTTTGACCTAATATTTATGTGGCTAGGAGAAGTTCTTTAGATCCCTTAATGTTGACAGTCCTCTTATTTTTAAAAACCTAATTTGAGTGTCTTGATTTTGATAAAGAGTTCCTCTACCTTGGTTTTCCTTCATTTTCCCCTCCACCCATTTCATTTCCCCCTTGATAGGCATGTGTGATTCTAAATCTATTTTTCCTCTTCTATACTTCCTTCTTCCTCACATCTTAAAAACATGCTAACACTAATTTGTTTTAGTTTTATCTATCCTTAGAACAAAATAATATTCTTGAGTGACTATGGATTAATTTCTTTACACCATGACTCTACATTTCTAGATGTACCTTGATTTTTTTACCATTTTTTATTATCGTTCCATCATTTTTTTTGGACATCTAAGTTCGCTTCTACTTTCATGTACTATTTCCATTATTGAGTGAGGTTGGATTGTTACTTCTCACTTACCAATGATGTTTTCCCTTTTATGAACATTTTTTTCCATTGATGATTGAGTAAAGATTGTTACTTCTCACTCCTTAATATTTTTTTACCATTTTTGCATGCCCATATTTATTTATGTAAGGATTGTTACTACTTTTACATTGATGTTTGATTACCATCTTTTTGACATGTATCCTTGGTTTGATTTGGTGAGTTCACCTTTCTTACCTAAGATTTATTTATTTGATTTTTTAGGTCTTTAGTAGCCTTGGATTTTTGGTTACCTGATTTACTCTAAATTTTAACTTGGTCATTTGGTCTAACATATCACTTGTCACTCCAACTTTACAAATTTATAAGTATGTCCCATCTACATAACACCAATTTTCTTAAATTTCCTACATTTGTTTGTTTTTTATCTTTAGTCTTTTAGTCTTGGGTTTGTCGAATGCAGTTTCTATACCCTCCATAATCAAAACTACAAACATAAAAAATAACCATCCAGTGATAAAGGTAAGTCAAGTTACATACTATATTTACTTTTTAGTTATTTCCATTTTAGTCATTTAATTTCAATTATTTTATGCTTTAAAATACTACAACTTTTTTAGCCTCAACATTATGTGTTGCTATGTTCTTTCTTGAAGCACCATCCCCTAATTCACTTGAATGACACATGATGATCTTCGAGTGGGGAATATGTATACACATAATATTTTAAAACTTTATCAATTACTAATGCATTTGATCTTGTAAAAACCCATCAAATCTCAATCTCTCTAAGTGAATACATTAAGAGGTGCACTAGGAGAGGGTTGGGTAGATCTTTGGTGATTCACAGGATTATTATCCCTTTTAGCACTTGTTATCTACATACTTATCTCCTAAAAACCATTCCTAAGATTTGCCTCCTATTTTTCACACTCCTCTAGTAAGTTTCCACCTTCATTATCCCTTTATCTAATCTAAACCCCCTTTTGATAATTTACATGACTATGTCAACCACATCGACCTTGTATTCTTATTGACAAAAAATATTAGGGACTAGGTCGGCCCCTGGCCAACATAGTTTGTGACCTAGTTAATTTTTGTCAATTATGATACTAGGTCTATCAGGTTGACCTTATTGGACAAATTTTTTTGTAAGGGTTTAGGGTTAGATCCACCTATATAAACTGTAATATCCCCAATTTCCCCTCAAATTTGAAACTAGATATTTTCCTGACTATCTTTCTGTATTTTGCTTTTTAGATATTTTGCATGAGTAAAGATGCAATTTTGCAAGATAAATTCAAATAACAAATAAACCATAGTAAATCTCTTAACTGGCAAATCATAGCTCTTATTATTCTTTAGAATGATTACAATAATGAATTTTTGGCACGCATATAAAAGAATACAAACATCATCTCAAACGCTGATCTTTTGAAAATATAGAATGGCTCTAATACAGAAGATCTTTATCTGTGCAATATATTAATCAAAAATGTAATGAAATAAATACTTGAAATCCCTGTGATAACTTCTGTGTGAAGTTATCTCTCAAACCTGTAAACCTCTATGATAGCTTCTAGATGAAGTTATCTCTCAATTTGGTAATAGATCAGCTGATATTTCATAGCCTCTGAATTGCACACACTAAAGAGTGGACGTTCTCCAATGCAGATGGAATCCTGGAACCCTTAACTCAGTCTTCATAGAAGAATTCTTCAAAATCAATAGTCAATAATTAATGGATAATCAATAATGGCCTCCATGAGAAACCTTTATACCCTCAAAAAGATATGCTTGCCCTAATTAGGGTTTCTTAAATTAGAATTAGGGTTTTCAATTAAAAATAGGCTAAATAATTAATATTTGATTAAATCAATCAAATATTAATATCTCCCTCAATACATGTCAGATCCTCAAACTGTTCAAAGCTGGTAAACCAGGGAGTGATTCTGCACATGACCATACCAAAATAAAGGCGCTCCGCTACATGTCAAATATCCCTAAATAATAGTAGCTCAAGCCAAATGTGTTTGAAATATCCTGAATGAAAGCCAACTATAGGAATTTTGCAAATCGAAGCCAAGCAAATCTCCATCATGACCCTCTATCCATCTTATCAGCCTACGAAGGTCGCATAATAGGCTAATCATCAAGTCTATCAATGTCCACAAAAAAAGGGACATGACAATCCGCCCCTCCAAAAATTGCTTATCCCCAAGCAATCTTGAAATAATGAACCACTTGATCCACCTGGATCCCAAATGTAGTTATGCTCTACACTGCTGTAAATCAATGCAAGTTCCTACAATATCATCAAGAGTAGATCAAAGAGGAACCCATAATCAAACTGGAGAATGCAACTCAACCAAACTCTAAAAGCACAACTGCCATGGTCAAGAACACATGAGAAACAAACTTTCAGAGCATCATAACCCAAGTAGAATGGACAAATCAAACTACCAATTCCATCTACAAAAGATGGTGCCAATCCATCCCATAACTGATCACTCTGTAAAGGTGGCACAGTGAACGATACCACACTGTCATATGTGTGAGAAGAATCAATCTAGAGACTCGACTCCACTGGTATCTCAAACTCATCAAAATTAGGTACTCCCAAATCTTGAACATGTGTGTCAGCCTCAACAACATGCTCCTCAGCAACAACTACAGGAATGTACTCACCACCAACCACCTCAATATACAAATGAACTGGGTCTGGGCCTGGTGAAGACCGCAAATACTCTAACTCTATGGTCATCTCAGCCAAATGAAATTGTGACTCCTCATAAGCCAACTGTGTACTCTCAAGAATCTTAGAAGTCACCTCGAGCTACTGAGTAAGCTCACTCACCTTATCTTCCTTGACCAATAATGCATCATACGCTATGCTGCCCCACTCCATAAGATAATCTCTGTCGGCTACCAACTGCATATAATCCTGTCTCAGAATCTAGATAGCCTCCCATAAAGAGTGGATCTCTGTCAAGGACAAATAACTGCCTCCTTGCTCAATGCTAGTAGGAGAACCCCATCCATAAATTGCTAACAACTGATGAGCAGCATCAAAATGCTTGCAAGCAGTAGCAATGTATCACTCACTAACTCTCAGCTGACTAGACACATGGTGGCACTGGCTAGATTGTCTCCTACAATCCTCCTCTAATGCATGGTCCAAAAGAATAGACTCAGAATCACTGACCACTGTAATACTACCATCCATACTCTGTGAATCAATTCCATAGCTCATATCAACATCCAGAGTATCAAAAGCTATAGCATCACTGACCAACTCTTTCGTACCGAAAGAAACTACAGGTGAAACTAAGTCCTCAAAATGCTCCACTGCATTCTCCTAGGTGTCATCTGCAATAATCAGATCTTGGGACTCTTCTACAATCTCTGCCATATCTGAGAGATCATCAACCCTCAATACACTAACATCTGAGCACACCTCTACCCTCTGAGTGCAAGCATCAGACTCATCCTCATCTTCACTATCTCCTATCTCATAATAATCATAATAATCATGGGACATGCTGCTCTCTTGTCTAAGTGATCTATAGTGCTCTCTCCTTAGCTTAACAAAGTGATCAAAAGACAACCTCCCCTGAACTTGTGGAGTTAATAACTCCCACTCATCCTTCGCTGTCATATATCATGTGGATTTGTCTTTGGATGTAGGATATGAAAGAGATTCATTTAACCTCTTCAAACTTAGTTTCAACTTCTTCATATCATAGTCCCATTGTCTCTGAGTACTTGAAGACATCATGATTCACTAGCCGATTCCTTTATGTGTACTCAAGTGAAAAATAACTCACTTAAAGAAAAATAAAACAACTACTTAAAAATAATAACTAAAAATTAGCTAATTTTAAAAAGGACATCATTTGCATGCCTTGTAAAGAAGTAGGCGCTGTTATGCATGACCACGGATTTGCGCTATAGGCACTGTTATGCATGTCAACGGATTTGTGTTGTAGGCGCTGTTATGCATGTAATCTAAAACTTTGCAGTCCAGGTAGTTTGACAATCAATAGTTGGTTATGCCGAGCTTTGTGTAAGCTTTCAAACACATAGGCGACATACAGGCCTCTATTCAACTCTTAGCACCAATTTGGACTACCAGTGTGTGAACACACAGGGGACATACAGTTTGAGTGTCTTTTACAGGTTGGGACTCAAATGATATTAGATCTGTTTAAAAACTTAAATGATATGTTTCAACCTTAGTCTTCCAAGGAGTCCCTCTAAACTCTTTATTGCGCAAGATTCCTTACGGCCTGTGCATGCATACTCTACGGGTCTGCAAGATTCTTAATGCAAGAACGAATCACACAAACATGGCTCACAAATTGCAACATCTTTTTGTATTCTCCTCACGGTTATATCACCCACAAAGCCTGTTTCTTGATCAAGATACAAGGTCTGAGTTAAGTTGTTTATCCATATGCTTTTAATATCATAGAAAAATGTTCACAAGAAATATCATGATTCTGGCCCATTTTTGGCATGACAACCTCTACCTGTTGCCATCCGTACACCGTCTGTATGCCATCCTTTGGCCACTGGATGGTAATTTAGTGTGGTAGATATTAGAATTAATATGTATGACACTCTTAGTAAAGTCCACGCCTTGTATGTAGGTGCCAGCCGTACCTGTACGAAATATATATCCCTAAAAATCCTTCAATTTGGTCAATTATTCAATTGGCTTCTCGAGAGATGCAAAAATTGTTCAATCTTTGAACTGAACCTGATTCAATGTCTAATCTACCCAACAGGATGGTAGAATAAAAGCTCTGATACCACTGTAATATCCCCAATTTCCCCTCAAATCTAAAACTAGATATTTTCTTCACTATCTTTCTGTATTTTGCTTTTTAGATATTTTGCATGAGTAAAGATGTAATTTTGCAAGATAAATTCAAATAAAAAATAAACCATAGTAAATCTCTTAACTGGAAAACTAGTGCTCTTATTATTCTTCAGAATGATTACAATAATGAATTTCTGGCATGCATATAAAAGAATACAAACATCGTCTCAAACCCTGATCTTTTGCAAATATGGAACAACTCTAATACAGAAGATCTTTATCTATGTAATATCTGAATCAAAATTGTAATGAAATAAATACCTAAAATCCCTGTGATAACTTCTATGTGAAGTTATCTCTCAAACCTGTAAACCTCTGTGATAGCTTCTAGATGAAGTTATCTCTCAATTTGGCAATATATCAACTGATATTTCACAGCCTCTAAATTGCACACACTGAAGAGTGGACGTTCTCCAATGCAGATGGAATCCTGGAACCCTTGGCTCAGTCTTCACAGAAGAATTCTTCAAAATCAATAGTCAATAATCAATGGATAATCAATAATGGCCTCCATGAGAAACCCTTATACCCTCAAAAATATATGCTTGCCCTAATTAGGGTTTCTTAAACTAGAATTAGGGTTTCTAATAAAAATTAAGCTAAATAATTAGTATTTGATTAAATCAATCAAATATTAATATCTCCCTCAATACATGTCAGATCCTTAAACCGTTCGAAGCTGGTAAACTAGGGAGTGATTCCGCACATGACCATACCAAAATAAAGGCACTCTGCTACATGTCAAATATCCCTAAATAATAGGAGCTCAAGCCAAATGTGTTTGAAATAGCCTGAATGAAAGCCAACTGTAAGAATTTTGCAAATCGAAGCCAAGCCAATCTCCATCATGACCCTCTATCCATCCTATCAGCCTACGAAGGTCACATAATAGGCTAATCATCAAAAGTCTTTCAATGTCCATGAAAAAGGGGACATGACATAAACACATTCATTTCCATCACTTATCATGAAGATAAGAAGAGTAAGATATATTACACATTTGCTTATCCACCATTCTACTTGAGGAGCAAACTTTGGGTTTCATACTTTATTTAGAGATACAAATCTTGTCTTGTGGATAACTATTTTGGATTCATTAATAGGTTAGGTACCCTAAAGATGATTTATCCTTTCATCCTTACACACCACAACAACCTATTGCAAAGCACCATGGCCAAGGGAGAGATTGAGGATCGGTGGGTTCATCTTCAAAGGTAAGTATTCTTAAATTTGTTCCTCCTTTGTAAGAGTAGATAGATATGCATTTGTACTTCTCTTCCATGCATTATTAATCCATATAAATTGATGTGAGCATATGTATTCTATGCATGTTTACCTTTATTATTTATTACCCCACTTTGTACCACACCATTTGGTGAACACTAGATTAGACTTTCACTTTAATTATTATTAGTATAGTAAATATGAAAACATAGGACCTAGTTAGGGTTATTGCATAGTTTTTATTTAATGGAGGCTTTATAACCCTCCCTAGATAATTTATCATGGTAAGATATCCCTTGACTCATTCTAGTAGATCCATAGTGGTTATGACCGTGATTATCTAATGTATCCCCAATCAGATGTGTATGTAGGATCTATCTTCTTCGAGATATGATTAATTTATATATATGTTACATTTACCATTGCATACACACACCTATGATATTATATTATGGTATAATTTAAAGAACTACTTATTTTCAACCATGCAATATTTTATTCATTTATGTTGCATACATTCAAATAGGTCTACACTGCCTTGAATATATATTAGTCTCATGGTCACACACTACTTGGTCAACCACACAACTTTAACCTATTGGTTTGGATGTAAAATATGTATTATATCATATTATTAACCTAATTAAACTATAATTTAAACCCATTTTGGTCTAAAATGACTCAATTAGGCCTTACTTCTCCTTTAGGCCTCATGGAGACCTAATTGCATTGGGTTTGTCCTCTTAGCATCAACACTTGATCTTCTTGGGACTAGATGGATTTATCAAACAACTAAAAACAATTTAAAAACTTAGACAACTAACTCTTTTAACCTCCTCAATTATTTATTATAATTGTATCCTTTGCTCATACCATAAATTTTCTTTAGGATAAACTACCCTAGGCCTATGTACCTCAAAAGTTTGTCTTGTAAAAAATGAAGATTAAACACCCTTAAGCTATTGAACTCTAAAAATGAAATATGGAGATATATTATCCTTGAACTCAAGGTCATCACCAAATCATTGGAACACTTTCACTCAAAATATAAATTCTTAAGAACATCTCTGTAACTTGCTTACTCAAAACTGCCAATTTACCTCAAAAACTAATCATGATGAATTAGACCTCTAATGCCTATGTAGACACTTGTAATGACTCTTAATTCATAAAAAAAATTTATATGATATCTCCAAACAATTTTTAGATAGAAAAATCATATGGTATAATTCCAAATATTGGTATTGCAGACCAATTTTTTGACCATATGTTTCATAGTCCTATTTGAACTAGACAAACCATTTTGTGAGTAACATTTTCACTACATAAAATGACCTAAAAAGCTTCTAAAATAATGATCACGACTTAAAATTCATAAATAATTCCTTAATGATTTTTTTGCATCAATATATCAATAATAAGCCTTCATATCTATCTCTTCATCTCTACTCAGGTTTTACACTATTCACACCATTAGGTCTGTCTGTGACTGACTAACTTGAATGACCAAATTAGAACAGTTGAAGGCTAGAACCTATCCATAAATCATCATAGACATGAAAAAATAGTCTCTATATTCTTCTTCCATCCATTTTATCTTCTTAACCAATACAAAATTTTAGAGCTATAATAATTTATTAACAAATATGCCTATATCTATGCATTTTCTCTCTCATCTGACTGACCATCACCACCTAGAGGTACCTAGTGTATACACATAATATTCTCAAAATTTTATCACTTAATAACACTATTTATCTTAAAATAACCCATAAATTCACAATCTTTCTGAGTGAACACCCTAAGGGGTGTACTGAGAAAGGCGTGGATAGATCATTAGTGCTTCATAGAATTATTGTCCCTTTTGCCACTTGTGATCTACACATTGTCTCCTGAAAACCCTATCCCTAAGATTATTCTTATCTATTACACACTCTCCATCCCTTTTCTACCTTTTTTCCCCCTTTTCCTAACCTTATCCCCTTTTAAACTATTTATTGTACTAGGTTGACTAGGTCGACCCTTTATAGTTTTAGGTGAAATTCAATTAGGGTCTAGGTTAGCTCTTGGTTGACTTAGCCCATGACCTAGTGAATTCTTGTCCAAAATTGTGTTAGGTTGATTGGGTCAACCCTGTAGGCTAAATTTTTTGTAAGGACTTAGGGTTAAATCCACATATAAATACAAGTTTATTTCACCTTTATTTAGAGAATAAAAGAATAATTAATATTTATTGCACATCTGCTTATTAACCATTATACTTGAGTAGCAAGCTTAGGGTTTCATACTTTCTTTGGAGATATAGATCTTGTATTATGGAGAAGTTTTTTAGATGTATTGATAGGTTATGTATCCTATATTTGATTTATCCTTATCATCCTTACATACCACAAAAACCTCTTACGAAACACCTTCACCAAAGAAGAGATTAAGGCTCAACAAGTTCGTCTTCAAAGGTAAGTATTCCTAACTTTTTTCCTCCTTTATAAGAGTAGATAGATATGCATTTGTATTTATATTCCATGTATTTGGATTCTAGATACATTATTATGAGTATATATCCCTTATGCATGTTTACTTTTATTATTTTTAACCCCCACTTTATGCCACAAGATTTGTTGAGAACTAGATTAGATTTGCTTTACTTGTTATTAGTTTAGTAAGATATCAAAATATATGACTCTCTTAGGGTTATTCATGATTGTGATTTATTGGAGGTGTTGGAAACCTCCCTAGCATAGCGTATTGTGGTAAGAGATCCCCTAATCAAGTCTAGCAAATCCCCATATTGGTCATGTTCCCAATTATCTAATATATCCCCAATCAGATGTGTATGGTATGATCTATCTTCTTTGAGTTAGGATTGATTTAAAGACATGATGCATTTATGATTGCATACATTCTGGTGAACCCAATGTGAATCTAATCCTTAAATGTTTTATTTCACATTTTTCATTATTTTATCATTTCATTTTTAATATTTATGATACTGAGTTGATAGTGTCAATATAGTTCTAACCTTTGTGCATATTTTTAAAACATAGTCACATCAATATGACTATGTTCTATTTGTGCAAGTTTTTTAGACTTCTAGTTTAGACTACTAGATTAACCCAGTCAACCCTGTATATTTTAAGACATCCAGATCAGCCTACTAGGTTAACCCTATTGACTTTGTATATTTTAAAACTTCTAAAAAACATACTAGGTTAACCCTATCAACATAGTACATTTTATAGGTTTTCAAAAAATAGGGAATTACAAAGCTAGGTTGATCCAATTGACATAGTTGGCAAAATTTACAAGTATAAATTAGAGTAATTCAATAACAATATTATTTTCCGCTACATCCTCTAACCCACCAAGGTTCATTTCTATTCTTCTCTATCATTTATTTTATTCATTAAAATTATATTTTTAATAGTTTACAATCTTTAAAACTTCCCCTATATAATCAACTAGGTCAACCCTGTCGATTTAGTTCTATATTCTATATTCTATCTAGAAAAGTAGGTTGACACTATTGCCATAGTTCTTTTCCAAACCCTTGATTTCATAGTACAAAATTGATACTATTGACTATATTATATATTATTTGCATAAATTGTCATTATAATTGATGTTGTACTATGTTTCAAAGTTGGAATTAGCACTTTTATGCTAATAATTATCTCACACTTTCATTTCTTGTTAATTGTATACTTAGAATAGATCACATAGTCTAATTAGGTGGTTTTCAAATATACCATTTAGTTTCACTATTTTCTCTTTTATGCACACAATACCAAATCAAAAAATCTTTAAAACACATTTTAACAATTATTTACCCAATGCCTACCTACTTGGATTTCATCACCAAAGGGGAACTTGACTTGATTTTCTAGCCAAGTATAAACATGTGGTTAATGATATATATTGGATAAACACCCAACACCATTATCACTATGGTTTGTGAAGTGAGGGGGTAGGCCTAAATACCAAGCCAATACCATTGCCAAATATAGATACCCTTCAACCCAAATGTCCTAAAACCATCCTTAGATTGATTTATAGTTCTTTGCTTACAACCAAATCCCTATCACATCTAAAATCATATTATAATTTTTTGACATTCAAGATGAACAATTATTTATCTTTTAATTTCCAAGTTTATTTTTTGATCTTTGCTCAATTGTATGTCGTATTACAAAAAATTGCATTAGCTAGTGTTGGTGTAAGGTTTTGTGCTATGTGACTCAATTGGATCAACCTCATTGATCTAATTGATTGTGTGTTTTCTTTAATTAATTTATTTAAAAAGTACTTTATTTTTTATTTTAGTACAAAGTTGTTATATTCAACATAGTCTCTTATAGATTACCTATTTTTCCTTTGCCTACAATATTAGGTTGACTCTATCGTCTTTGTACACTTTTTTAGCCTGCATTTTTAGTACTAGGTCGACCTTGTTAACTTTGTATAATTTTTAGCCTTTATTTATAGTAATAGGTTAAACCTATCAACTCTTTATGGTTTTTAGACCTTATTTTCTAGGTCAAGCAGTCAACTATGTATAGTTTTCTATCACTTCCTATTTCCTTATCTATGCATCTTTCTTGCCTTGTTTAGTCTTTCTCCTTCATCATGAAATTCATATTTGAATAAAAAAATAAGTTGAATTCAAAAAAAATGATGAGTTTCACCAACCCTCATAGGGTCTCCCATGAGTAGAGTAGGGCTCCTCTCCTAGATGAAAGTAATGTTCATATAACCACTATCACAATGAATTATGGGACCCCTCCTCATTCCTCTTTTCTTCATAATCCTCTCTTGTCACTTGAATATCAACCCAAATTAGAGTATACCCATAGAATTATCTTCTTTATCTTTTCAATCACTCAACATTGAGGAAATGATCCTTCTACCATTAACCATCTCATGATTAGTGGTCAAGTCAAAGATCCTTATTCATCTTCTCCCACATTCTCACATGGATTTGGGGATACTAGTTTCTTTGATTCTCATTCTCTTCCCTTTATTTTGACCCCATTTCATACCATGAATTCTTATTATTTAACTTCTTCTACCTCCATTCCTAGTTTCTCCACTAACATGGTAGGTTCTACATCTAGTGGGCCTCTTCTAAGACCCACTTTTATTAACTCTTCCACGAGTGCATCATTTTCTACCCATGGTAATCATGTTTCTAGTGCTTCCTCTTCTTATCCCTTCACTAGTCCATATTTTAATATAGAAGAAAATTTTACCATTAGTGGCTCACATTCTAACATTTCCTCTCAAGCTCTTATCAACACCAATAGTGGTACCCAAGCTAGTAATACCAACTTTAATGCTCCAAATAATGGTAAAAATTCTAATCAAACCCATAACCTTTTATTACAAACACTTAATCAAATAAATACTTTTCAATATAATAAGACAGATAAAATGATGATAATGCAAAATCACCTTCTCCATGTTCAAACCCACCCTTAACCAATGCCTTGGGGAATGCATAATCAAAATGTCCCCCCACCTCTTCTTCAAAATTCCCATGGAAATCTCATCCCTCAACATAATCTTACCAAAATAACAATTAAAAATATTCAAAATGAGCCTCTTATAACTCAAATTTCTAATATTGATATAGGAGGTATCACCCTTAAAATTTATTACAATGGACTATCAGAGTTTAGAATGAACTCATAATTCTGTAGGATCACTCTTGCAACACCATTACCATAGCCAATTAATCATGAAGATATTATGTAGATACACTAATAATTATGCATAGTTAAATCTCATTATTCATCAAAATAATAATATAAATTTGTAGCTCTCTCTTTACCAACATTATAGGAGAAGAATAGTGAGTGCCTAGTAAATAAACAAGATGAGTTGGTTTCATGTAATGATAATTTGTTGCATGAAACCGAGATTATTTGATATGGAATATTTTTACACATAAAATAGTGATGAAAGCATGCAAAAAATATCATCTAAATAACCAAATCCCAATTAATATTAATGCCTACTCCAACACCCTCCCTTAAGCACAAAATAGGGAGTAATAAAAAAGAAAACAAAGAGATTGAATGGGTCCCAATAATAAGGCTTGATAAGGTACCCATGTATAAATAACAATGAAATACAAAGTGTCCTTATGGTAACCAATAAATATTATCAAGGTACATGGCTGTTGAGTCACTATAACCACTAAGTCAAATAGGAATTGGTACTTTGTATGAGGCTCACTCTATAAAAAATGTTGGTCACAAAATATTGGGAAATAGAGTCACCAAGGATGAAATGTATCACCACAAGGTACCCAAAAACTAGTAGAACCATAGTGATAGTGAAGAAGAGAACATATGATACAAGGCATCCGAAGAATCATGACACACAAACTCAACACAAACCTATAGTAACTACACTTGATGGAATGAATCCCATCAAACAAAATATGCACTCAATCAACTACCTCCAAAAGTAAATGTGGTGTAATAAAAATAAACACAACACTTAAATTAGTATGTCCACCCACCCATAATGATGAAATGGGTGTAGTGACTCAAAAAACCATCTAAATGAGTGGGCCAATCCCACTATGCAAACACCAAAATGTTGTCATTGGGCTACAATAGACTGGCTACAATCTAGATGGAGAATAAGTTCTACCAAAATATTTGAAGGAGATTGTCTACAATTAGATATATATATATATATATATATATATATATATATATATATATATGAAATCTATCAAGAATGATGTCCCTAGTGATGATGGGATATTCATGAAACTATATAAGAAGGTTCTAAATCATGGAGCACATAAATGAAGAAAAAATCTCCATGAATCTTATTGTGACTAAAAACAAAAGTCCCATCCTATAATAATATCACCAAGTGATACAAGAAACTCCATAATGTAATAAATCTATGGAATACATCATCTATGAAATGAGATATGTATACTAAAAAAACACACATCTACCTAATCAAAGAGATTAAACAACAAGGATCATTAACAAGTAAGAGGAATAATGTGTAGTCAAAGAAGTTGAATAGTGGAGGAATGATGTCTGTAGTGTCCTCACCAAAAATGATTCTTACACCACTAATAATAATTATAAATCCACTTAAAATGAACACAAATGGTGGATAAAGATGCCTACATATGTGTGGGTACAAATTCTATGATAAAATAATGTTAGATAACATCCAAATAATTAATAGGTAGATCATATCTAACCACTATAATCTTAGGTTTCTTAGGCCTGAGTGAAGGTGCATAAAAGCCCATATGAATCTTATAATCCTCATGAAGAGTGGAGTGAACAAAAGATGGAGCTCTATTAATATATCTCAATGAAGATAAAGCACCTACATTATAACTAAGACCATGCTGAGAATCCACATAATAGGATGAATAGGATGAGAGATGCCTTGTAAATGCTTACCAATGCTTGCAAGTCTAGTAGTGTAACCAATGGAATGAAGCATATAGGAGCTAAATCCATTGGTATGCTTCCAAAAACAAGTAGGCATATATTTAGATATAAATGGCATGGGATATGCAAAGTGTGCACCAAAAATAGGCATAGTAGTATCATCTGTAATAATATGAGCAACATGAGCAAATGAGTTTCATAGAATTTGGTAGATCACACTGTAAAAGTGTATCAAGTGGATGCATACTAGATTTAGTACATGATAGGGTATTAAACTGATGTTGTGTGCCAACTAGTTTATTCTATAGAGTATAAATGAGGTCATCCTTTCCATTAATCAAATAGTACAAAAGAGACTTCTACATCAAAATTTTCCTATTTTCTTCTTGAAGTGATAAGAAAGAGGTCATATGATCAATGGGTTACTTAGGACTTAGTAGGGTACTGTCAAGAGTCATACCAAAATAAAAAATAAGAGTAACAACCATTGTATTATAATGTGTATCAATATGTGGAGGTGTAGATACCTCATCCAATTGACCACCAATACTCACATCAACATCATGAATAATAAGAAGAGGTGGTATAAGTGTCTCATCCTCAAAAACCGTGTCTTCACTATCAATGGAAGGAGGACTAGAACTAACAAGAGGAGACAAAGATGCCAAAGACTCCTCATGCAAGTCATTATAAAGAATCACACCACTATAGATAGGAGAAGATGGTGGAGAAACAATGTCACTAATAGAATAATCCTCACTATGAGAGGGAGGAGAAGAAAAGAGAACATGTGGAGGTGAAGTGATCTCATCAAATAATGTAGAAATAATGTCCTAGGATTCCTTAGGTGACATGGCATGCTCACTTTTAAACTATAAATAATTTGAAACATGGAGGTGAATGAAAAAAATTTCTCCCCTTTATAAGGATTAAATCCATACATTATCATCCTCATCAATAAATATAGGAAACTCACCAAGCATAACTCTCCATAATCCCTTCATCTATAAGTGTATCCATATTTTAGTTTTCTATGTGGTGTAGTTAGATGAACTAAGGGGTTAAAACATGCAAGAATCCATATTTGAAGACATGAAATGGCACAAAAAAATCCAACTACAAATAAAATGTAACCCTAAAAATGGATGTTGTTCACTGCTAAAAATACATCCATAATTAAAAGTGGAGTATAATGTGTAATGGAGAAAACAAGTAAAAAAACAAGTTTGTTTGCCTATGAGGGGGTTTGAGCACCTACCAAACTGAACCTCACCCTCTGTCTTCGTCACTCAATATTGGAAATGTGTCAAAAAAAATCTAAGTGCCATAAACATTATTTAAAAATTAGGTTTTTACAACAATTTAATTATACCACCAAATTAAAAAATTGTCTAGTCATTACAAAAGAACCTCTCCACATTAAACTATTTTACCTAAAATTCCACCTCTTTAAAAAAAGCTTTAAAAAAATTCTCCTATTAATAAAGACACTAATATCCACTTGGCTACTTGATGTTCTCAATTACTAGATATCTATTTGAGTTTTAAAAGTAATTTAAAAAAAACTGTAAATAAATAAATAAAAACCTTATGACAACACTAAGAAAGACTAGGAGTGTGACCAATAAGAAAATGGAGACCACATGGTGGAAATTAGTGGTTAGTAATACCATGGTTAAGAGATAAACACCAACACCAACCTCATTTTAGGATCGACAATTGTAAATAACTTTAGATAAATAAACTATAGCTAGAAGTGTATTATTTGAGGTAGATAGGTGGTACTCTAGCTATATTTGGAACTCAAAGTGGATCGAGTAGCTCTAAAAAACATGGCCAAAGAAATTTGAGATCACTATCCCACATAATACAATCCATAATAAAATAATAAGATTGTGCGTGTGGCAAATAATGTGATGCATTCTAAGTCAAATACATGCATAACTATCACCAGGTCATCTTGCAAGATGTAAATGAGCTAATAGGTAGGATTTGTGAGCCAAGGAGGATAATTCATTGCCAAGGAGGGAATGAAGTGAGCTGAACCAAGTGTAAGGTTAAAGGGTGAGGTAGCTTAACAAGTAATAGTTCTAAGTGTAGCCTTTGGACCCGATCAATACCAAATGAATGCATTCAAAGAAATGCACATCAAGATTTCTTAGAGTTAGGCTTGATGAATATGTATGCCTCTTGAGCATAGGATCAAACTAAAAAACAAATATGTGATGCTAAATTTAGGATCATGGTCATATGTTAAAGGTCAACTATGCTGTTGAATTTTTGCCAATGTTGGAGCCATTGATCAAAAGTTGCAACCTCAAATAAAAAAATACAACACCTAAAAATAATAAAATAAAGTAATTCCAAATCGAATCCCCTTAAAATACATGAAAGATATATGATGAGAGGAAACTTCTTATCAATTCCTGATAGTGGAAGTCTAGCCAGGACCATTGAGGATAAAGTCAGATCTGGATTGATCTGAACCAAGCTAGTGAGTAAATTGTTTGATCCAAAGCTCATTAAATTAGTGTAATGTGTAGGTGGCTTGATTAGAAACTAATCCAAATAAAAAATAGATGCTTTTAAGGATCGACATCGAGCCCCAAAAGTTGCAAGGCCAAGGAGGATTCATGCCATTTATGTTGACAGTAAGGAATAATGGGCATAAGAAACAAGTAGACAATCCATGGATCATTGTGTTTCTACCATCCATCACTATGTCCATCCATATCTATGCAAAACAAATGTCATCTACCAAAAAACTAGATCCATATGGCTAGTCAATGGCCAATTTTTTTTCAAAAGGATGATTGTATGGCTCTCCACACAGATGCATGGAAATAAACAAATTGAATAGACCCTACAACATAAAATCACTGAGCAATGATTACCATACAAGCTAAGTAAAGGATGTATGAAAACTACTTTGATACCATATCAAAGTTTAGAATGATCTCATAGCTATATAGGATCACTCTTTCACACCATTACCATAGCCAAATAATCATGAAGACCTTATGTAGACACACTAATAATTATGCACAATCTAGTCTCATTATTCCTCAAAAGAATATTATATATTCATAGCTCTCTCTTCACTAGCATGATAGGAGATGAATAGGGAGTGCCTAGTAAATAAGTAAGATGAGTTAGTTTCATGTAATGATAATTTTTTTCATGAAACCACGATTAGTTGATATTGAATATTTTCATGTATAAAATAGTGATGTAAATATTCAACAAATATCAACTAAATAACTAACTCCTAATTAATCTTAATGCTTACTCCAACATGGATCAACTGATCCTACTCTTCATCTAAAAACATTTGAAAATCTCTATATAGACTGGGTCAAATTAAATACCTTTGCCTCTATCAAGATCTTATCCAAAACCCTTACGAATGATGATTTAGATTGGTACAACCAATTTAAAACTCATTATATTACTAGTTTGTAATATTTATTTAATGATCTAGTCCAATAGTTCCAAACTAATGATCTTACTAAAAATACCTTAGTCCATTTAATCAATTGTAAGAAAATTGAAAATGAAACTGGCCAAGATTTTGTTAAATGATGGAAAACATTATCTAAAAAATGTGAACATAACATGGTCAATGATAATATTTTCCATCTCTTTACCAATGCTATTTTTCTTAAGTTGGAATATCAAGTACGCACTCTCTCCATGTACCTTGTAGGAGGCCATTGACTAAATAAAACATCAATATTTCCTTATGTGTCAATTTGAGCCACCCCAACCTTATACATGTACTCATATCTTACTTAAGAACAAAAATCATCATGCTACCAATGATGGTGTCATGGAATCTTATGACACCATTCACACTATTCAAGTTGCTCCTAACCAATCTTTGGAACCAACTCCCTCTTCTCAATAATTCATCAATCCTCATTTATCTTGACCAAATAACATCAATGTTCACAAACCTTTATACATAGCTAAATTACTGAAACATCCACCTAGGCCTCTACCATAAGAACTTGATCCCTCTCATCCTATGAAATATTGATATGATCCTAATAATTTTTTTTGGTTTCATTCTAGTTGGGGTTATTCTCATGAAACATGTAGGCAACTTCATAATTTGGCTATGGATTTTCTTCTTGGTCCTAATTTTGATCATGATTCTACTATTCAGAAATGCCAACAAACCTATGACATTGATTTCAAATCCCATGAAAATAATACTAAATCTCAAGCTTTCAATCAAGCTAATGATCATTTGTCCATCTATTAAGACCCTCTTATGAATCACCAAGATAACCAAGATAAGCCCACCCCTTCAACCAATAATATATAAAGTCTTGTTGACCCAAATATTGAAGAGAATGTGGTTAATATGATTAATATGTGAAGGATGGTTGATTTCGTTGATCTTAAACCTATCTTCACCCCTACATTATCTCACACATTTTTGTGTTATCCAAGATTCCTCTCCAACTCACTTAAATGAGCTGGGGCAAGACGAACTTATAACTTTTGATAACCCAATTACCACTCCCCCCTTGGATAATACTTCCCATTCTATTTCTACCATCCTTCCATATTGTTTACCTAACACTAATGAAACCCAAGCTTATATCAACACTTCTAATAATTCTCAAAACTAACCTATGCCAACTGCTTCATCTTCTCAACATAATTTTAAAAAATGTTTGAAAACTTCTACCTCTTATCAACATAAATTCCAATGTACTTTAGCTCTTCCTTTCAATGACCTCCTTCAACACTATGCACCTATTTCTAACAACCTTCTTATGGGTTATGATGAGTGGGATCCCATCATGGAACTCACTAATATCCCATCCCAAATTCCATTTTTTGATCTTATGAGGACCTATCTACATCATCTAAACCATATCATGAAACTCTTGTTTGAAATTAACATCCCTCATCCTCCCCTAGTATGACATGAAGCAAACTTATTTAGATCTAAAGATAACATATTACAATAATGTGAAGAGATGTCCATACATGTTGATGAAATAATGGACACTTTTATTTCCTTAAAATTCCCATTACTTCCATGATTCATTATGAAATTATGCTTCATGTAGATGATCCTCCTCTTTTAATTAGTATCTAAATTGGTGATATCTAGGTCAAGTGTGCCTTGATTGATGAGGGTTCCAACACTTGTGTTGCATCTCTCAACTTTATCAAAACCATTGGATATTCCAAATGCAATCTCAAATCCAAATGCATCACATGTCAAGGATATGATCAAAGGAAAATTTCTCCTTTAGGTTGTGTGTGGCTTCCCATTACCATCCCACCTATCACTAGTTGTGTGAAGGTGATGATATTTAGCTTTCCTCTATTTATAACATCTTGCTTGGTAGTCTGTGGACTCACCATATGAGAGAAATTTCTTCCTCCACCTACCAATGCATTAAATTCCATCTTAATGGATCCATATATAAGATTTAGGGTGACACTAAACTTTGAAATTTCAAAAAATTACAAGACCATGGTGCCTTCAGGATTTTTACACTTGAAACTTTGCCTAGTGTTCCATTCTATGAGTCTCAATGATTCAACTTTCCCATCAATTCCAATCAAGGTTACAATGGTCATACTAAACTCATTAGGAATATTCCATCTAACCTCCTAGATTCTAATGATGATGAACCTCATGATATCAACCTAAATATTAAAACTTTTAATCTCTCACCTCATCTCATCTCGCAACTTCATGCTCTTTGCATCCTTTTTCTCACAAACCTCCTTGTGATGACATCCCCACTATCTTAACTAAGACTTAGAATTCCATTTATCACACCCTATTAGATGATAATCCCATCCTTACCTATGTCATTGATCTTCATACACCTAATAATGATGATTGATACCTTAGACAATCCATTCTTAGGTAGTGTTATTTAGGCTCATGATGCTTAAATTATTCATTATCATTCCTCTTTACTTTAATATTTTACTACTTATTCCCATATTAAATAATATATCATTCCCAATCTCAAAAAAATTCCTCTTTATCATAGGGTAGAGATGGGGCAAACACCTATAGTTTCTAAATAACCATGTAGGAGTATGCTTATAAATCATGCTATGATTGGGCCTTACTGCTTTGATAGGTACCTTGATCCCTATAGCCTACTTATCCCTAAGATGTATGCAATCTTCCTTCAGCATTGTATAGCCCCCACCTTTCCCTTATTATAGCCTTCTTTTGATCCCATTATTTCTCTTGATTTAGCTAAGTCTATCCCTGCTTCTGATCCCATCACTCTTTCCATCAAGCCTAGTCCAGTCCCTTCACCAACACCACCTTCCCTTGGTGATGGTTTGCTTCCTTTACCATAGATGGCTCCACTACCTACTAAATACACCAATGAGCCTTCCCAAACTCATTTATCTTATATTACACCTTGTCCTATGAGTACCTCTACCAAACCTACTCATAAGTGTATTTGTTACTTCCACATCAAAAATAATCATTCATCTATCCATTATCACAAGCCACGACAATATATTGATACTTTACATCTTTCTATCCTTCAATCTTAGATAAGGCCATAGATACCCTAAAGGTATTACTTGAGTGTATTCCTAAGTATGGAAATGTATATTATCTTTAGCACTAATGTGGTACCCATCACACTAATCATTGTTGTATCCTTCAACATCACCTTAAAGATCATATCTTAACTATTCCCATACCTTCTACCATTCCTCCCATAGGTTGCTCTTTTATAAGGCTCCCCCTTCTTCTCCCATAATTATACCTCCCATGGTTACATCCCATCTTATGATCCCTTTCTCACCTCAAATTACTCCACCTATAAATCCTTCACCCATGGACCTTCCCTCCCATGTGGATCCTTCTCCAACTATGAGTCCCTCACCTATGGATACTTCCCCACTACTGGTCTCTTCATTCACTATATATTCCATTCCCTTGAATTATTTTGATTATCCCTTTGCCTAATATCCCTCCTCAACATGATCTATTAAGCATTCCTACCTTTTCTATTGAGGAGATTAGATGTGAAGTATTTTCTTACTTTTCATCAAAGATAGATGAGACATTAGCTACATTTCACATCTAATTTCATAGAGATATATCAAATTTTCTAGATAATGTGTGTGGAAAAATCTATTAGTACTTATGAACACATGCATGGTGTTCTTACAGTCTCATTTGGATTAGACATGTGTTCCAATCTTAGCTTTATCTATTTTTCTATATCATTTGACACTGTGTCAAATTATTATCTATCTCACATGGTGAATTTAATTTCACACTTTATATATTTCTTGTAATTTTATTTATGTTTGCTTATAGATGTCTTATTTATCATTTCTTGAGTTTCTTTCTTAAAAAATTCATTATTTTCTTTTCATGATTATTTAATTTCTTATCTCTATATACATGGATAATTGTCATTGTGAATTGGTTATACAAACTTGGTTCCTTTTAGTCATTATTTATATACCAAGTGATCAATTAGAAAATAATTAATCTCATTATACTTTACTTTCACCGGTCCACTTTGGATCTCCTTTATTCACTTTTTTCAAACTAAGCATATACATGGTTGAGACATGAGATAACATGTTCGTTAATTATTAATCCTAACTATTCTAGTTAGTCTTGTCTTTGGTCACTTAGATTCCTTTAGCCTAAGCCTAAATCTCATTTTTGCATATCAGTCTATCTCTCATGCTTGGTCATTCTAAGTTTTTATGAAGGAAGAATCGTAAAAAGCCTTAAAAACATTCAAAAGCTAAATCATTTAATGAAAGAGGTAATGATACAAAAGGTAAAAACATTTGAAAATTATTAAATGGTTAAATCACACTAAAATACATGTTTCAAATCACATATCCTTATTCTAGTTGAAGCTAAAAATCCATAGTTCACCTCATGATAGAGCCAAGGTCCATTGGGGTGTAGTATGTCAGTAGATTAGAAAAGGAGAATACTTTTTTTTTAGTGCTACCTACTTTCTCATGTAAGTACTCAATAATTTTAGTATATTGATGGATCTATAAGGGGTCCTAAATAATGAGGAACATGTCATGGAAAGGTAGGTCCATTTTACTTTTCTTGTACCAATATACGTTCATGAGTTGATCTTAGGAGCACACTTATTTGCCTACACATCTTTTTGTCTACAGTGAATATGTTTCATTTGTAAATTGATGGTCACTAGTTAGTATATTATCATGTCTTTAGTATGCCTCTTATCTCCTAAGGTCTTCTCATAAGATGCCTCAGTTGTGTTTTCTACATTCCCTTTTTCACTCCCTACATTCCATATATTTCTTCTTGATAAATATTGTTTTATTCACTGATCACTCTGCTAGGGATTCCATTTGTGAGTTATATTGTAAGACCATGGATAGGATGTGGCCTTCCTCATAAATCACCACAATTTCACATTCCTATCACCAACATCCCTTATTATCATATTTTCACATTATTCCACCTCATTGGTGTTCCCTTTGTGAGTTGCAGTGTAAGACCATGGATAGGACTTGGCCTTTCTCATAAAATTTTCCAATAATCAATGTCATAACAAAAATTACATGTCTTAAATATGAGATAAGATGTGATTGATTATAAAGTTATGTTGAATGTAGATCCTATTTTAACACCCCTAAGGTTAAAATAAAATTAGCAGGGCATTTTTAACATGTAATTTTTACTTTCACAAAAGGCAGGGCATATTTTTTGAGTGTGCCAACTACTTCCCACATTTATAACATGTTCTATGGAGAAGTGGGGATAATTTAAGGTGGTTGAGAGAATCAAGGGATTATCTTTATCCAGTTTTATTGGAACCTCCCTTATTTGTTGCCATTTTGGTGGGGATATTCTTATCTCCAAGGTATGGTGCATTTTTCAAGGGATTTTAGAAAGTATAAATAAGGTTAAGGGGGAATACATTATCTATTGCATTTTTCATCTCATTTTTGAGCTTTTTATTTTCTCTTCGGTTGGTGTGATTGGGTTTGAGGTGTAGCTTAGCATCTCAAGAATTTTGGTGTAAATTTAGGTTGGAGAAAGTTATCTTTATGAGAGGTTTCTTGATGAGAGTTGTCTTTTACTCTTGTTTATAATATTATAGAGAGTATCTTGGTGGATGTATCCCACATTGGGTGAACCATGTTATATCAGTGTTATGTGTGTATTTTCTTATATATGAATTTTATTTCATATGTCTCTACTACTCTGATTTTGAGGAATGAATTCCATATTTCATGTTATTGCATATTTATTATTATTTCTTAATCACTTATTCCTAACAATTGGTATCATATCTAGCTTTAGTGGTTTTGCTAAAGTGGTGAATTGTGAGGAAAGATATTAGTTTGAGTGGGAGCTATGGTAGATAATGGTAGATCTAGAGTTAAAAAATTTAATGGGTGGAATTTTATATTATAGAAGATGTAGATGGAGGATTACTTATTTTAAAAGGATATTAATCACCCTTTGATGGAGAAAGTAGGCCAACCTTTAGGTATGGATCAGGTAGATTAGAACTTGCTCGATAGGAAAGCACTGGGAGCCATACAGTTATGCCTTGCATCTTCAGTTGCGTTTAATATTTTAGAGGAGATGAACATATTTAGTCTGATGAATAAATTAGTGGAGTTATATGAAAAACCCTCTACCTCTAATAAAATATTTTTGATGAAAAGGTTATTTAATATAAAAATGTTTGAAAATGGTTCTGTCACTGATCATTTGAATGATTTTAATACAGTTGTGATTATGATAACTTCTGTTGATATTAAATTTGAAGATGAAGGTAAGGATTTATTAATTTTGTTATCCTTACCTAATATATGGGATATCCTGGTGTAGACACTAAAATTAAGTCACACACATGCATAACTCCCTGTGTTAAAACCCCCCTTAAACCTATTTTTTAATAATAACAATTAGCCTCCCTAACCCATGCTTTTACCCCTCACATATTTAATTAATTTGAAATATATAATTAAGTTAATTAAAAAACCATTTTTCCACCTTACTTGGCCACCTCATCTTAAGACTAATTCTCATTTGATGAGTCACCTCAAGACTTAGTCCCCTCATCCTAACTACCCAAGACTTATTCTCATTTCAAAAATGAATTCCTAACCAGATACGTCCTTCTTAACCTCTTATTTTTACCATTTTTAATGGGTTCCAAATTTAACATGTGGATCAATAGAAAAGTGGACAAAAATAGTAGTTTTACATATTCTAAGGCCACTGACATTGATCAATCCATGACTAATGTCAACAAGATTGTTGACATCGGTTATATAAGCAAAACTCCAACCTTATGTTTAGGTCAACAAAAATTAAGAAAACTCATTATTTACATCCAAGATCTTGACATTCAACTTTGGACATCCTGGCTTATTGTTATCTTGCATAAGTCAATCCAGATCAGGAACCAAGCTCTTAAGGACTAGTAACACTAGCTTGTTTTATCTATGTAGGGCATCAATTCAGACTAAATAATAGGATCCATCTATCTGGCACTTATCATTCAATCACCATTGTAGCTAAGTATATTACTTATTTTGTAGGTCTTTTAAGAAGTTACTTTGATATCACTTTATATCTACTATTCATTACTTTACACATCCCTGACCAAACCCCTATGAGGGAGTTATAAAGCTTCCCAACTTGTTTCCCCTTGACCTGACACACCAAACCTATGACTAGATCTATCTAAACCATACTCTCTCTCACAACTCTCTCGAGCCTCCCAAACTAACCAAATCTATTTCCCAGACCTGGAGAATCCTTTTAAAAGATCTTAGGCAATTATTACCCCTACCAACCTTGATAGCCTAACTGATATCAGTTACCTTCACCCACTGACCTCAATAACATAACTACTATCGATCACTTCCTTATTGACCTCAATAACATCATTGACATTGGTGACTATGGATTTCTTAACCTTTCCAAAAACTACACAAACACCTAAAATACAAATAGAATATACCACCTACACTTTGTTACTTTTTGTTGTATTTAGGTTGTGAATAATGGTAACATTATCTCTCTTTCACTCTCTCTTTCACTCTCTCTTTACCTCTCTTTTAGTTATTTATTACTCTTTTGCCTCTCAAAAGTAGACTGTCATCTATAAGGAAGTTTTACACTTCCTAGAATAAACATGTAGCTTGGCAGCCCACTCATTTATTTACTAAAATACATTTTGTGGTAGTGCTTTCTTACTTGCAGGTAGTCCTCCCCAACCAAAGAGGAGTGCTCACAACATTTGGATACAGTGTGAAAACCAATCTGGGTTCATTCTAATCACTTATCCCTATCATTCTTCTCTATTTTTCTTTAGACTTGAAATAGACAAATTTTAGTGAAACATTTATGGCACACCTAGTGGGACCCTAGAGTTTTCCTTGGGTTCATTTCTTGTCTTAAGCATTCATATAGGTGAATTATAGTGAAAACTTTATTTCTTGCACTTTCTCCTTCTTTTCTCTCAAAATAAAAAATTCAACATTTTGTTTTCTATTTAAAACGAATAAACTAAAATTTTCTTCTTTTCTCTTTGCCTTTAAAAGTAATTCATCATTTTTCTTACAAGCTAAAAAATTCTCTTCTTTACTTCTTCTTGCATGCACATTAGGATAGTGAATTTCATTTTCTACTCCTATTTCATCTTTGTTTTCATTCAAATCTAAACATTTTAGATTTGGGTTTAAAACTTATTGCACTTCATTATTTGCTTATTGCATATTAGCTCACCTAGTTAATTATAAGTATTATGAATGAATTGTAGTACACCTATGTTACACGACTAAATCAAACTCACAAAAACAAATATCTAAACTCACCTAAGAAAAGGCCCATTAGGATTTCATCACCTGGTGGATTACCTTACCCTACCCAACTGTCCTACTTGGATTTCACCACCAAGGGGAGAACCCACTCCACTCTCTGGTGGAGTATAAACTCTAGACAGAAGGTATATTTTGGATAATCACCCTGGCTTAGCTCTAGGTCTATGAAGTGTGGGGAGTACTCTCCTATAATAAGCCACATACCTAGTCTAACATATATTTCCTCTTAAGCACTAAAACTAACCTGAAACTAGCTCTAGATTGCTTTCTAGTACCTTTGATAACCAAATTCTCTTTTCACTATCTGATTAAGGCATAAGTCAAAACGAGACTAAAAATAACCTCTAGGAGTTAATAGTTAGTGGTTGTATGTTCTTTTTTTGATTTTCTATTGATTTCTATATTTTAAACTTGTAAGGATGTTTTCTTATTGATTCATAGAATCAACACTATTTCTAATACTTAGTTTGTATAACCTATTATATCAAGGTTTTTGAGTGTTATTTCTTCTTACATAGACCTCTTTCATCCACTATTTTACCTAGTTTCTATTTTTGGGTTTCTAAAACTTTGGATTTTCTATCTCCTAGGATATCACAGTGACTGACATCAGTTAACTATACTGACATTGATAAACTCTAGCTACTGACATCAGTTAATCCCTCCAATGTCGATAAACTTTTAATATCAACATCAGTTAAGTGACCAATGTGGGTGATTGTGTAATTTTGATTTACTCAAAATAAAAAGCTAAAATAACCCACTTACCTACATTTGAGCCTAATTTGTGCTTATTATATCACTAATACAAATTACTAAGGCTATTTATACTTCCTCTTGTATGGTATTGACGTGAGATCAAGCCTAAATTCTTGTTGATTATATAATCTTGAAACCACTTCCACCTTCCCCTCTTTTTCTCAAATCTCTCATGGAGCATACTTCAGATACAAAGCATACTCCTATCCCCAAACAAATTCCCATTGTGCCTAAAGGAGATCAAGGTTTTGATAAATTTCCTGATCATAATATGGCAGCCCTTCGACATTACCTTGCCATGAGATGAACCCATAATTCTTTGAGTGACCCAATCTATGGTATGACAACCTCTCTAATGGAGACAAATTTAGTTTCAAATCCCTCTACTATTTTCCCCATAGTTACTCAAACCACCACTTCGATAAGCAACCCAACCATAAATAATGTCTAAATTTTAGCATCACCAACTGCCCAATCCCACCTAAACTCTAGCGTGACTTCCCTACTTTCACAACCACAACTAGTTCAGTCAAGTCTCACCCCATTTCAAAATTTAGTGGTACCTATTCCATCTAATATTGAACTTATAATTACCCAAGTTATGACTCACCTTTCATCTAGTTTAGCCATGCCAATAACCCAATCTATAATAACAACATCCAACCAAAGCATAGTCTCTAACCCAATAGGACAAGCCCCTTTTCTTTCCACCCCCTAGCCTATGACTCATTATCCTTATGTTTTCCCAACACAAGCTCAAAAAGCTATGTCATATGCTCCCTCTACTTCTTATTAGGTTCCCTATAACTTAGGATATATCTTTGAGACTAATCCCCCTCGAGACCTCATCAAGATTCTGATGGACAAGATGTCTAATCTAGAGACATCCATTTCTAGTTCAAATAATATGTTATCTTATGATCAGATATGCAATGAAGCCATCCATCCTTCTGTGCCTCTTCTCCCTTATCCAAGCCAATGGGAACTCCCTAAATTTACTCATTTTTAGAGTAAAGAGGACCCAAAACAACATTTGTGAGCATTTAGACAAAAATTTTATTTAATAAGTCACGATGATGCGTTACTACTTCATTCTTTCCCTATGTCTCTTTCAGGTGCTACCTTAGATTGGTATAGATCTATAACTCAGCACTCCCTTTTCTTATTTACCCAACTCACACAAATATTCCTAGACCATTTCTCTATTAACATTTCTAAAAAGGTTTCTATTATAGACCTTTATTCTATTAGACAATTTGATGATGAGTCTATCACAAATTTTATCACTCATTGGAGAGGCTTGATCAATCAACTCTCCTTCTCCTTACCCCAACTTGAGCTTATTGAGATATTTTCAAGTGCATGTGCTAAACACATTTCATCCACACTCTGAGTAGAAATTTTTTGTACATTTGATGAGGCCTTTATAATGGCATGAAAACTCAATATTTACGTTATAAATGAAGTTAGAGTCAAGTTGTGTAGTAAGAACCCCAATTCCAAATTGAATGACTCCTCTTCTAAAACTTCTCCTTATAAACAAAAAGTTAAAGGCTCCACCAACACAATGGTCATTAAGTCAACTTCTTCCATAACCACCAACCAATCTAATTCCTCAACTTCCCAAAATTTGACCAAACAATTCCAATAATGGTATGAACAAAGACAATACACTCCCATTGGGGAGTCATATAAATCCATTTTGGAAAAACTATTGCAATAAGGTGTTATAACCCTTCCTCAAATCAAACCTCCTATATAATTTGACCCCTCCCATCCTATTCCAACTTGGTACAAGGAAGAAGAGTTTTGTAGCTACCATCGAGTTAAAGGCCATAAGTCTAATAACTATAAGACATTTAAGAACATTATTCAAGACATGCTTGATAGAGGTGATCTCATCTCAGATATTACTAATGCACCCCCTAATCAAAGTATGGATGTGTTCAAACACCCTTTTCCTAACCATTCACACAATCAAAACATTGTTCAAACCATGACTAACTCAGGTGATCATAATATCTATATAGTTAATATGGTCTTTCCTTTACCTCTAGTTCAACCTCCCCCTCAACAAGAGGTACCCATTCTATTGACTCCTCCCCCATAGTGAATATCATTTATTTTGCCCATTCTTCCTCCCTAGGTAGAAGAGCCTATTTCACCTATTCCACTCCCACATGAGGAAGAGCCTCCCTTACCAGTTCTTTTGCTACTAAAGGAGTTAGTATTGAAAGTTCCCTTTGCACTAATATTACCTATCCTCTTGCCACATAAAGACAAGGTCTTGCCCATTCCTCAACCACATGTTAAAAGGAACATCATTCCTATATTATACCCCCTTAAAGAACCTTCTTTGCCTACCTTTCCTCCAATGATATAGACTAATACCCCATCTACTCCACCTTTACACCTAAAAGAGTCATTATTATCTACTCCCACATTAGATGAGAGACCTATTGTGCCTAATCTAATTGTACCACTCTTACCCCTTATTTTACCTATGGAGGGTCATACTTTACCTATTCTTCACCCACATGTTGATGGAAAAATAATAACTATGCATTACCCCCTTGAGGAATGCTCTTCGCTTACCTCTCCTCCACCCATGGAAGACCATGCCTCTTTTCCCATCTCTATCAAAAAAGACCTTATTGCAGTTCTTTCTCATCTTTGGCTTGAAATAGTAGAGACTAATAATTTCCTTCTTTCCTAAACACCTCAACCTTATAAAGATACAATTGTAAGGCCTACATTATCTAAAACCTTCTCATGATTGGTGAAAAGTCTACAATTTCTTGACTCCATGAAGCTAGATGACATAATATTTTAGGATCAACTTAAAACTCCTTATCCAACACAATGAATGTCAACCTTTACCATTAACCCTCTCACTACCATTCACCCCCAGGTACTTGAAAAAGTTAGAGATTCTTCACCAAAATCACCAAAATCTCATCCATCTATGTCAAAATCCTCACCCTCAGGCATCTACCACATTAAATTAGATCAAGCCCTTAGACATACACCCTATCTCTAATTTAATTCATCCATAGGTGAAATTAGATTTAACTACTCAACCAAAAATTAGAGTTTCATGGCCTAAACTATAGAAAAATGTTAAGCTTCCTATATCTCATTTATCCCTCCCTCTTTGACCCTAAACTTTACCATCAATTTTGGGACCACACCCCTCTAATTTAGTTGGAGTATTATTGACCCAATCAAAACAAAAGGTTAAGTTACCTCCACTACTACATTTTCCACCTAGTAGGCCTTTCACATATGATACCATGATATCTAACACCAAGAAAGTGTCAGAAAAACACATAACTCCATCACCACCAAATAAGGCACCATGTAAAATCACCTCTATGACTCCTCAATAAATGAAGGTGTCCACTCCTATTAGCATAATAAGTGTGACCCCACTTGCAAGATATCAAAGCTTTTTCCTACGTCATTTGTTATAATCTTATATAATAAATATTCCTCCCATTAAGCCATAGAGTCCTCTTAGAATGAATCCTTCTTCGTTTAATGATACACAAGTGTGTTTATATCATCATTCACCTAGACATGATACTGAGAGATGTAAATCCCTCCTATAAGTCATTTAACAACACTTTGATGTTGGCACTCTCTTTGTTGATACTCCCATTAACCTTCTTTTTATTCCACCTTTAGCATCCATGATGTCTCCTACTATTCCACCTAAATTCAAACCCAAAGATGTGGTCGTATCCCCTTTACCACCTCCTTCACCTACATTTCAGATCAACATAGTTAATGTAACCACACGGTCACAAAACCAAAAGGATAAAGGTAAGGAAAAGGTCACTACTCCTTGGGCTCATCCATTTTATAAAAACACCCCTCCTCTAAATCCCAAGGTTTCCATCTTAGGGGTCCTAAAACTAACATCTTTGGATGTTATTCAAAGTTTGATGATGAAACAACTTCACCAAACTCCTATGAAAATGTCCTTATATGAGTTAATCTAAAACTCATCCTAACACTGCCAAGCTTTTATTAGTGCCTTATAATAGATTGAGGTACAACCTAATGATCCCCAACCTCTTGTAGCTTTGGTCAGCTCCCTTAATTCCATCTCCTTGATTTCCTTCAATAATTCACAAATTCCACTTCAACACCTTGAAGATCAGGATTTTGCCCTTTATTTATCACATATATTGATAAAACTCATGTCAAGAGAGTCATGATTGATGGGAGAGCTAGTATTAATAATATTTACACCCATTCTTACAAATAGATAGCTCTTCCTAATAATTTCATGTCTCAAAATGATGTGGTACTTCACTCTTTTAATGATACCATAGCTACTATAGTGGGCACAATTGTCTTACATATCTGTGTAAGTCCCTGCACTATTATTGATCTCTTCTATGTTATAAAAGGAGAGTTAAAATATAACATCTTACTTGGATGACCTTGGATACATGCTATGTCATGTGTACCCTCAAATTTGCACCACTATGTCAAGTTTGAGCATGATGGGCAAGTTCATGTTATACCTGCTAACCCACCTCCATTTAAAACATGAAATATGACTTATAGTCCTAATGATGTTCTCATTCCCTTGAAGACATCATATTCTCCACATGATACTTTTGAATCTTCCACAAGCTCCACTCCCTTGGTTACATAGATACTGGCAACATAAACTCATGACAAAGATCCTATGGAGGAAACTTTTCAATGTTTGTCACTTGGTGAATATTGTTTGTTGATGCTTGACATGTTCTATAATCCAAAATAGTATGGAAAGCTTCACATGCACCCAAATTATGATACCCACATTGGGATGGTCATCCATTATAGCCCCCCTAACCTTCAAACTAATTTCACATATGGGGGAATTGATTAAGCTCCCACTATCAACAATCCATCTTCTTCACCACAACCATTTACATATGAATTTTCTTTCCTAAGCAACCCTAGTTTCACACACACCTATCTTTATCAGTGTGCCTAGAAATGATTTGGTTTGGGTCATTATGAGCAAGGTGTCCATATACCTATTGAATATCCTACTAACACAACCATTGAGAATGCCAAAAAGAGGCATGGAGTGGATTATGATGAACCAACTAAACTCACCAAAATTTCCCATGTACCAATTATTGAATAACTAGTCTCTCCTTCTCCAGCTTCTTCTTCACCATCACCTATAGAATCAGAGGTATCTATACCTCCTAATTTTTTTTTCAATAAATGCCATCTATTTGGGGCCTCTCACCTATCACCAGGGTAAGGAAACAAGGTCCCTTCCTCTCGTTCATCCTAAAATAATATATGAAGACTCTCTCACTATTAACACTATCCAATGTCAAGATGATGATGTAATTCTCACATACATGGGTGTAGATGATTCTTATATCCAATGATCTCTCCCATATAAAACACAAGATATGTTAAATGAATCAACCATTGACATCAATCTTCCCTCTCACGATAACCCCCACCTCTTCAAGATTGGTCAATATTTGGATTCCTCAAAGCAAGCTAATTATGCCACATTTCTTAATAACCATAGCAAAGCCTTCACTTGGTCTTATAATGACATGCCTAGTATTGACCCCTATATCATCACCCATAACATTGTCACCAATTGAGATGCTAAACCTATTAAGTAGAAGCATCACAAGATGCATCCTCATATTGCTCTCCTTGTCAAAGAAGAGCTCCAACACCTCCTTTCTATTAACTTTATCCAACCCATCAACTACCTATAATGTATTTCCAATATTGTTTCTATCACAAAAGTGACTAAGGGAATTTGCATTTGCATTGAATATCATGATTTAAACCTCGCTTATCTAAAAGATGACTTTCCATTGCCAAGTATTGACCAACTTGTTGATCTAACAGCTGACCATGAGATGCTATCACTTATGGATGGGTTCTATGGATATATTCAAATCTTGGTTGCTCTTGAGGATGAACACAAGACAACCTCCATTACCCCATGGGGAACTTTCTGTTATCGGGCCATGCCATTTGGTCTAAAGAATGCTGATGCCACTTATAAATGTGCTATGACTTACATATTCTATGATTTCCTATACAAAATTATGGAAGATTATGTAGATGACTTACTTAGTAAGTCTAAACTTTGCCAAGATCACTTGATGATCCTCAAAACCATATTTACTCATCTCCTCTAATATAACATTTGACTAAACCCAAAAAAATATGTCTTTGGTATTCTTTTCGGTAAGCTTTTAGGTTTCATCATTTCTCTCTATGGTATTGAAGATGACCCTACTAAGGTTAGAGAAATACTAGAGATGCCTCCACCTACTAATATCAAACAACTTCATACCCTACAAGACAAACTTTAGTCAATTCACTGCTTAATATCCAGGTCGTCAAATCATTGCTAACCCTTTCACCATCTCCTCAAAAAGGATGTTTCCTTCTATTGGAATATATATTTCCAAGAAGATTTTGATGCAATCAAATAATATCTCCTTTCCCCACCAGTTCTTATTCCACCTAAGAAAAATCAGCCTTTTTACCTATACATCTCTGTAATAGACCATTCTCTGGGTGCTATGATTGGACATAGAGATGACCAACATTGAGAATAGGTATTTTACTACAGAAGCCACACACTTATTAATTATGAGACTCAATATACCCATACAAAAAAACTTTACCTCATATTGGTCTTTTCAGCCTCCGAGCTTCACCATTATCTCTTAAATCATAAAATCTATGTGGTCACCCATACTAACCCCTTTAAATACATGCATTCTAAGCCTTATCACAACCAACATGTAGCTTGGTGGCTCATGCTCCTTGTCAAATTTAACTTAGAGTTTATTAAATAAAAGTCTATTAAGGGGAAAATAATCACTAACCAGTTAGCTACCTCCCCTTTGCTAACAACCAACCTTCAAATCTCAAATTCCCTAATGAATCCATCATAACTCTCTCCACTGATGACATCTCCTATCAAATGATGATGTTATTCGATGGGTCTAAATGTTAATATAGTTGAGGTGTGGGAGTCATTCTTATTCCTCTAGATGGAGAGCCTATGCCTTTGTTATTTAAACTAGATTTTGAATGCACTAACAATATGGCAAAATATGAGGCTTTGATCTTAGGAATTCAAACATCTCTCATCTTGGGTATCAAATCCATAACCATTTTCAATGATTCTCAGCTAGTGGTTAATTAGGTTAATGGTTCCTATCTATGCAAAATTGAAATTCTACAGTGGTACAAACATCATGTAGATACATTATTAGGATTATTTGACTCTTATCTCTTATAAAATATTCCTCTATCTATAAATAAGTTTGTTGACACAATGGCTTCACTTGCCTCACACATACCCTCTTCATCCTCTTCCTTGAAAATCTATGTCACTGTGCATCACTTAACATTACCCTCCTATGTATCAAATAACATCCTCTTTATCACACATATAACATCCAACCCACATGAATTATGGTACAATAAACTCATGGATTATATTTATTTTTCTATTACCCCTACTGATCTCTCCAATAATTGGAGATGTGCCTTCATAAAACATGCCATTCATTACACTATGCTATGGGGACTTCTCTACAAATGAGGTTTTGATGGTATTCTTCTTAGATGCCTCACTATTATTGAGACTCCCTTGAATATTAAGGAAGTCCATGATGGGATTTATGGTGGACATTTCAATGGTTATGTTGTTGCCAAGTGTACCCTTTAACTTGGCTATTATTGGCCCACACTCTATCAAGATTGTGTTGGTTACATTTAGTGTTGCATCAAATTTCAACAACACACTAACATCCTTCATGTTCCAAGTCATGAATTAAAAGTCACCAAAGACTTTTGGCCTTTCTCCCAATGGGGATTGGATCTAATCAGGGAGATTAACTCTCATTCCTCCCTCCATCATCATTTTATCATTACTACCACTGAATACTTCACCAAGTGGGTCAACGCTATTCCTCTCATTTCCACTAAGGATAACAATTTTTTTGACTTTATTAACCATCAAATCATATGTCATTTTGGTTTTCCACATAAAATTATAATAGATGATGTAAAATCTTTCAAAAATAAGACTGTCTAAAGTCTTTGTGATACATTCAAAATCAAATTAAGCTTCTCATCACCATACTATCCACAAGTAAATGGATAAGTATAAGATTCTAACAAAACATTATCCAAAATTCTCATGAAGGTAGTCAATGATATGGGTAAGGATTGGCACACACACATTCCTTTTGCTTTATGGGCTTACTGCACTAGAATTCAAACCCGTACAAATGCTAAACTTTTTTCCTTGGTATATGGGATGGATGCTATTTTGCCTCTTGAGATTTATATTCCTTCTCTTTTAATTTTTTTAAAAGACCTACTTACTAATGATGACTTTCACCAAGAACATTTAGCTCAACTCAAATTGCTTGATGAGCACTGTCTCATAACCCTCAACCACCTCTAAATCTATCAAGAGCATATCAAATGTGCTTATAAAAAAAACCTCAAGGAGTGAGATTTTAATATTGGAGATCTCATCTTAAAATAAAATCAACATGTGACAAATATGGAGAAAAGAAAATGGGGTAAGTTCACTCCTAATTGACTTGGATACTACATCATAACTCACAAGTATGGATCATGAACTTATCACTTATCTTCTCTTAAAGGAAGGCTAGAACCCATGATTTTTAATGCCTTACACCAATGACCATTCTTTTGTTAGATAATAATCACTTAGCCACATGTTTAACTTGAGCTCACCCCTTGAGCATCCTTATTACATTCATTTCCCTTCCTCTTAACCCTTACTCCCACTCACTTAGTTACCTTATGAGGTGATATGGTTTTTCCTCCAAAGTGGAAAACTCGTAAGCCTATATAAACTTGTCCACAACTAAAAGAAAAAAAAGGGATATGTAGACAATTTATAATCTCTAAGGTCATATTTCTCAATGAAGACTTTTCCCTTGAAGGAAAACTATGTAACTTCTCCTTGCTAATATCAATAGACTGATCCCTTGAAGGAAAACTATTTAAAAATAAAAAACAAATGCTTAGACCACTCCCTTGAAGGATGAATAGGCCAAGCTTTATTCTCAAAGAGGAATAAAAAAGAAAATATTATTATATTGATCATATTTATATGACCTCTACACATACACAATCCCATTGTAGGCTTCCCACATTGATCAACTTACACAAAAAACAAAAAAAAACTTTAAGTCATGGACTTGCCTATAGTATCTATAGAGTCACCCACAATAGAGGCATATCATCCCCACTTGAAAGGTTATGCTACCCAAACATTTTCCCTCATTTTACCCTTTTTCCCTCATACTCTTTCAAGGGACATTGAAATCATTTAACATAAAGTGAACATGATGCTTCTCTAACACACAAAATGATTTGATGCTGTAAGGAATGAATGAGGCTCATATTCTTGAGTTTATTTATGTTATGATTATGGTATTTTTTAGTACACAAGAATTCTACCTCTTTATTTTCCCATTCAAATTACATGTCGATCTCTCTATTAAGATGAAAAATGCCATAGTAACAATATCAAGCCTACTCCATTTATTTTAAGCATACACCATCACAAATATGGAAAAATGCTAAAATAAACTAACATACCCAACCTATTGATTTTAATCATACACCATCACAAATATGGACAAATTATAAGATAAAACTAACAAACCAACTATACATATACCATCACATATATGGGAAATTCTAGTCTAACTCAACTAACATGATCAACATTAACATCTACATAAATATCATCATCACAATAATAATAAATGCATCTCAAAATCATAATAAACAAACATCTCATAGCACTTAGAGTCCTCAAGGCTTTCCACATGGTCATGATGAAGTAGTATCATCACCATACTCATCCCATTTGCATTTGAATGAGATAGAAGTTGTGGCACATGACACAAATCTCTCATACTCTTTGAACTTAAAATACCTCTGAATCTATGGAAACTCCTTGATGGCCCTCTTGTAATAGGTAATATCATCTAGGGAAGTATTATATCTTTCCAGGGATATGGTCTATAGTTCTTCTATTGTATCGATTGAAGGCCCAACCTGTACTAGTCCCTGTGATGGAGGAGGAGTAGCATGACCTACTACTCTCAAACTATCCCTCTCCACTATCAGTGCACTAACCTGACCCTATAACACCCTAACTTAGCCATATAGTGCCCCAACATGGCCCTGTAGTGCCCCTACATAACACTATAAAGTCTCCACTTATCCATATAAGGCTAATACCTATGCCTATGTGGCATCTCTAGCCCATACTACTGCATTCCATGCCTATATGGCTGCATTTCTCTCTCTCTCTCTCTCTCTCTCACCAATCCCTATAAATTTGGTGGTAGCCTCTAGACATCCATCATGGGATGTAAACCTACCCCCAAGACATATATGCCACTATACACATTAGATCAACCACTCTCAGCCCTATTGGTATCTCCTCAAAATCTAGCTCATCTATCTCCTATAGTATGGGTAGGGGTGCCTCTATATCATCCTCCTATATCAAGGGAAGGAAAGTAGTATATCCTATAGTAGGTCAAACGGCCTCTTGACTTATGCCATGGGTACCATCTCTAACTCATTAGCTCATCTCCCCCTAACTTATAATGAGCTATACTATCCAACTAGCTACTATGCCTATCCTTTAAATATGGGGTATATTAGGTAAAGTCTCCATAAAATATTTGCAAGGATCAAACCCTTAATCATGAATCTATAATAAGCAATGTCATGCACTACACTATCTACTTGGGTTTGTGTCATCCCATCTCTCCACCACCTAAAACCCACCCTGAAGCTAGCTAGAATCATGGTAGGTAGCCCTAATGGTCATGTCACCATGATATGATCATATGCCTAGTAATGAAGTAAATGCTTGACACATGAACTGTACGACCATCACACTCTCAAACCCCATAGCTTTATGTATAACTGAGCTAAAAACATTGGTCCCCATGCAAAAATGGTCCATTTATCAACCATCTATTCTAACACACCTGTCAATGCAATAATAAATCTACCACCATCTATATATGGTAATGCATACACTGTGATCCTTATCATCATTAGGATACTCAATCGATGTTACTCCTCATTAGCCATATATAGTGGCTCATAGGAGAAACTCAGTAATTGATAGGTCACCTTGTTAACATGATCACCATATAATACCACAATGTGAATATCATGCTTCTTTTTTGAGAATGCAAAGAGCTCCTCACCTTGGAGTGGTAACTATAATATCCTATATACATCCTCCTGCATCACTATCAACTCTTTAGTCGACATATGGAAGGTGTTGGTGGTGTGATCCCTTGATTAGTGCTATCATCAGGTTCACATTTTAGGTAACTCTATAATATCATCACACTTCTAACCCCACAACTACCATATGATCCCACTCATTTGGGGTGACATGCCTCCTTATCCACATTAGTAGCCTTAATAGGTGATTTTATAACATCAACTCTAGCCTCACTTATATCCATGCATACACAACTCAAGTCACATACTTTCTAATATAATCTATCACCACCTTTTTTCCTTCTCTCTAGGAGAACTACATTGGTCTGAGGCCCTCCATCAGGCTATATAGGTAGTACTCAGTCGACATGGGGTATACTAAGGTTAGCTCAGCCATATACCCACCTAACCATCTACCCTACTCTCTCTTCTCTACCCTAGGATTCAATACCTCTCTCTCTCCACCCTAATCCCAACTAAATATCATAACTATAAACCTCATAACTTATATCCCTACCTCTCAATCCTATGCCCTATCTTTTAAGCCCTAGGGCTCTTGACCTATCTCAACCTCTCTTTTTTAAACACACTTTTAACCATACATTATATCTTTTTCCCTAGACTTTAGGAGAACTACATTGGCCTAAAGCCCTCAATTAGGCTATGTAGGTAGCACTCAGTCGACATGGGGTCTTTTGAGGCTAGCTCAATCATTAGGTTAGTGGACTACTTTAATTAGGGATTCAACTAGCCCTTTCTCCTATTTTTTGGTTCTTTATATTCATCAACATCAATTTGTATGCTGACATCGGCACTTGATGTCAACTAATATTAGTAAAAACTTGTTGACATTAGTGCCATGTCAGCCAATGTCAGTGGACCCAACCAACATCAGTGACTAGTTTGACCTTAGGGCTGAATGACCCATCCCCAAAATTTCACATTTTTACCTAAACACTAACCCAAATCCCTCCCAACTTACACTAAACCTAACATCCCTAATTTCGTACCCCTCTACTAAAATTTTCTTCCTCCCAACTCTCAAATTAGCCTACCAAATTAAATCAACCAATTAACATTAAAAACCAAATCACAAAGACTCTTACCTCATCTCTTCATCTCCTCTAGGCTAGTATATCTAGCTCTTGTGGTGGCACATCTCTTGTTGGGTCCCCTCCTAGCTCAACCATCTCAATCATAGTTAGAGCTCTATTTTTCTTCAATCAAATTCTATAAATGAGTTTGGTGGGTTGTTAAACCCCTTTTTGTTAGGTTTGGTCTCCCATTGATGTTGGCATACTTGACCTAATCCACTAACATCGACACTTATGCCTATCGATATTAGTAATGTTTCCCTAAGTCACTGACATTAGCACTATTTATTACTAACATCGGTGATGTCTCTAATGTTAGCATAATTGAATTAATGTTTCCACCAACAACCCCAACTTTTGAGACTTTACCCATAATCTAGGGTAATTTGGAGATCATGTATATATCCCTAACCATGACCACTAACTTAAAGATCATATATATATCCCTAACCACAACCACACTTAGAGATCACATAAATCTCCACCCATGATGAATTTTCTTGGAGATCATTAATATCTCCTCACTTACTGACCCTTTTACACTAACCTTGCATTATTTGTCTTAACTGCTTATGTTATTCTACTATAGTTGGATATTATACACACATGTATATTAGGTGTTTAGGATGGAAACCATGCTCATCCTATCACTTGGAACATTTTTTTATTTCCCAAAGGAACTTCCTACCTTAGATACCTGGGACACATAGACCATTAGAGCTACAAATTTGATTGTTTTGACCTTCTTAGCTATCACTTACAATTTGTATTTTGATTATTTCTACTTGAGTCTTCCTCAACCTTACCTATTCTTGAATTTGTCAACTATAGCTCATAGTAATATATGCACATGTAGTGATACCACATTCTCCTCCACTCACCCAATTCACTTATTATCAAATCGGTACCCAATTCCAGTTTCTCCTCCATCGATTCCTATTTTGAGGGGGGATACCTCATCCACTACCTCATGTACCTAACTCCTATTTTTATCTTGCAACTTGTTAGCAAAAATTAAAAAATAAAAAGGGGAAAATGTAGACACTAAAATTGAGTCACACACATGCATAACTCCCTATGTCAAAACCCCCTTAAGCCTATTTTTCAATAATAATAATTAGCCTCCCTAACCCATGATTTTACCCCTCACATATTTAATTAATTTGAAATATATAATTAAGTTAATTAAAAACCCCTTTTGCCACCTTACTTGGCAACCTCATCTTAGGACTATTTCTCACCTGATGAGTCACCTCAAGACTTAGTCCCCTTATCCTAACTACCCAAGACTTATTCTCACTTCAAAAATGAATTTCTAACTAGCTACATCCTTCTTAACGTCTTAGTTTTAATATTTTGTAATGGGTGCCAAACTTGGCATGAGGAGAAATAAAAAAGTGGACAAAATATAAGTTTTACCTATTCTAAAGTCATTGAAATTGATTAAACCATGGTCTATGTTAGTGGGATCACCGATGTTGGTTATATAAGCCAAAATCCAACATTATATTTAGGTCAATAGAAATCAAGAAAACTCCTTATTTACATCTAAGCTCTCAAAATTCAACGTTGGACATCCTAGCCTACTGTTATCTTGCATAAGTTAATCTAGATCAGGAACCAAGATCTTGAGGACTAATAACACCCACTTATTTTATCTATTCAGGGCATCAATTTGGACTACCTAATAGGAGTCATCCATCTAGCACTTATCATTTAGTCACCACTGAAGCTAAATATATCACTTATTCTGTAGGTCTTTTAAGTAGTTACTTTGCTATCAACTTACATATACTATTCATTACTTTACATGTCCCTGACTGAACCCCCATGAGGGAGTTATAAAGCTTCCCCAATTGTTTCCCCTTGACCAACACAATAAACATCTAACCAGATCCATATAAACCATAATCTCTATCTCACAACTCTCTCCAACCTCTCAGACTTGACCAAAACCATTTCCTAGACCTAGAAAAGCCTTCTACAAGCTCTTAAGCAATTATTACCCCTACTGACCTCGACAACCTAACAAACATCGATTACCTTCACCCACTGACCTTGATAGTATAACCAATATTGATCATTTCCTTACTGACCTTGGTGGCATCATCAATGTCGGTGACTATAGATTTCCTAACCATTCCAAAACCTACCCAAACACCTTCCAAAATATAAATAGAATATACCACTTACACTTTTTTACTTTTTTTTGCACTTAGGTTATGAATAATGGTAACATTATCTCTCTTTTACTCTCTCTTTACCTTTCTTTTAGTTATTTATTACTCTTTTATCTCTCAAAAGTGGACTTTAATCTCTAAGGAAGTTTCACACTTCTTGGAACAAGCACGTAGCTTGGCAACCCACTCATTTATTTACTAACAAACATTTTTTAGTAGTGATTTCTTACTTGTAGGTAGTCCTCCTCAACCAAAGAGGAATTCTCACAACATCTAGATACGATGTGCAAACCAATCTAGGTTCATTCTAATCACTTATCTCTATCATTATTCTCTACTTTTCTTTAGATTTGAAATAGACAAATTTTAGTGAAACCCTTGGTTATGGCTGTGAGTAATGCCATCCTTGCTAAAGGGAGTTTAAAGTTTGAGGATGTTATAGGTGTGATTATTAGTGAGGAAATATGAAGACCATTGGGGAAACATCTTTAGGGAATGCTTTTTTAGTAGAGACTAGAGGGAGACAAAAGGACAAAAGCAAAGGAAACTATGGAAAGTCAAAGGGTCAAGGAAGATCTAAATCTAGAGTCAAGATGGTGTGCTGGCACTATGGGAAAAATGGACACACAAAGAAAGAATGTTGGGAACTTCAGGACAAGAAGACCAAACATGAGGAGACCAAGGAGGTGAATATGATAATAGGTACTATTAGTCAGGATGATTTATTCTTTCCTTGGATATTATTTCTAAATCTTGGATATTATACTCAGGGGCTTGTTTTCATACCACCCCATATATGCATCATTTTATTGATTATGTTCAAGGAGGTTTTAGACATGTTTATCTTGATGATGATGAAACATGTAGTATAGTAGGGAAAAGTTGTGTTTAGGTGAATATGCATAATGGGAACACATGGCTACTAAAGGATGTCATATATGTCCCACAGTTAAGGTGAAATTTTATATTAGTAGGGCAGTCCAATAGTGAGGGATATTTGGTGATGTTTACAGTAGACTCTTGAAAAGTTACCAAAGGTGCTCTTGCAGTTGTGAGAGGTAAGAAAGTTGGCACTTTGTATTTGACTATTAGTGTTGATCACTATAATTTAGTTGCTACATATAAAGATGAAAATTTGGGACACTACAAGCTTAATCATATGAGCTAGAAGGGCATAGAGATCTTAAAAGATAAGTTACCCAAATTGAAATAGGTTGATTTGGACTTCTATGATGATTGTGTGTACAAAAAGCATAAGTGAGTTAATTTCTTGAGGGTTGGACCTAAAAAGAAGGAGAATAAGTTAGAGTTGGTTCACTCAGATGTATGGGGGCCATTTTAGGTATCTTCTATTTGTAGTTCAAATTATTATGTTACATTTATTGACAATGTAAATAGGAAAGTTTGGGTTTATTGCATTAAGAAGAAATATGATGTGTCTAAAACATTTAATAAATGGAAAGATTTTGTTCAAAATGAAACAGGTCTCAAGTTGAAATGTCTCAGGTCAAATAATGGAGGTGAGTATTATATCAAAGCATTTGATGATTATTGTTCACACAATGAAATTCATAGGTAAAGGATGATTCCAAGGATGCCACAGGAAAATGGAGTGTTAGAGAGGATAAACATGATAATCATGGAGCATGTTAAGAGTATGAGGTTGCATGCAGGGCTACCCCTAATGTTTTGGGTAGAAGTAGTTAACACAATGGTATATCTAATTAACAGAGGACCTTTAGTTCCTTTGGATGGAGGCATACCTAAGGAATCTTGTTCTGGTAAGAAATTTAATTATTCTTTTCTTAGGGTCTTTGGATGTGAAGCATTTGTTCATGTTGCCAAGAAAGATAGGACCAAGTTAGAGGCTAAGTCTAAGAGATGCACATTTATTGGTTATGGTGAGGATGACTTTGATTTTTGGGTTTGGATTATTAGAGACAAGAAAATATTCTAGTCTAGGGATGTTATCTTTAAATAAAAAGTCATAAATAAGGCTCAGTTGAAGGAATAGGAACAATCAGAGTACATAGTGTTGGATGATATTACGAATGATAAGGTGTCCAAGGAGATAGTTTAGGAACCTCCCACATAAGAACCCTAAACTCCTATAGTAAGAAGGTCTTCTAGGGTAAGAAGAGATCCTAAAAATTTTCCCCCATCTTTGAGTTGTTTGTTACTTATTAATAGTAGAGAACTAGAATGTTTTAAAGAAGAAATGTAGGTGAATGATAGGAAGAAGTAGGAGCCAGCCATGGAAGAGGAACATAGTTCTCTCATGGAGAACTAGATGTGGGATTTGGTGAAGCTACCCAAGGGAAAAAGAGAATTCTAGAACAAGTGGGTATACAAAATCAAAGATGAGGATGGAAGAAGGAAAAGGTATGAGGCCCCATTGGTGGTCAAGGTGTTTGCATAGAAGAAAGGTATTGATTTTGATGATATTTTTTCTCCTATTGTTAAAATGACTTTTATTAGAACTATGCTTAGTATATTTGTAATAGAATATTTTCACTTAGAACAATTATATGTGAAGACTTCATTAATTCATGGTGATTTAAAGGAGGAATTATATATGGAGTAGCCACAGGGTTATGATGTTGAAGGAAAGGAGAAATTGGTGTGTAGACTAAAAAAGAGCTTGTATGGCCTAAAACAAGCTCCACAATAAGGGTATAAGAAGTTTGATAGTTTTATGTTGGAACATGGTTACTCCAAGTGTCATTCTAACCATTGCATGTATGTCAAGAGATTTGAGGAAGCTAATTATATTATCTTATGATTGTATGTAGATGACATGTTGGTTACATAAAAGAACATGTGACAAATTCAAGTACTCAAAAAGCAACTTGGTGATTCCTTTTCTATGAAAGATTTGGGTGCAATGGAACAAATCATTGGTATGAGGATAACTTAGGACAAGAAGGAAAGGAAGCTAATCTTATCCTAAGAAGAGTATGTGAAGAATGTTTTGGAGAGGTTTAGTATGAAGGATGCTAACCTGATTGGGTCTCTTTTGGTAGGCCATTTTAGACTATCAAAGGAGCAGTGTCCCAAAATAGAAGAAGAAAAGCTAAAGATGTCCAAAGCACCTTACCTATTGATAGTTGGTATTCTGATGTATTCTATGGTTTATACTAGGATAGATATTGCCCATGCAGTGGGAGTAGTAAGTAGGTACATGAGTAATCTAGGTTATGAGCACTAGAAAGTAATGAAGTGGATTATTTGATATTTGAGAGGAACTATGGGTACAACATTGTGTTTTGGTGGATCAAACACCACTTTACATAGTTATGTGGACTTAGATATGGTTGGGGATGTTGATAGTAGGAGGAGTATGATAGGCTATGCATTTACTATCAGGGATACATTGGTTAGTTGAATTTCTTAGATATAAATTATTATGGCTTTCTCAACCACAAATGCTGAGTATGTTGCTACTATAGAAGCTAGCAAGGAGATGATTTGGCTACAATAGTTACTTAATGAGTTGGTGCACAAGTAGGAAGTTGGGGGATTACATAGTGATATAGTGCTATACATTTATCTAAGAACCCTGTTTTCTACTTAAGGATGAAACACATATGGTTCTAGTATCATTTCATTGGGATAACTTTGGAGGAAAATGTGGTAAAGCTAGAGAAGACACATACGAGCCAGAATCCTATGGATATGTTGACTAAGGTAGTCACATTGGAGAAGTTGAGGTTATGTTCAAATCTTGTTGGTCTTTGTGAAAATCATGGAGGAGTGTTAAATTTTGTTCAAGGAGAAATGAACTCCAAGTGGGAGATTGTTGAATGTGGAGACCATTTCAACACCCCTAAGGTGAAAATAAAATTAACAAGGTATTTTTAACATGTAATTTTTACTTTCACAAATGGTGGGGTGCATTTTTTGAGTGTGCCAACCACTTCCCACATTTTTGTCATGTTTTATGGATAAGTGGGAATGATTTAAGGTGGTTGAGAGAATCGAGGGATTATCTTTATCCCAGTTGGTTGTAACCTGCCTTATTTATTGCCATTTTGGTGGGGATATGCTTATCTCTAAGGTATGGCACATTTTAAAATGGATTTTGGAAAGTATAAATAGGGGTGAGGGGGAAAAAATTATGTATTGCATTTTGCATCTCATTTTAAAGCTTAGTATTCTCTCTTCGGTTGATGTGATCAAGTTTGAGGTGTAGCTTAGCATCTTCAGAATTTTGGTGTGAATTCAGGTTGGAGAAAGTTATATTTGTGAGAGTTTTATTCTTAAGAGTTGTCTTGTACTCTTGTTTATAATATTATAGAGATCTATTTGGTGGATGTATCCCACATTGGGTGAACTATGTTATATCGGTGTTATGTGTGTATTTTCTTAGATCTAAATTTTCTTTCATATATCTTTGCTACTATGATTTTGAGGAATGAATTCAGTGTTGCATGTTATTGAATAATTATTATTGTTTCTTAATCACTTATTACTAACAAGTTACATGTCATTGACATGCATCCCAGCTTGATTTAGTATGTTTTATGTTTACTTCATTACTCTTTCACTTTTATCTTCTTATTTTTTGATTGCATGTAAGAATCCAACCATTTCTTTAATTTTTCATCTTTTCTATCCCTCAATCAACCATTTTGTGCCTTTCTAATACTCTTTCAGCCTATTTCATGCATTTTTGTACTATTTTGGTCACTTAGTCAAAAACAAGGTTGACCAAAATTTTCTTATTTTGACTAGGCTGACTTAACAAACTAAGTCAACCATTTAATTTTTCCCTTCTTAGTACTAAGTCAACAAAGTGGATTTTTATACTAGGTTGACATAAATGTACTAAATCAATAGTTTGAAAAACACACTAGGTCAGCATATACCTACTAGGTTGACAGTGTGGTGTTTTTAAAATTTTAGCCTACTAGGTCAACTAGGTCGACCTAGTTGTTTTTACCTATTGACCCTTTACATTTTTAGTAATAGATGCCTTATGAAAGTTATTAATCTGTCCCTTTAAAATCATTTCTCTACTTGGTTTTTCCTACCCCTAGTAACTTTTTTGGGTTCATTTCATTTCTTAGAATTTCTTTAAAACACAAATTTCTAAAAAAACATTTAATTTTAATAAAATATTCAAAAACTAGTTTGAGATTCTTAGTTGCCTACCTATACTACACCCGTTGCAGTCACTGGGAGTCCCTCTCATTTTGGCTATCCTCTCTTTACCATACTAGCTCGTTCAATCTCTCAGAGCTTATTTTCTCTCACCCACAAGTCAAAAATAACAAATGACTTCCCTTTCACCTTATTTAAACTTAATTTTCAAAATTCATTACCTCTCAAATATTTTCTATCAGATTCCTTATTTTTCTCATATCTTTGTTTTTACTCATCTATTTTTAAAACCATAAAATTTTATGGAATCATGATGTCGTAGAGAATATTTTCCAGTACTATATGCATATATTCTAAAAAAAATATTTTTGGCTATTTTTTTCACTAATCTCTACAAGTTTTTCTAATGTTCTTCACATTGGACACCTTCACTTCTCTTACAGTCTACTTCTTTATCTACAATACTAAGGAAAGTAAAGGTATGTTTTTTTCAATTCTATCCTTTCATTTATATTATTTTCTCATTACTGCATTTTACTTAGCATCAACATTATGTGTCATCATGTTCTATTCCCAAAGCACCATCCCATGTTGCACTCACATGACACATGATTAAATTTGAGTGGGGTATATATATACACATAATATTTTCAAACTTTCATCACTTATTGATACTATTTATCTTTTAAGAACCTGTCAAGTCTGAATCTCTCTGAGTGCACATCCAAAGGGGTACACTAGGAAAGGGGTGGGTAGACCATTGGTACTTCATAAGATTTTTGTCCTTTTTACCACTTATTATCTACACCCTTATCTCCTAAAAACCTTATCCATAAGATTTTTATTCTCTATTTCACACTCTCCATCCCTTTTCTACCTTTTTTCCCCTTTTATTAGCCTTATCCCATATTTGACTATTTACTATACTAGGTCAACTAGGTCAACCCTATACAATTTTGGGTGAAATTCACTTAGGGTCTAGGTAGGCTCTTGGCAGACCTAGCCCATGACCTCATGAATGATTGTCCAAAATTATTCTAGGTCGACTAGGTCAACCCTATCAACCAATTTTTTTTATAAGGGCTTAGGGTTAAATCTACCTATATATACAAGTTCATTTCAACACTATTTAGAGAATAGAAGTAAGAGTTATTGTGCATCTTCTTATTGACCATTCTACTTGAGGAACAAGCTTAGGGTCTCATACTTTCATTGGAGATATGGATATTGTCTTATGGTGAAGTATTTTGGATTAATTAAAAGGTTATGTAGCCTATATCTGATTTATCCTTGTCATCCTTACATACCACAACAACCTCTTGCGAAGCACCTTAGCCAAGGGAGAGATTGAGGCGTCACAGTTTCATCTTCAAAGGTAAGTATTCTTAACTTCATTCCTCCTTTGTAAGAGTATATAGATATGAATTTGTACTTATATTCCATGCATTAGGATTCCATATACATTGACATGAGTATATATCTCTTATGCATGTTTACTTTTATTGTTTCTAACCCTCACTTTTTTCCACAATCTTTGGTGAGCACTAGATTATATTTGCTTTACTTGTTATTTGTTTGGTGAGATATCAAAACATAAAACTCCCTTAGCGTTATTTTATGATTTTGATTTAATGGAGGATTTATAAACCTCCCTTGCATAGTGTATTATGGTAAGATATCCTCTAATTGGGTCTAATATATCCCCATATTGGTCATGTTCCTGATTATCTAATGTGTCCCCAATCAAAAGTATATGGTATGATCTATCATCTTCAAGTTAGAATTGATTTATAAACATGATGAATTTATAATTTAATACACTTGGGAGAGTTTAATATAATCTCAAGTAGTTTATATAGGCATTTTAATCCATTTTAAGATTATTTAAGTAATATCTTTCACAAGGGGTCCTTTTGAGGGGTTTAAGGAGGTTTAACATAGGTTTTGGTGTTAATGATTATTCATAAATGAATTCCAATTAAATAAAAAACTAATGCCTATAGATTTTATCTAGGACCCTTCCCCATCTCTCCTTAACATCTTAGACTCCCATGAAAAGGTTATAAATGCCAATGAATATTTGAAAGTGCTTCTCAAGTTTGAAACCTCATTTTGTGAGCTCAAGAAGGCCTAAAATAGTGATTCATGCACTTTAATTTAAATTATTGTCCTCAAAATTTATGATCATGGCTTGGGAACACATCCACTTCCTCTTTTTTTTTGTTTTCTCATGGTTCTCTCCTTTAATAGATGAGGGCAAGAGGTTTTATCTCATATAGAGGAAGGGGATTTTACAAGGTTGGGCATTGTGAAGTTGGGATGTATGGTCCAAAAATGCTACCATGACTATGTTTGGGGTTTTCAAGGAGTGATGAAGGTAGTATATTTTAAGGATCGAGGTCCTGTAAAACTTGAAACCTTGAAATCAATAGATTTAATTGAAATCACATAGGATTTATCTTGTCTAAAGCTAGGAACGGGCGGAGTGGAGGTGGTTGGTTATGATTCAATTTTTTGCATTTGCACAAGTAAATTATGCATCTACTCCTCCATATTTATGATCTATCTAACCAAACACTCTTATTCATATCTTCATTGTCCCATCACCTCTTATTGATAAATGTACACTTGATAAACAATCTCTTCTTTTGCCTATCTTACTCTTTCTCTCTTTCAATCTCCATCAGCTATCTTTGGAAATCAAGTTGTATATCATTGATGTTATTTTGTAGCTAATTATAAGTATGATTAAGTTGATAATAATTATAAACAAAACCTTATCTCACCTTTTTTCATGCTCACATGTCCATACTTTCCTTTAAATCTAATCTTCATACCTCATTATGCTAGGCAGGGTTTATAAGTGGTCTAGGTGTAGACTTAGACTATAGGTCCTACCCCTATAGGCTCACCATAAAACTCTCATGAATGATTCATTACATTAAATACATTCTAAAATAGTGATATACAATCTTCACATGCCTATGTTCATTCATTTTCCATGCATATACCTCTGTATATCATGACTAGGTTCATGACTAGGCTTTCTATGCACTTTGACATCAATGACATGTACCTTCTGCAGATAAAAGACATCAATCACATTCAAATAATATCTTTATCTTTTTTACATGATGAAATTATCTCATAAAAAAACTCTTATATGTATTCTTATCACATCACACACTACCAATTGTCCTTAGTCACCCTTAACATCAACCTTAATAAGATGCACCTATGACATCAATGACAATACTCAACATAAAGATGGTTATAATCAGTAATAGAAGTTGAGACAAGATTTTCCCAATGGTAGTTATAATAAGTGGCATAGGTATGTGACCCAATAGGGTGGATGTTTCAAAATAGTGTTTTTCCCAAAAGTGGTTATAATCATTTTGATGACCTAGAGTGAATAATGATTTTACCCCAATAAGATAAATTTGATTATGATAAATTAGTTGTGCCCTAGTAGGGTGGATTGGAAATCATAACTCAATGATATATAACATTACATAGATTAAATATGAGTAGGTACAAATGTAGATTTGATGGTCAAATGACTGAATAAGCCATAAAAATAAAAATATGTGGATGTGTAAAGTGATGAAAGAGATGATTGGAAGAAAGAAGGTGGCCCAACTAACTCAAGATATGTCATATATCCAAATTTTTCCTACATAGTCCAAATAGACCTCAGGAAAATGTTGTTAAGTAAGGTCATTGATGTTAGGTTATTATTGATGTCAAAGAGAGCATGACTCATAAGTGCATTAATGATAAAGTGATTAGTTTGATAATTTAGAGAGATATGGCATATTTGTAGGTTTGTAAGGATAAATAAGAAGTTGTGAGGCATACATAGATGTCTTGGTGAAATTATGGTGTGTCAATTGATCATTTGGAATGAGGAACATGCATATTCTATCTTAAGAGAAGCTAGATCATCATGTAGACATGAATGAACTTTGTGTATTTATTACGGTTACTCAAAAATTCAACAATGGTCAAAGGTTTTCATGGAGATGTTTTATATAGTGCCAAGAAGGTACCTTGAATATTTGGAGCCTTGAATTGTTTTCTAGATCGAGATATAAATCTTCAAATTTGATATTGTAGACTATGTTAAACCAGAGACCATCAAGTTTAACTTTGTTAAAGTCTGGGTCAAATTATCCAGGTAGATCCATTGGTGAGCATTAATTAGATACATATATAATAATGAGTGTTTTATTAGACTATATAATGATCCAATATTGTACATGATCTTATCAAAAGTGATCCAATAGTGTACATGATCTTATCAAAAGTGATCCAATGGTATGTATTTAGTCAACATGTCAAAGATTGATCAAAAGATGTGTGAGGTTGCCAAGTGGTGGAAGCTCATTAGAGTCAATAGGTCAATGTGTCTAGAAGGCATGTAGGGATACCAAGTGGCATGATCATAGGAGTGAAGATCTAATAACAAAGATGAGTGTTACAATATAAAGATTAGGATAATCCATAGATATCAACGGAGCACATTTGTCTATAGTTACCAAGAAGCATGAGATGAGGTTAAGGTGCTTGATGTTTAGTGTCTAAATAGTGACTGTTAGAATTTGAATATTCAAATTAATAAGGGAAACTAGTGCTTAGTTTTTGGGATATATCTTTTGATTTAGCATGAATTTATTGATGCAGTAAAAAGTAAAGTTATAAAGGACTTCAAGGTAAATCTAGAGAATCTAGTTAGAATGTGTAAATGTTTATATAATCAAATATATTGAGATTTTTTTTTTCATTCATGGTATTTTTGTGCAAAAAATATTAGTTGAGTAAATTGTGCTTTATTAAAAGAGTGTTTTGGCAGAATTATTCACATGAAGATGTCTTAGGGTCATATGTAGAGGAACCATGTATTTAAAATTGATCTTATGTTCTTAATTTTCTTGATTAAGTGCTAAATGGGTGAATAGGTCTCCATGAGACCTATAAGGGATAATAATGCCTAATTAAAAGGCATAACTACTTAAGTGTGACCCATGGATGCTATGGGTGACCTATGAGGATGGTATTGATATATTTTTTAGCTTGTTATATGTCTTAATGGTTAAGGCAAGTATTATAGCCAACCTAGATGGTGATATTCATGAAGACTCTATAAATATTTGAGACCAAGGAAATAATTTATATACTTTTGTGTGAATGTGTAAGAGAGCAAAAGATAGAGGTGAAGGAAAGAGAGTGAGATCAGTGGATGGAATGAAGTACAAAATATATTAGGGATGAGTAAAGAAGACTAGAGAGATCCAAAAGGGTGTTTTGGATGCATTCCTTGTATGATCAAGTTTGTGTGTATGTGATGAGTTGAAAGAAAGGTGTTATACATTGTGTCTCTAATTTGATTGGTCTATAATCATAATTTTGGTGTTGTTGATCTAATAAGGTGTTTTGTGGGTGCTCAACATCTAGAACAAGTGAGTGCTTGTTCATACTTAGGGTGGGTACTCCTAGTGAAGTGGGGATTCACTAAAAGTTCCCATATTTGTAACAATATTATAGGATAAGTAATCCATGTTTTTAAAGTTTAGAGAGTGGGTTTTATTACCCAAGAGGGTTTCCCACATAGATCTTATGTTATGTATGTGATCTTGCATCATCTTGCTTATTCATTATTATGAACATCTTGTATGCTTTATGAATGCTTGTGATCACTGATTAAGAGTTTTAAAGGATTGAATTTAAAGTTTGAAATATCTTACATCACTAATTCACCCCCCTCTCAGTGATTATACCTCCAATAATTAGTATTAGAGTAGGACCTTCATTGAAAGTTTAACCACTTGAAGGTGATCCAAGGTACATTATGACAACTTAATAGATGGAAATTTTCTCTAAAAATCAAGCACCATTGTTTAATGGGTCAAATTATGATTTTTTAGAGTATAAGTATGAGAACATACATTATGTCTCTAGGGTTTGATATTTGATAATCTATCATAGATGGTTACACTAAACCAATTGCTCCTCCAACTAGTGCTGCTAATAAGAATTTGAGTGAGAATAATTCTAAATCTATGAATTCTATCTTTTGTGGCATATCTAAGGTTGAGTACACCAAAGTGATCCATTATAAATTTGTCAAAGAAATTTGGTTTGAATTATAGTCTTTCTATGAAGGAGACTCTAAGATAAAATTGGTTGAGTTGCAGACCTACTGAAGGTAATTTAAAGGTTTCAAAATTAAAGAAGAAGATACTATAGCATCCTATATTCTAAGGTTTGATGAGGTAGTTAACATGATAAAAGGTCTTAGAGAGGAGATTGATGAAGTTACTATAGTAAAAAAGGTATTGATGACACTTATACTCAAGTTTAATTTAAATGTTTCTAATATAGAATAAAGTTATAATCTCATTAAGTTGAAGATGGATGAATTGTATGGCATCCTTATTGCCTATGAGATGAGATTTCATGAGGATAAACCTCTTAAGAAGGCACCAACCTTTAAGGTGATCAAGTAGATAAAATCTAAGAAGAAAAAATTAAGTCTAAAA